>CM051261.1:25266706-25619206 GCA_027921565.1 Artemia sinica | reverse complement strand
TTGTTTCTGATATTTGTGATATTTTGATATATTTCTGATATTTTTGGTTTCCAAAAGGGACAAAAGACTGATCATCCTAGGATATTTTTGATATTTTGTTTCTGATATTTTTGATATTTTGATATATTTCTGATATTTTTGGTTTCCAAAGGGACAAAAGACTGATCATCTTATGATATTTTTGATATTTTTGTCTCTTATATTTTTGATGTTTTGATATATTTCTGATATTTTTGGTTTCCAAAAGGGACAAAGGACTGATCATCCTCTGATAATTATTAACCAGTTTGTGAGTGATTTTTTAACAAAGGAAAAATTCCTGCAAGCTTGTTTCTGGACGTTCAAAAAGCGTTTGACCATATTTCTCATTGAATTTTTTTTCTAAGCTTGATAAATTTGGTGTTCATGGTAAGGCATTGGATTAGTAAAATCATATATTTCTGGTAGGACACTAGTAACTTTAGTTAACAATTATTTTTCTTCTTTCCTTCCATTATAGTCATCGATTGGTATCCCTCAGGGTTCAAGTATGGGCCCGTCTTTTCTTTCTTCTTTATATTAACGATCTGTGTGAAAGCATCCTGTGGCGTTGCTATTATGAACCGGTTGAAAAATTGAATTCCTTTCTCAGCACTTTAAGTCACTTTATTTTAGTTTAGTACAATCTAATTTTGATTATGCAGGATTTATCCACCTAAATATTATACTAAATACTCTACAACTTTAGATAAGTCGATGTTTTGCTTAGTTCTTTTCCGTTTTGCAAAATCCCTTCTACGGTCTCCCTCAGGGACCTTCCAAAGATATAATCAGTCGGTAGCTGATAGGGTTTTATTTATCTACGACTTTTTATAACACTTTGACAGACAATGTTATTATTTTGATTATTTGTTATTTGTTAATTATTTTAATTATTTAATTATTTGTTATTATTTTAAGCAAATGTCAAAGTTACTTTAGTAGCCTACAATTTAGTACATTTTTTGGTTACTCTAGTACAATCTCATCTTTATTATGCAGGATTAAACAAATAAATTGGTTCTCCTAGATACTTCTCAGTCTAACCTTATTCTGCTTCTAAAAATACAAAATGAGGCCGCTTGTGTCCTTTAAGTCATTTCTACAGCCTCCTTCCAAAATATATTTTGCCTCCAGGTAGTTTAAATAAATTGACGCCTCTGAGGACAAGTACAAAATACCGCTTAAATTGATTTTTTTTTTCTTTTTAATAAATAACGGTACTGGTGCATTATATCTAACACAGCGCTATAGATTGCACAAGGAAATACAAATGGAAACCCGTCAAACGGGTATTTGCAAGAGATAAATGGATTGCAAAGCGTGATTGTTTATTGCGTTTACAATATTTAAACTGCTTTTTAGGGGTTTAGGGGGGGGGGGGGTGGGTACCGAGGTTAGGTTAGGTTACGTGTTTAGGTCGCTTGTATCCTCAAGTCATTTCTACAACCTCCTTCCTTTTTTTAGATAAATTTTATTATTATTAATATTATATAACAAATAATAAATTTAAATAATAAATAATAAATTTAAATAATAAATTTAAACGACAGAATCGTTATATATAATTGTGGATATTCTCCCCTTGAGCCTTAGTGCCCACTTTTCTATACTTTTCTTTTAAGTTAAACTCGACCATAGAGCTCTTCCGAGGTTCATTTTTATCAAATGAACCTGTGTTCTTTACATCCCAAAACGCCCGTTTCTACTCGACCTGGAGCTCGTCTATTAACTCCTTCTCAAAAATGCGAGAGGTCAAGATTTACAGTGTGCTATGTGGTTCCTTTGAATTAGTCAAGGTTTGTTACACCTATAGACGTAACGTTGTTGCTTGCTGCAATTAGATCTCAGTTCAGAACGTTGCTCTTACAAGGCTTCAAAAACTTCCGTTCCAAGAGAATTCAGGCAAAATGTATACTGTGAGAGTTAGTCCATCTCTCACCTTCGTCCTAGTTGTATGTTTTTCTGCTACCTTATCTTCACTGTATGTGTATTCTTACGTTATCAAGTAAAGACCATATACTGACGTTAATGCTATTGATTAATTTTGAGAATTTACGTTAACCGTTAAATCAGCCAATATAAAAGGCATACAAATAAAGAGGTTGCCAATATAAAAGGCATACAAATAAAGAGGTTTAGAGATAAGAAGTTTTATGCTATCTTGGGTTACCTGCCAAGTTAAATAATAACACTCAGTTCCCAATGCTCCATAACATCAAGCTTGGTGAAATAGAGTGTTCGGCATTTTTAGATTCAGGTTGTCATAGGTCAAGATTGTTTAACCGAATCTCCCCTAAATTTCGACAGAAGTGTATGCCAAGGTTAGCTCCTATTAAACCATTAGGGTCCAAGTCACTGCCAATTACCGTTAAAGTCAGGCTGCCGCTTTGCGTTTAGCGATAAAAACTGACAGAAGCGTTTAAATTGGGAGTTTTTATTTTTGTTAATTTGGATTATAAGGTAATTTTCGGATGGGACGTTTTGCATGCTCTGAATTTCACAATCAGCCTCCATACGAACACCAGTACGTTTGGGTTATCAGCTAGTCAGAATAACACTTGCAATTTTCAGTCGTTTTGTACGGGTAGTGTTGTATTACCAAAAGCCGTTTCCGTCGGCCCCGGTACTATGAAAATTATTCAACTGAGTTTTAGAGCCAGAGATGGTAACGAAGTCGCAGGTGGTTCTACAGTTTTATTCTACCTTTCAGATGATATAGTAGACAAATTAAAATACTCCTGGTGACACCTGGTCACCCGTAATGCTAGTTTGGTGATCTTTAATCACGGTGACAAGGGGATAAAACTGTCTCGCCGCACGATTTTGGGAGAGTTTGAGGAAATTTCTAACGAATTAATTGAGACTGATAAGGCAGATATAAAAATAGATACCGACAGCAGTTCTTCCCAAAATCAGGAATGGGGTAATGATACTTTTATTAAGGGTTTCCAGCTAGATCATCTCACTGATAAGCCTTTTATTGAAAGCTAAATTGTTCAACCTTCTAGTTAAACATAAGCAATGTTTTTCGCACCATAGGTATGGACGCCATAGGTAGGCAAGAATGACTTGTTTAAATACAAAGTTGTAATTGATCCAAATTTTCCACCTCCACAACCAAAATCATTTAATTTACCACTTGCCATGCAAGATGTCCTACAAAAGCATATATCTGTGCTTTTGAAGGCTGGTGTCATCAGACCTGGACGAAGTGAATTTTGTAGCCCCGTTTTCCTAATTGGAAAGGCTAAAAATGGTAAGGTTGCTCCAAAACACAAAATAAATTGCATAAGGTTATGAATAAGACATATAGAATTGATATGTCAACCATTGCAGTAAGCACAAGATTGATCACCGATTTCCTAGTGGTTATAACCCATTTTCGAATGGTTTATGTGAAAACCGAGCAAAGGCTTGCAAAAACATCTGCAAGGCCTACTGTTATAAATCTGAGTCTAATTGGTCGGAGTATATTCCATGTATTCAACTGCTACTCAGTAGCGCTATTTCATCAACCACGAAATTTCAACCATTCCAGCTTATGTTCGGTCGACAACCGATTTCCTATCTTGTTTTAAAGTGACTGCGACCGTGACTGGACGACTTCAACAGTTGCGAAAGGTTTTCAGCTAGCCGAGTCCAACAGATTTTCTACCTCCATAGTGTTTGTCGCAAGGAAAGGGAAAGATCAAGACAAGTCCAGGCCGAACATTATAATTTACACAACACAAAAATCCCAAGCTTGAAAGAGGGAGACATTACCTATGTAAAGGGTATGACGTGCAAAAGGTTAAAGTTAAAATTTTGTGGTCCAAATATGATAATAAAAGTACTACAACCAAACCAAGTTTTCTTGTTGCAGGAATTAGCCGGAAAGGGTATCAGAAGAACTGTAAACATCAGTCTCATGAAACCAGTCAAAGACCCCTCTGTGTTTCTGGCGAAAAATCCGGAGTATTCTGAGTGTCCAACTAATAAACCAGTCACTAAAGCATCGGGAAGTACTGTAAATGATGTCGTGTATTTAGTTCAGCGCTTACAAGAAATTTCTTTGTGTATAGATGTATCAGTAGCTCAGCGACAAATTTTTAGAAATAAAGGTAACTCAAGCACTGCCTGCTTAGAGTCAAGAAGCCAAAATGGGGAACTGATGGTCCAGGAGTCCGATACCACCAATCCATTATTTGTGGATGTAAACACAGGGGATAGTCACTTTGACGTGATTAATGCATCTACTGTCGCAGCAGTCGCAACATGCTCGTCCTGCAATCAATACTGTTCAGGAGGGTAGCGTTAATAATGTAGAGAAATGGCCAGTAGTACTGCCATTTGTCCAACCACAAGTTAGTACAGCAAACCCGAATTGAGGCTGGTCTAAACCGAAACGATTCGCAGCAATAAAACCCCGAGGATCTTATTGAGAATGATATCTTGACGTCATTGCAGCATGGTTGGCCGATGAAAACTGCAATAGTTGACATATCAATTCTATCTGTCTTATTCATAACTTTATGCAATTTAATTTATTTACCACTGGTATTGTGAGGATAAGGTAGCCTTTCTCGGTCCTTCTTTTTGCCTTAATCCGAAATTTATTCAAAATTCCACCTTTCCTTGTCCTCGCCAAGTTCAGGGGTATGGGGAACAAGTCTATTTTAAAGTATACAGAGAAAAATAAAATGTGAACATATCCAGTTTTTGACTACTGTTGTTAGTGTGGTTCTGTTATATTATGTAAGTGTATTAATCATGGGAATTTACTATCGTATGTTGTAGAATGTTAGTAGGTGAGAAATAATCCTAAACTTTGGTGATTGGTGTAAATAATTGTAATTTTCATAAGTGTGCTGCTGTCACCAGAATGTTGAGTGCAATGTTTTATAACTCTAATGCATTTTAGTGTTCCTTTTCTAAACCATATCAGGCTTCTACAGTAGAAAAATAAATAGAGATGTATGATCCTTAGTGAATAATTTGGGAAAGGTATAGAATGCTTTGAATTTAATTAAAGTTTGATGGTTTAATGATAAGAGGGTAAGCCAAATTTGGGGAATTTAACGTAAAACAGGGGGGGAGAATCTGTAAAGTATATGGAATATAAATTCGAGAAGCCTTTTCCTGGTGTCTTGTTTCTAACAGAGTTGGCTATGTATATGTCAACGATAGCTTCTCAAGGGGGTCTTTCTGATAGGACCACAGCTTATTGCACTTTTCCGCTCGAATAAGCCTTATTCCGATTTTTTGGGACCATTGGTACGATATAACCAGCTCTAGGGGGTGGGGAATAACCAAAAGAAAACGTATTCATTCTCTTTCGAAGCATGCGGTGTGGCATGATCGTCCAATCAACACTAAATAGTTTGGCCACACAAACTAAAAAATCTTTTTAATGGACAAGTAGGGTGGTCATTTAAGGAACAGCATCGAATTAAAATGGTAGTTTTTACCGACTTTTTTTTAATGAGCAAGATATAGATTCTGGTAAGATTGGGACGAAGTTTGCAAATTGAGGGGATATCATGCTGCAGACTCACATGTTAAGATTCGCTTTTTTATAATATTTTCTTCAACTATATTACATTTCCTCCGTAATTTCGAACTTTCCACGGTTAAAACCAAAATTTACTATAGTTTTCGAATAAATTTTAAGTAAAATATAGTTTTTAATTTGTGTATTTAAAATGTATTTTTGTATTCTTAGAATATAGTCTTGAATTTAGCTGTAAAAATGTTTTTTTTTTTTTTTTTTTTTTTTTTTTTTTTTTTTTTTTTAGCTACACTAAGCTGGTCATTAAGGGAATGACTCGTATTGAAATGATTCTTAAGCTGTTGCTCTCACCAAGTGACAAACCAGATTCCTTTATGAACTGCTATCAAAATTTTTTGCCTGACTCTGATCCAAGTGAGCTTCAAAAGGTGCTTGAAATGAAGGTAAGTCGGTTGCTATTCTTGGTGCTGACAGGTATTTAGGATCACTAGCATAAAGACGTTCCTTGTATATAAAGCCAGAGCTCTTTGTCAGTCTTGGAGCCTGGAGTCAGTATGGGTGGAGTTCGAGCATAATACAGGGAATGAAGCTGCTCCCTTCCTCCACAAGCCAGAAATATAAAATGAAGGGATGCATCCATGTATGGATGTGCTGCTACCGGTATCCTCTATTAAACTATGTCTAACCTATTCTGACTTTTCATGAGAGCCTGGTACTACAAATTTAGGCCGCCTGTTTGTAATCTCAGTTATTAATAGGAGACCCTCGACTCATGGTTACTGGTGAGGTTATGCGATGAGGTAAAAAAAAAACGCTGACTTGAAATTGAATGACTTGGCTTCGTTCTACCAATCAAATGTTAACGAAATTGTTTCTCGTAGACCAAAAACTCGTTCCGAAGTGCTTTTCTTGCCATTTACACCGAGAATGTTTATATTTTATTCCATTCCTTTTAATTTATTGAGTATTTTTAGAATTTAGTCAATTATAAAAATCGTCATTCGCTAAAGTTTTAATTTATTGAGTAGTTTTAGCCTTTGGTCAATTATAAAGATCGTCGTTCGCTAAAGTTTTAATTTATTGAGTATTTTTTAGCAT
Source organism: Artemia sinica (assembly GCA_027921565.1). Classification (NCBI taxonomy): domain Eukaryota; kingdom Metazoa; phylum Arthropoda; class Branchiopoda; order Anostraca; family Artemiidae; genus Artemia; species Artemia sinica. The sequence goes on along the minus strand of CM051261.1, from coordinate 25,612,599 downwards.
TTGGTCAATTATAAAAATCGTCGTTCCCTAAAGTTTTAATTTATTGATTATTTTTTAGCATTTGGTCAATTATAAAAATCGTCGTTTGCTGAAGTTTTAATTTATTGAGTATTTTTAGCGTTTGGTCAATTATAAAGACCGTCGTTCGCTAAAGTTTTAATTTATTGAGTATTTTTTAGCATTTGGTCAATTATAAAAATCGTCGTTCCCTAAAGTTTTAATTTATTGATTATTTTTTAGCATTTGGTCAATTATAAAAATCGTCGTTTGCTGAAGTTTTAATTTATTGAGTATTTTTAGCGTTTGGTCAATTATAAAGATCGTCGTTCGCTAAAGTTTTAATTTATTGAGTATTTTTTAGCATTTGGTCAATTATAAAAATCGTCGTTCCCTAAAGTTTTAATTTATTGAGTATTTTTTAGCATTTGGTCAATTATAAAAATCGTCGTTCGCTAAAGTTTTAATTTATTGAGTATTTTTTAGCATTTGGTCAATTATAAAAATCGTCGTTCGCTAAAGTTTTAATTTATTGAGTATTTTTTAGCATTTGGTCAATTATAAAAATCGTCGTTCGCTAAAGTTTTAATTTATTGAGTATTTTTTAGCATTTGGTCAATTATAAAAATCGTCGTTCCTAAAGTTTTAATTTATTGAGTATTTTTTAGCATTTGGTCAATTATAAAAATCGTCATTCGCTAAAGTTTTAATTTATTGAGTAGTTTTAGCCTTTGGTCAATTATAAAGATCGTCGTTCGCTAAAGTTTTAATTTATTGAGTATTTTTTAGCATTTGGTCAATTATAAAAATCGTCGTTCCCTAAAGTTTTAATTTATTGATTATTTTTTAGCATTTGGTCAATTATAAAAATCGTCGTTTGCTGAAGTTTTAATTTATTGAGTATTTTTAGCGTTTGGTCAATTATAAAGATCGTCGTTCGCTAAAGTTTTAATTTATTGAGTATTTTTTAGCATTTGGTCAATTATAAAAATCGTCGTTCCCTAAAGTTTTAATTTATTGATTATTTTTTAGCATTTGGTCAATTATAAAAATCGTCGTTCCCTAAAGTTTTAATTTATTGATTATTTTTTAGCATTTGGTCAATTATAAAAATCGTCGTTTGCTGAAGTTTTAATTTATTGAGTATTTTTAGCGTTTGGTCAATTATAAAGATCGTCGTTCGCTAAAGTTTTAATTTATTGAGTATTTTTTAGCATTTGGTCAATTATAAAAATCGTCGTTCCCTAAAGTTTTAATTTATTGATTATTTTTTAGCATTTGGTCAATTATAAAAATCGTCGTTTGCTGAAGTTTTAATTTATTGATTATTTTTTAGCATTTGGTCAATTATAAAAATCGTCGTTCCCTAAAGTTTTAATTTATTGATTATTTTTTAGCATTTGATCAATTATAAAAATCGTCGTTCCCTAAAGTTTTAATTTATTGATTATTTTTTAGCATTTGGTCAATTATAAAAATCGTCGTTTGCTGAAGTTTTAATTTATTGAGTATTTTTAGCCTTTGGTCAATTATAAAGATCGTCGTTCGCTAAAGTTTTAATTTATTGAGTATTTTTTAGCATTTGGTCAATTATAAAAATCGTCGTTCCCTAAAGTTTTAATTTATTGATTATTTTTTAGCATTTGGTCAATTATAAAAATCGTCGTTTGCTGAAGTTTTAATTTATTGAGTATTTTTAGCGTTTGGTCAATTATAAAGATCGTCGTTCGCTAAAGTTTTAATTTATTGAGTATTTTTTAGCATTTGGTCAATTATAAAAATCGTCGTTCCCTAAAGTTTTAATTTATTGATTATTTTTTAGCATTTGGTCAATTATAAAAATCGTCGTTCCCTAAAGTTTTAATTTATTGATTATTTTTTAGCATTTGGTCAATTATAAAAATCGTCGTTCCCTAAAGTTTTAATTTATTGATTATTTTTTAGCATTTGGTCAATTATAAAAATCGTCGTTTGCTGAAGTTTTAATTTATTGAGTATTTTTAGCGTTTGGTCAATTATAAAGATCGTCGTTCGCTAAAGTTTTAATTTATTGAGTATTTTTTAGCATTTGGTCAATTATAAAAATCGTCGTTCCCTAAAGTTTTAATTTATTGATTATTTTTTAGCATTTGGTCAATTATAAAAATCGTCGTTTGCTGAAGTTTTAATTTATTGAGTATTTTTAGCGTTTGGTCAATTATAAAAATTGTCGTTCGCTAGAGTTTTAATTTATTCAGTATTTTTTTGCGTTTGGTCAATTATAAAAATCGTCGTTCGCTAAAGTTTTAATTTATTGAGTATTTTTTAGCATTTGGTCAATTATAAAAATCGTCGTTCGCTAAAGTTTTAATTTACTGAGTATTTTTTAGCATTTGGTCAATTATAAAAATCGTCGTTCGCTAAAGTTTTAATTTATTGAGTATTTTTTAGCATTTGGTCAATTATAAAAATCGTCGTTCGCTAAAGTTTTAATTTATTGAGTATTTTTTAGCATTTGGTCAATTATAAAAATCGTCGTTCGCTAAAGTTTTAATTTATTGAGTATTTTTTAGCATTTGGTCAATTATAAAAATCGTCGTTCCCTAAAGTTTTAATTTATTGAGTATTTTTTAGCATTTGGTCAATTATAAAAATCGTCGTTCGCTAAAGTTTTAATTTATTGAGTATTTTTTAGCATTTGGTCAATTATAAAAATCGTCGTTCGCTAAAGTTTTAATTTATTGAGTATTTTTTAGCATTTGGTCAATTATAAAAATCGTCGTTCGCTAAAGTTTTAATTTATTGAGTATTTTTTAGCATTTGGTCAATTATAAAAATCGTCGTTCGCTAAAGTTTTAATTTATTGAGTATTTTTTAGCATTTGGTCAATTATAAAAATCGTCGTTCGCTAAAGTTTTAATTTATTGAGTATTTTTTAGCATTTGGTCAATTATAAAAATCGTCGTTCGCTAAAGTTTTAATTTATTGAGTATTTTTTAGCATTTGGTCAATTATAAAAATCGTCGTTCGCTAAAGTTTTAATTTATTGAGTATTTTTTAGCATTTGGTCAATTATAAAAATCGTCGTTCGCTAAAGTTTTAATTTATTGAGTATTTTTTAGCATTTGGTCAATTATAAAAATCGTCGTTCCCTAAAGTTTTAATTTATTGATTATTTTTTAGCATTTGGTCAATTATAAAAATCGTCGTTCGCTAAAGTTTTAATTTATTGAGTATTTTTTAGCATTTGGTCAATTATAAAAATCGTCGTTCCCTAAAGTTTTAATTTATTGAGTATTTTTTAGCATTTGGTCAATTATAAAAATCGTCGTTCCCTAAAGTTTTAATTTATTGATTATTTTTTAGCATTTGGTCAATTATAAAAATCGTCGTTTGCTGAAGTTTTAATTTATTGAGTATTTTTAGCGTTTGGTCAATTATAAAGATCGTCGTTCGCTAAAGTTTTAATTTATTGAGTATTTTTTAGCATTTGGTCAATTATAAAAATCGTCGTTCCCTAAAGTTTTAATTTATTGATTATTTTTTAGCATTTGGTCAATTATAAAAATCGTCGTTCCCTAAAGTTTTAATTTATTGATTATTTTTTAGCATTTGGTCAATTATAAAAATCGTCGTTTGCTGAAGTTTTAATTTATTGAGTATTTTTAGCCTTTGGTCAATTATAAAGATCGTCGTTCGCTAAAGTTTTAATTTATTGAGTATTTTTTAGCATTTGGTCAATTATAAAAATCGTCGTTCCCTAAAGTTTTAATTTATTGATTATTTTTTAGCATTTGGTCAATTATAAAAATCGTCGTTTGCTGAAGTTTTAATTTATTGAGTATTTTTAGCGTTTGGTCAATTATAAAGATCGTCGTTCGCTAAAGTTTTAATTTATTGAGTATTTTTTAGCATTTGGTCAATTATAAAAATCGTCGTTCCCTAAAGTTTTAATTTATTGATTATTTTTTAGCATTTGGTCAATTATAAAAATCGTCGTTCCCTAAAGTTTTAATTTATTGATTATTTTTTAGCATTTGGTCAATTATAAAAATCGTCGTTCCCTAAAGTTTTAATTTATTGATTATTTTTTAGCATTTGGTCAATTATAAAAATCGTCGTTTGCTGAAGTTTTAATTTATTGAGTATTTTTAGCGTTTGGTCAATTATAAAGATCGTCGTTCGCTAAAGTTTTAATTTATTGAGTATTTTTTAGCATTTGGTCAATTATAAAAATCGTCGTTCCCTAAAGTTTTAATTTATTGATTATTTTTTAGCATTTGGTCAATTATAAAAATCGTCGTTTGCTGAAGTTTTAATTTATTGAGTATTTTTAGCGTTTGGTCAATTATAAAAATTGTCGTTCGCTAGAGTTTTAATTTATTCAGTATTTTTTTGCGTTTGGTCAATTATAAAAATCGTCGTTCGCTAAAGTTTTAATTTATTGAGTATTTTTTAGCATTTGGTCAATTATAAAAATCGTCGTTCGCTAAAGTTTTAATTTACTGAGTATTTTTTAGCATTTGGTCAATTATAAAAATCGTCGTTCGCTAAAGTTTTAATTTATTGAGTATTTTTTAGCATTTGGTCAATTATAAAAATCGTCGTTCGCTAAAGTTTTAATTTATTGAGTATTTTTTAGCATTTGGTCAATTATAAAAATCGTCGTTCGCTAAAGTTTTAATTTATTGAGTATTTTTTAGCATTTGGTCAATTATAAAAATCGTCGTTCCCTAAAGTTTTAATTTATTGAGTATTTTTTAGCATTTGGTCAATTATAAAAATCGTCGTTCGCTAAAGTTTTAATTTATTGAGTATTTTTTAGCATTTGGTCAATTATAAAAATCGTCGTTCGCTAAAGTTTTAATTTATTGAGTATTTTTTAGCATTTGGTCAATTATAAAAATCGTCGTTCGCTAAAGTTTTAATTTATTGAGTATTTTTTAGCATTTGGTCAATTATAAAAATCGTCGTTCGCTAAAGTTTTAATTTATTGAGTATTTTTTAGCATTTGGTCAATTATAAAAATCGTCGTTCGCTAAAGTTTTAATTTATTGAGTATTTTTTAGCATTTGGTCAATTATAAAAATCGTCGTTCGCTAAAGTTTTAATTTATTGAGTATTTTTTAGCATTTGGTCAATTATAAAAATCGTCGTTCGCTAAAGTTTTAATTTATTGAGTATTTTTTAGCATTTGGTCAATTATAAAAATCGTCGTTCGCTAAAGTTTTAATTTATTGAGTATTTTTTAGCATTTGGTCAATTATAAAAATCGTCGTTCCCTAAAGTTTTAATTTATTGATTATTTTTTAGCATTTGGTCAATTATAAAAATCGTCGTTTGCTGAAGTTTTAATTTATTGAGTATTTTTTAGCATTTGGTCAATTATAAAAATCGTCGTTCGCTAAAGTTTTAATTTATTGATTATTTTTTAGCATTTGGTCAATTATAAAAATCGTCGTTCGCTAAAGTTTTAATTTATTGAGTATTTTTTAGCATTTGGTCAATTATAAAAATCGTCGTTCGCTAAAGTTTTAATTTATTGAGTATTTTTTAGCATTTGGTCAATTATAAAAATCGTCGTTCGCTAAAGTTTTAATTTATTGAGTATTTTTTAGCATTTGGTCAATTATAAAAATCGTCGTTCCCTAAAGTTTTAATTTATTGAGTATTTTTTAGCATTTGGTCAATTATAAAAATCGTCGTTCGCTAAAGTTTTAATTTATTGAGTATTTTTTAGCATTTGGTCAATTATAAAAATCGTCGTTCGCTAAAGTTTTAATTTATTGAGTATTTTTTAGCATTTGGTCAATTATAAAAATCGTCGTTCGCTAAAGTTTTAATTTATTGAGTATTTTTTAGCATTTGGTCAATTATAAAAATCGTCGTTCGCTAAAGTTTTAATTTATTGAGTATTTTTTAGCATTTGGTCAATTATAAAAATCGTCGTTCGCTAAAGTTTTAATTTATTGAGTATTTTTTAGCATTTGGTCAATTATAAAAATCGTCGTTCGCTAAAGTTTTAATTTATTGAGTATTTTTTAGCATTTGGTCAATTATAAAAATCGTCGTTCCCTAAAGTTTTAATTTATTGAGTATTTTTTAGCATTTGGTCAATTATAAAAATCGTCGTTCGCTAAAGTTTTAATTTATTGAGTATTTTTTAGCATTTGGTCAATTATAAAAATCGTCGTTCGCTAAAGTTTTAATTTATTGAGTATTTTTTAGCATTTGGTCAATTATAAAAATCGTCGTTCGCTAAAGTTTTAATTTATTGAGTATTTTTAGCATTTGGTCAATTATAAAAATCGTCGTTCGCTAAAGTTTTAATTTATTGAGTATTTTTTAGCATTTGGTCAATTATAAAAATCGTCGTTCGCTAAAGTTTTAATTTATTGAGTATTTTTTTAGCATTTGGTCAATTATAAAAATCGTCGTTCCCTAAAGTTTTAATTTATTGATTATTTTTTAGCATTTGGTCAATTATAAAAATCGTCGTTTGCTGAAGTTTTAATTTATTGAGTATTTTTAGCGTTTGGTCAATTATAAAAATTGTCGTTCGCTAGAGTTTTAATTTATTCAGTATTTTTTTGCGTTTGGTCAATTATAAAAATCGTCGTTCGCTAAAGTTTTAATTTATTGAGTATTTTTTAGCATTTGGTCAATTATAAAAATCGTCGTTCGCTAAAGTTTTAATTTATTGAGTATTTTTTAGCATTTGGTCAATTATAAAAATCGTCGTTCACTAAAGTTTTAATTTATTGAGTAATTTTTAGCATTTGGTCAATTATAAAAATCGTCATTCGCTAAGTTTGACTTTTTGTCCTAGTTCTTCAAGGACGGCTCATGAACAAGGGCTGTTTAATTGGAATAAGAATCTTTTTTAAAGTACTAAAAAACTTTAGCGTAACGTGCGAGGAATTGAGGCGGGGACAACCCCCTTTATAAATGGAATAATTTCTCTTCATTTTACGTTTTAATATTGCTCCTTACTTTCATTAGAAAAATAACTTGTTTTTTTTTTTTATTTAATGAAGTAGTAAAGATGTTTATCTTTAAATTGTTAAACTTATTTATCTGAGATTGAACTTTTTCCTCCAATGGTGCCTTGGCAAAGAACTAAGAAAAAAAATAATCAAGTACTAAAGACGCTTATTTTTAAATAGTAAACTTACCCAAGATTCAGCTTTTTCCTCCAACGATGTTTCGAAAAAGAACCTAGAAAAGAAAATAAAACTAATATAATGCTAAAGACAGTTATTTTTGAACAGTAAATCTTACTTCCTGAGAGTCAACTGTTTCCTCCAACGGTATTTCGGAAAGAACCTAGAAAAAAAAATATAAATTAATAAAATACTAAAAACAGTTATTTTTAAATAGTAAATCTTACTTCCCTGAGAGTCAACTGTTTCCTCCAATGGTGTTTCCAAAAAGAACATAGAAAATGAAATAAAATTAATATAATACTAACGACGGTTTTTTTTAATAGTGAATCTTACCTACATGAAATTCAACTTTTTCCTCCAACGGTGACTCGGAAAAGAGCCTAGAATATAAAATAAAATTATTATAATACTAAAGACAGTTATTTTTAAATAGTAAATCTTACTGCCCTGAGAGTCAACTGTTTCCTCCAATGGCGTTTCGAAGAAGAACATAGAAAAGAAAAAGAAAATAAATCAAACACTAAAAAATTTACTTACTTGAGATTCAACTTTTTCCGCCATTGGTGCCTCGGAAAAGAACGTAGATAACAAAATTAATATAATACTAAAGACAGTTATTTTTAAATAGTAAATCTTACTGCCCTGAGAGTCAACTGTTTCCTCCAATGGCGTTTCGAAGAAGAAAATAGAAAAGAAAAAGAAATTATATCAAACACCAAAAACATTGATTTTGAAATAAAAAAAAAAGCTTACCTGAGATTTAACTTTTTCCTTTAACGGAGCCTCGGAATAGAACCTAGAGAATTAAACACTAAAGTAATACAATACTAAAGACGGTTATTTTTAATTAGTAAATCTTAGTTCCTTAAATTCAACTGTTTCTTCCAGTGGTGCCTGAAAAAACCCAAGAAAAGAAGATAAAATTAATAAAATACTAGAGACAGCTACTTATAAATAGTAAAACCTACTTACCTGAGACATAATATTTCTTATTTTGAATCTCAGGTAAGTGATTTTAAGTTTCAAAACGACTATTTTCTGCAAAAACTAATTATCCCTTCCCCCTTTTTTCTAATGGTACGTCGAAATTTCACCTAGAAAAGGGAAATAAATTACTAAAGACATTTATTTACAGAAAGCAAGACTTACTTACCTGAGACATAACTTTTGTGATTGTTGAATCTCGGCTAAGTAATTTTGTATTTCAAAACGGCCATCATCAGTAAAAATTACTTAACTGAGATCCCCTCTTTCCCTTCAACGGTGTGTCGGAATTAAAACCGAGAAAAAGAAAATATATTAATAAATTACTAAAGACAGTTATTTTTAAATAGCAAAACCTACTTACCTGAGACGTATTTGTTTCTGACTGTTGAATCTCAGATAAGTAGTTTTATATTTCAAAACGACAATCATCAGTAAAAATTACTTACCTGAGACATAACTGTTTCTTACTGTGGAATCTCAGGTAAGTAATTGTATATTTCGAAACAACTATCATCAGTAAAAATTACTTACCTGAGATCCTCCGTTTTTTACTAAAGATTGTTATTTATAAATAGCAAGACTTACTTACTTGACACATAACTTTTCTTGAATGTTGAATCTCAGGTAAGCAATTTTGTATTTCAAAACGACTATCATCAGTAATAAGTGCTTACCTGAGATCCCTTTCGCCTCCAATGGTGCGTCGGAATTTAAGCTAGAAAAAAAAATATTAATAAATTATTAAAGACAGTTATTTTTAAATAGCAAAACCTACTTACCTGAGACATAACTGTTTCTTACTGTGGAATCTCAGGTAAGTAATTTTATATTTCAAAACGACTATCATCAGTGATAAGTGCTTACCTGAGATCCCTTTCGCCTCCAATGGTGCGTCGGAATTTAAGCTAGAAAAAAAAATCTATTAATAAGTTATTAAAGACACTTATTTTTAAATAGCAAAGCTTACTTATTATCAGTAAAAATTACTTACCTGAGATCCTCCGTTTTTTACTAAAGATTGTTATTTATAAATAGCTAGACTTACTTACTTGACACATAACTTTTCCTGAATGTTGAATCTCAGGTAAGCAATTTTATATTTCAAAACAACTATCATCAGTAATAAGTGCTTACCTGAGATCCCTTTCGCCTCCAATTGTGCGTCGGAATTTAACCTAGAAAAAAAAATATTAATAAATTATTAAAGACAGTTATTTTTAAATAGCAAAACCTACTTACCTGAGACATAACTGTTTCTTACTGTGGAATCTCAGGTAAGTAATTTTATATTTCAAAACGACTATCATCAGTAATAATTGCTTACCTGAGATCCCTTTCGCCTCCAATTGTGCGTCGGAATTTAAGCTAGAAAAAAAAAATCTATTTATAAGTTATTAAAGACAGTTATTTTTAAATAGCAAAGCTTACTTACTATCAGTAAAAATTATTTACCTGAGATCCCTCGTTTTTACTAAAGATTCTTATTTATAAATAGCAAGACTTACTTACTTTAGACTTAACTTTTCCTGAGTGTTGAATCTCAGGTAAGTAATTTTATATTTCAAAACGACTATCATCAGTAATAATTGCTTACCTGAGATCCCTTTCGCCTCCAATAGTGCGTCGGAATTTAACCTAGAAAAAAAATATATTAATAAATTATTAAAGACATTTATTTTTAAATAGCAAAACCTACTTACCTGAGACATAACTGCTTCTTACTGCGGAATCTCATGTAAGTAATTTTATATTTCGAAACAACTATCATCAGTAAAAATTACTTAACTGAGATCCCCCCCCCTTTTTTACTAAAGCTAGTTATTTATAAATAGCAAGACTTACTTACTTGAGACATAACTTTCCTGAATGTTGAATCTCAGGTAAGTAATTTTATATTTCAAAACGACTATCATCAGTAATAATTGCTTACCTTAGATCCCTTTCGCCTCCAATGGTGCGTCGGAATTTAACCTAGAAAAAAAATATACTAATAAATTATTAAAGACATTTATTTTTAAATAGCAAAACCTACTTACCTGAGACATAACTGTTTCTTACTGCGGAATCTCATGTAAGTAATTTTATATTTCGAAACAGCTATCATCAGTAAAAACTACTTAACTGAGATCCCCCCTTTTTTACTAAAGCTAGTTATTTATAAATAGCAAGAATTACTTACTTGAGACATAACTTTTCCTGAATGTTGAATCTCAGGTAAGTAATTTTATATTTCAAAACGACTATCATCAGTAATAATTGCTTACCTTAGATCCCTTTCGCCTCCAATGGTGCGTCGGAATATAACCTAGAAAAAAAATATATTAATAAATTATTAATATAATTTATTAAGACAGTTTATTTTTAAATAGCAAAGTTTACTTACCTGAGACGTATTTGTTTCTGACTGTTGAATCTCAGGTAAGTAATTTTATATTTCAAAACGACAATCATTAGTAAAAATTACTTACCTGAGATCGCCCCTTTTCCTCCAATGATGCGTCGTAATTAAAACCTAGAAAAAGAAAATATATTAATAAATTACTAAAGACAGTTATTTTTAAATAGCAAAACCTACTTACCTGAGACATAAATATTTCTTACTGTTTAATCTCAGTTAAGTAATTTTATATTTCGAAACAACTATCATCAGTAAAAATTACTTACCTGAGATCCCCCGTTTTTTACTAAAGATTGTTATTTATAAATAGCAAGACTTACTTACTTGAGACATAACTTTTCCTGAATGTTGAATCTCATGTAAGTAATTTTATATTTCAAAACGACTATCATCAGTAATAATTGCTTACCTGAGATCCCTTTCGCCTCCAATGGTGAGTCGGAATTTAACCTAGAAAAAGAAAACATATTAATAAATTACTAAAGACAGTTATTTTTAAATAGCAAAACTTACTTACCTGAGACGTAACTGTTTCTGACTGTTGAATCTCAGGTAAGTAATTTTATATTTCAAAACGACAATCATTAGTAAAAATTACTTACCTGAGATCCCCCCATTTCTTCCAGTGGTGCGTCTTAATTAAAGCTAGAAAAAGAAAATATGTTAATAAATTACTAAAGACAGTATTTTTAAATAGCAAAACTTACTTACCTGAGACGTAATTGTTTCTGACTGTTGAATCTCAGGTAAGTAATTTTATATTTCAAAACGACAATCATCAGTAAGAATCACTTACCTGAGATCCCCCTTTTCTTCCAGTGGTGCGTCGGACTTAAAACCTAGAAAAAGAAAATATATTAATAAATTACTAAAGACAGTTATTTTTAAATAGCAAAACTTACTTACCTGAGACGTAATTGTTTCTGACTGTTGAATCTCAGGTAAGTAATTTGATATTTCAAAACGACAATCATCAGTAAAAATTACTTACCTGAGATCCCCCCCCCCCATTTCTTCCAGTGGTGTGTCTTAATTAAAGCTAGAAAAAGAAAATATAATAATAAATTACTAAAGACAGTTATTTTTAAATAGCAAAACTTACTTACCTGAGACGTAATTGTTTCTGACTGTTGAATCTCAGGTAAGTAATTTTATATTTAAAAACGACAATCACCAGTAAGAATCCCTTACCTGAGATCCCCCTTTTCTTCCAGTGGTGCGTCGGACTTAAAACCTAGAAAAAGAAAGTATATTAATAAATTACTAAAGACAGTTATTTTTAAATAGCAAAACTTACTTACCTGAGACGTAATTGTTTCTGACTGTTGAATCTCAGGTAAGTAATTTGATATTTCAAAACGACAATCATCAGTAAAAATTACTTACCTGAGATCCCCCTTTTCTTCCAGTGGTGCGTCGTACTTAAAACCTAGAAAAAGAAAATATATTAATAAATTACTAAAGAAAGTTATTTTTAAATAGCAAAACTTACCTGAGACATAATTGTTTCTGACTGTTGAATCTCAGGTAAGTTATTTTATATTTCAAAACGACAATCATCATTAAAAATTACTTACCTGTGATCCCCCTTTTTCTTCCAGAGGTGCTTCGTAATTAATACCTAGAAAAAGAAAGTATATTAATAAATTACCAAAGACAGTTATTTTTAAATAGCAAAACTTACTTACCTGAGACGTAATTGTTTCTGACTGTTGAATCTCAGGTAAGTTATTTTATATTTCAAAACGACAATCATCAGTAAAAATTACTTACCTGAGATCCCCCTTTTCTTCCAGTGGTGCGTCGTACTTAAAACCTAGAAAAAGAAAGTATATTAATAAATTACCAAAGACAGTTATTTTTAAATAGCAAAACTTACTTACCTGAGACGTAATTGTTTCTGACTGTTGAATCTCAGGTAAGTTATTTGATATTTCAAAACGTCAATCATCAGTAAAAATTACTTACCTGAGATCCCCCCCCTTTTTTTTCCAGTGGTGTGTCGTAATTAACACCTAGAAAAAGAAAGTATATTAATAAATTACCAAAGACAGTTATTTTTAAATAGCAAAACTTACTTACCTGAGACGTAATTGTTTCTGACTGTTGAATCTCAGGTAAGTTATTTGATATTTCAAAACGTCAATCATCAGTAAAAATTATTTACCTGAAATTCCCCCTTCTTCTTCCAGTGGTGCGTCGTAATTATTACCTAGAAAAAGAAAGTATATTAATAAATTACCAAAGACTTATTTTTAAATAGCAAAACTTACTTACCTGAGACGTAATTGTTTCTGACTGTTGAATCTCAGGTAAGTAATTTTATATTTCAAAGCGACAATCATCAGTAACAATTACTTACCTGAGATCCCCCCCCCCCTTTTCTTCCAGTGGTGTGTCGTAATTAACACCTAGAAAAAGAAAGTATATTAATAAATTACCAAAGACAGTTATTTTTAAATAGCAAAACTTACTTACCTGAGACGTAATTGTTTCTGACTGTTGAATCTCAGGTAAGTTATTTGATATTTCAAAACCTCAATCATCAGTAAAAATTGTTTACCTGAAATCCCCCATTCTTCTTCCAGTGGTGCGTCGTAATTATTACCTAGAAAAAGAAAGTATATTAATAAATTACCAAAGACTTATTTTTAAATAGCAAAACTTACTTACCTGAGACGTAATTGTTTCTGACTGTTGAATCTCAGGTAAGTAATTTTATATTTCAAAACGACAGTCATCAGTAAAAATTACTTACCTGAGATCCCCCCCCCCTTTTCTTCCAGTGGTGCGTCGTAACTAATACCTAGAAAAAGAAAGTATATTAATAAATTACCAAAGACAGTTATTTTTAAATAGCAAAACTTACTTACCTGAGACGTAATTATTTCTGACTGTTGAATCTCAGGTAAGTAATTTTATATTTCAAAATGACAATCATCAGTAAAAATTACTTACCTGAGATCCCCCTTTTCTTCCAGTGGTGCGTCGTACTTAAAACCTAGAAAAAGAAAATATATTAATAAATTACTAAATACAGTTATTTTTAAAAAGAAAAACTTACTTACCTGACACGTAATTGTTTCTGACTGTTGAATCTTGGGTAAGTAGTTTTATATTTCAAAACGACAATCATCATTAAAAATTACTTACCTGAGGTCCCCTCTCTTTTCTTCCAGTGGTGCGTCGTAATTAATACCTAGAAAAAGAAAGTATATTAATAAATTACCAAAGACAGTTATTTTTAAATAGCAAAAATTACTTACCTGAGATTTAACCGTTTCTGACTGTCGAGTCTCAGGTAAGCAATTTTATATTTCAAAACGACAATCATCAGTAAAAATTACTTACCTGAGATCCCCCTTTTCTTCCAGTGGTGCGTCGTACTTAAAACCTAGAAAAAGAAAATATGTTGATAAATTACTAAAGACAGTTATTTTTAAATAGCAAAACTTACTTACCTGAGACGTAACTTTTTCTGACTGTTGAATCTCAGGTAAGTAATTTTTATAATTCAAAACGACAATCATCAGTAAAAATTACTTCCTGAGATCCCCCTTTTCTTCCAGTGGTGCGTCGTAATTAATACCTAGAAAAAGAAAGTATATTAATAAATTACCAAAGACAGTTATTTTTAAATAGCAAAAATTACTTACTTGAGACACAACTGTTTCTAACTGCTGAATCTCAGGCAAGTAATTTGATATTTCAAAACGACAATCATTAGCAAAAATTGCTTGCCTGAGATCGCCTCTTTTCCTCCAATGGTACGTCGGAATTAAAACCTAGAAAAAGAAAATATGTTGATAAATTACTAAAGACAGCTATTTTTAAATAGCAAAACTTACTTACCAGAGACATAACTGTTTCTGACTATTAAATCTCAGGTAAGTAATTTTTTGTTTCAAAACGACAATCATCAGCAAAAATTACTCCAATGGTGACATAACTGGAGGTAAGTAATTTTTTGTTTCAAAACGACAATCATCAGTAAAAATTACTTACCTGAGACCCTCCCCCCCTTTTTCTTCCAGTGGTGTGTCGTAATTAACACCTAGAAAATTTTATATTTTATATTTCAAAACGACCTTTTCCTCCTATAGTGCGACGAAATTAAAACCTAGAAAAAGAACATATATTAATTAACTACTATATACATTTATTTTTAAATAGCAAAAGTTACTTACCTGAGACTTAACTGTTTCTAACTGTTGAATCTCAGGTAAGTAATTTATATTTCAAAACGGCAATCATCAACAAAAATAACTTAGCTGAGATCTCCTCTTTTCCTCCAATGGCACGTCAGAATTAAAACCTAGAAAAAGAAAATATATTAATAAACTACTAAATACATTTATTTTTAAATAGCAAAACTTACTTACCTGAGACATAACTGTTTCTGACTGTTAAATCTCAGGTAAGTAATTTTATATTTCAAAACGACAATCATCAGCAAAAATTGATCCCCTTTTTTCCTCCAATGGTGCCTCAAAAAATCCTAGAAAAAGAAAATAAAATTAATGAAATACTAGAGACAGATTCTTATGAATAAAAAACTTACTTACCTGAGACATAATTTTTCTTGTTGTTGCATCTCAGGTAAGTAATTTGAAATTTCAAAACGACTGTAATCTGCAAAAATTAATTAAATGAGATCCCCCCTTTTTCCTCCGACGCACCATTGGAGAATAGTGCGCCAGAATTTAACCTAGAAAAAGAAAAGGAATTAATAAAGTACTAAAGACAATTATTTACAAATAGTAAGATTAACTTACCTGAGACATAACTTTTCCTGATTATTGAATCTCAGGTAACTAATCTATATTTTAAAACGGCTGTAATCAATAAGAATTACTTACCTGAGATATCCCCCTTTTCCTCCTGTGGTGTGTCGGAATTTAGCCTAGAAGAAGAAAATAAATTACTAAAGATGGCTATTTATAAAAACCAAGACTTACTTTCTTGAGACATAACTTTTCCTGAATGTTGAATGTCAGGTAAGTAATTTTATATTTCAAAACGACTATCGTCAGTAATAATTACTTACCTGAGATCCCTTTTGCCTCCAATGGTGCGTCGGAATTTAATCTAGAAAAAGAAAATAAATTACTGAAGACAATTATTTATAAATAGCAATACTTACTTACCTGAGACATAACTGTTCGGGATTGTTGAATCTCAGGTAAGTAATTTTATATTTCAAAACGACTATCATCAGTACAAATCACTTACCTATGATCCCGCCTTTTTCTCCAATGGTGCGTCGGAATTTACCCTATAAAAAGAAAGTAAATTAATAAATTACTAAAGACAGTTATTTATAAATAGCAAGACTTACTTACCTGAGACATAACTGTTCGGGATTGTTGAATCTCAGGTAAGTAATTTGTATTTCAAAACGAATATCATCAGTAAAAATTAATTACCCGAGATCCCGCCTTTTTTCTCCAATGGTACGTCGGAAGTTAGCCTAGAAAAAGAAAATGAATTAATAAAATGCTAAAGATAGTTATTTATAAATGGCAAGACTTACTTACTTGACTCATACCTTTTCCTGAATGTTGAATATCAGGTAAGTAATTTTATATTTCAAAACGACTATCATCAGAAAAAATCACTTACCTATGATCTCGCATTTTTTCTCCAATGGTGCGTCGGAATTTACCCTAGAAAAAGAAAGTAAATTAATACTATAGATAATTATTTATAAATAGCAAGACTTACTTACCTGAGACATAACTGTTCGGTATTGTTGAATCTCAGGTAAGTAATTTTATATTTCAAAACGACAATCATCAGTAAAAATTAATTACCCGAGATCCCGCCTTTTTTGTCCAATGGTACGTCGGAAGTTAGCCTAGAAAAAGAAAATGAATTAATAAAATGCTAAAGATAGTTATTTATAAATAGCAAGATTTACTTACTTGAGACATACCTCTTCCTGAATTTTGAATATCAGATAAGTAATTTTATATTTCAAAACGACTATCATCAGCAATAATTACTTATCTGAGATCCCTTTTGCCTTCAATGGTGCGTCGGAATTAAACCTAGAAAAAGAAAATAAATTAATAAATTACTGAAGACAGTTATTTATGAATAGTAAAACTTACTTACCTGAGACATAACTGTTCGGGATTCTCAGGTAAGTAATTTTATATTTATAAGCGGCTATCATAAAAAAATTACTTACCTGAGATCCCGCCTTTTTTCTCCAACGATGCGTCGGAATTTAACCCAGAAAAAGAAAGTAAATTAATAAATTACTAAAGACAGTTATTTATGTATAGCAAGACTTACTTACCTGAGACATAACTTTTCGTGTTTGTTGAATCTCAGGTAAGTAATTTTATATTTCAAAACGACAATCATCAGTAAAAATTACTTACCTGAGATCCCCCCTTTTCCTCCTATAGTGCGTCGAAATTAAAACCTAGAAAAAGAATATATATTAATTAACTACTATATACATTTATTTTTAAATAGCAAAAGTTACTTACCTGAGACTTGACTGTTTCTAACTGTTGAATCTCAGGTAAGTAATTTATATTTCAAAACGACAATCATCAACAAAAATTACTTAGCTGAGATCTCCTCTTTTCCTCCAATGGCACGTCAGAATTAAAACCTACAAAATGAAAATATATTAATAAATTACTAAAGACAGTTATTTCTAAATAGCAAAACTCACTTACCTGAGACATAACTGTTTCTGACTGTTGAATCTCAGGTAAGTAATTTTATATTTCAAAACGACAATCATCAGCAAAAATTGATCCCCTTTTTTCCTCCAATGGTGCCTCAAAAAATCCTAGAAAAAGAAAATTAAATTAATGAAATACTAAAGACAGATACTTATGAATAAAAAAAACTTACTTACCTGACACATGATTTTTATTGTTGTTGAATCTCAGGTTAGTAATTTAAAATTTCAAAACAACTATAATCTGCAAAAACTAATTAACTGAGATCCCGGGTTTTCCCTCCTATGGTGCGTCAGAATTTAACCTAGAAAAAGAAAATAAATTTATAAATTACTGAAGAAAGTTACTTATAAATAGCAAGACTTATTTACATAAGACATAACTGTTCGGGATTGTTGAAACTCAGGCAAGTAATTTTATGTTTCAAAATGACTAATGATCAAATGAAATGACTGATGAAAATGACAAAATGACAAAATAATCCTCTCTTTTTCTCCAATGGTGCCTCAAAGAGTCATAGAAAAAGAAAATAAAATTAATAAATACTAAAGACAGATACTTATAAATAGTAATAATTACTTATCTGAGACATAATTTTTCTTGCTCTTGAATCTCAGTAATTTTAATTTCAAACGACTATAATCTGCAAAAACTAATTACTTGAGATCCTTCAATGGTTCGTCGGAATTTAACGTAGAAAAAGAAAATATCTTAATAAATTAGTAAGACAGTTATTTTTAAATAGCAAAACTCACTTACCTGAGACATAACTGTTTCTGACTGTTGAATCTCAGGTAAGTAATTTTATATTTAAAAATGACAATCATCATCAAAAATTACTTACTTGAGATCCCCTCTGAAAGATCCCCTCTAGAAGAAGCAAATATATTAATAAATTAGTAAAGACGGTTAATTTTAAATAGCAAAACTTACTTACCTGAGACATAACTGTTTCTGACTGTTGAAGCTCAGGGAAGTAATTTTATATTTCAAATCGACAATCATCAGCAAACATTACTTACCGAATATCCCCTCTTTTCCTCTAATGGTTCCTCAAAAAATTCTAGAAAAAGAAAAGAAGATTAATAAAATACTAGAGACAGATACTTATAAATAGTAAAACTTACTTACCTGAGACATAATATTCTTATTGTTGAATCCCAGGTAAGTAATTTTAAATTTCAAACGACTATAATCTGCATAAAGTAATTACCTGAGATCCCTCCTTTTTACTCCAATGGTAAGTCGGAATCGAACGTAGAAAAAGAAAATATCTTAATAAATTAGTAAGACAGTTATTTTTAAAGAGCACTACTTACTTACCTGAGACATAACTGTTTTTGACTGTTGAAAAAAAAAAAAAAAAAAAACAACCTTTTGAAGTTTACCTGATAAAAAGCGAACAGACACTGAATAAAAGAACAAGCCGGAATCATGGAAAAAAGGATTTACCAAAGAGATTGAGCAAGAATGTTTTGCCTTGCAATAGTTTTAGCTCGTCTGCAAGTCTGAGGTTTAGCTCGTCTGCAAGTCTAAATCAGGCAAATTCTCTCAGGCTCCTAGCTTTTGATAGGTAACATAAAACTTAAAGAGTTTTATATATTTGGAACCATAATAAAAAGATAATTCTTTTGATATATTAATTGTTACCAAAATATGCGTTTCAGTCTTAGAATTACAGTTACTATTGGTCCGAGTCTCTTCTTACAGTTCGTAGTAAATTGAATGCGAATTTTACCAGGACTACGAAGATGGTATGTGGAATGATCAGAAACAAGAGATGAACTGGTTCTGAGAGCCTCGGGAACATAACCGTGCAGTTGGAGAAAACGAAAGACACACAAATATAAAGAAACTACAAATCTAGTAACGGCTTATTGATAGAATTTTAATAAGTTTAAATAAATAAGCTTATTGTTAAATAAATAAACTTATCATTAAATAGATAAATCATCTCATTATTTATTTAAAGGGTTCCTCGCTTTAGTATATACATTAAATGCAATAAGAGACGTAAATCTAAATTGAACATAATTGTTAGAATCGACCCAGGAAAAATGTGTGGGTAATCCTTCTAAGAGCAGTTTTTTTGGGGGGAGAGGGGGGGGGCTAAAAATAACTTGTGAAATTATATTCAAGATAGTATATCTTTACAGCAACAAACTGCGTCATTTAGAAAAACTTTTTTTTTCAAAGCGAGTATATTAGTAATAACTCCTAAAGCCATTCTTTAAAACGGCGTGAGAATGGGGTGAAAATGATGTCGTTTTCAGTCTTATCTCAACTAACGGCGTTTTGTATCATCCTGGCATTAATTAGACACGGATTTTAACTGCATGTTTCAGTAATACCTTGCCCAGTTCTGGGCTTGTCTTCGTCAGAATTTCAAGGCTTCATCCAGTGGCGGTTCTTGACTCTCTTGTGCCCGGGGAAAAATGTTGATTCCCCCCCCCTCCTCTCTTGTTTTCTACAAATTTACGGGCCGAATTTAAAACATCTCATTTATTAATTAATAAATAATTTATTTTTTGTCTTTTCATATAATATTTAATTATTTTTTTTAATTATTTAGTTATAGTCATTATTTTTATTTTTTAATTTATTTTTATTTATTAATTAATTAATAATTTAATAACTATTTTTATTTATTAACCCTCTACTTTATTTTAATAAAAATAAAATTTCAAAAATTTTGAACTCCTAAAATTTCTGCCCCCCAGGACAAGTGCCCCCTCTGCCCTTCCCCTAAAACCGTCTCTGACGTCATTGCTGGTGTACTTAAATTCACAATACCTGCAATGGCTTCAGTAACCATTCGTATTTAATGTTTGATAAGCCATATGTTACCCTCTCATAGCTCTTTCGTGCCGATTTCCAGCAGTTTTAAGAGTTTTAAGATCCAGCCTTAGCTGCTTTCTCTGCGCAATAAAACTGTTGCAGCTTAAATACTGAAGTTTTTCTTCGGACGTCTCGAGTACATTAAATCAAAAGTCTTCCGGCTGCGCTACTTAAATTTTGCAGGCGAGTGCAAAAATAGGAGCAGAAAACTACAAAAGGAAAAAATGTTTCTTTTAACCCTAATTCGTTTCATATTACCTCGTAAATTTATGAGATTACTATACCATCTGCTTACTCGGCGAGTAAAAATAAATATTATGACAATCCCTATTATTATACAATATAAGCAAATTTTCAGGATATTCAAAAAGGACGACATTATTTGTTTATGGCCAAGAAAAAAATTTTCAAGAAATTTTTGTTTGGGGCTCAGAATTTATCCAACTTTTGTGCTTTGTAAAGTTTAAACAAAGAGCTGAAAAAAGAATAGCCCCACTCGGGGCAGTTTGCGTTTGTTAGCCTCACTCTTCATTTTCGCTTCCAGTTCGTCTTTATTATTTATTTTAGTTTCTGTTTTGTTTTTAGGTTTCGTTTATTCATGATAGTAATTCATGTTTATTTAAAGTTTGACTTATTATAAGACTTTATTTCCACTTGTTTTCGGTTTTACGATCGTTTTTTTTTTTACATTAATATAAGTAGAAGAACTAACGAGGCCGAATTAGAATTAGTGAGATGAAATTGAATGAGATTCATATACTGGCTTTTACTTGACCTACTGGCTTTATTTGGCTGCTATTTGACGCAATTTAAATTTTAGGGCATCCGGAAGAATGAGCAAGGACCATACTTAGACATATATAAAAAGACAACAGACGCAGAGATACCTAGTGATACCGAAGTTGAAGTAAGCACCAGCGCTGGAAGTGACATGTTGAATAGATTGATCACGGCTTCTAAAACTTCCATCGACTCTTCCACTGTGAAAAAGTTGGAAAAATTAATTAAGAAGGGTCTTTAAACTATAAATTCATGGTTGTCCTAAACAAGGCCATATGCATGGGGAGTACCGGGTTTGACCCCCCCCCTGCCATTTTTGTCCGACTCGTAAAAAAGTAACAATAATGCATGTAAAAAATGTCGCTGCTTTTGTGAAGTTTTTGGTTCCCCTCCCCCCCTAAAAAATACTGGATACGCGCTTGGTCCGAAATCATAATGCATTCCCCGCATTAAAGAAGTTTTGAGAAATCAGGATTTGAAGCTGTGAGTTTGAATGGAGAATGGTAGTTAATTTTTATTGAATAAGAATAAATAAAAGAAAAGGAGACATCTTTTGACTTTGCTGATTTGATGAAAGGATTTGGTAGGACGGATATGTTAATATTTTTGAAATGTGAAGGGTCTGTGTTGGCGAAACAAAGTCTTCGGAGTGTAGAAGTGTGAAGTTTGTTAAGATTCATCAATCTGAAGTTGAATTTATGTTGAAATGAGTTCTGCATAGAACCTATTTTGTTTTTGGAAGGCTGAATTAAAATTACCGTCCTAAGATTATTCTAACGAATGACTAAGAATTTGATTTTCATCTTCTGTAAAGATTACGATGAAGAATTATAAATCTTCCTTTTCGAGTGAATCAGACAAAATTTGTGAATCTTCCAAATTTTTAACTTGAATTTTATAAATTTTAGAGAAGTCCAACTAAAAATAATCACTAAATATCACGAAAAAAAATCACTAAAAATATCCAGTTATATCTTGGTCATAGTTATATCTTACGTAATTGCATATCAGATACAACCGAATTCCAAACAGTAGTGTCAGCACCCCGTGCAGTGGCTAATACCGGTTTTACGATAGCGGTAAACCGGTTTTACCGGTTTCACCTGACACCGGACAATGGTAGAACAAAGGGACCATTTTGTGTACTGAAAGTAGCGATACTTTTTAAGACCATTGATGCACCGATAGAATATTGCTTGCTTTCGATGCTTCTAGTATCGTATAAAGTATTGGGAGATTCTATATATACTTTTTTTTTACTGAAGTTGTGAAATTATTCCCTAAGCATGACTAAATTCATGTGTGGTTTAATTTGTCAAAAATATTAGAGATGAAATTGTTGGCATTGCAGTAAGCATTAGAGGCTACAGTTGAAAGGGGTATATAAGTATATCCTCACTGAATAAATATTAAATAAAATATTTTTCCAGAAGAGGACATTTACCCCTTCTTGAAAAATATATGAAATTATTGAATAACAACCGCGATATCTTGAGTTTGTAAGAATAAGGTTAGAAGAGAACAATAGAAAAGATATTTTTGTTTCCAATATGCTAAGGCATAGGGTACTCAAGACAGAGTGTAGTTAAGCAATGCACTAAAGAAATTAACTAGAGATGTTAACTTCCTGTAGATTTGTAAATCTTACAGATTTTAGGATTTTAGAAGTTTATATCCCTTTTCTCCACGTCATAAAAGCTTAATAAGCTTTATTTACCCAATACCTAGTTTTAACAAATTACATTTTCGTATTTTTCTAAATTATACAACATTATTGTAGATTCTAGAGGCCTAAATGGCTCTCTTCTCAATGGGTGATTAATATTGCGATCGTGTTCGGCTCTGTCTGGTGCTAAGTGGGGGAGTTGGGGGAGGGTCTGACTATTAAATTTGTCAGATTAACTTTTGCTAGGTCGTTGGTAGCATGTATCTGTCCTTCGCTAGAGGCTATAATACAGAGGAATATTCAAATCTATTCTTAATTTATTTCTCTGGCTAGCTATATAACTTTGATTATATCTTAAGAATATATGTTCCAAGAAGTAATTACCGTCCTAAGATTATTTTAACGAATGACTAAGAATTTGATTTTGAAGGTGAGTGAAAGAACTGGTAAATCTAACTTGATCTTTTATTAAAAATCAAACTTGTTTATGCTCTAAGAGAATTCAACCAAAATTCGGAGTATTGTTTGGTATTTGTCGGTTATTGGAATCACACCCGAAAAGTGAAGTTAGGTTAATCCTAATGGAAAATAACTAAACATGATGCTCAAATAATACTTTAGAAACAAAATTATGGAAACCCAACCTAACCTTATCCAGCCTAACGTAACCTAACCTCACCCCACCTTACCCTTAATTTGCAAATATATAGCCCAAATTATACAAGTCCAATGCATTGTATCATCCATAACTTTTTTTTGTAGCTATAAAACCGGTTTTCTGAGGTGTAACCTAAGCGTAATTCTTGAATGTGTTTCCAATAACCGACAATTACCTATTGATTGTATGGATAATTTTACAATGGATAATTCCAATTTTTCCTTTTGAGTTATTTCAGAGGTACTTGTGAACCTCAAACATCAATTTGAAATAATTAATTCAATCAATCCTTCCAGTAATAACACTTTGGTAAATTAAAGTGTAACATTAAAACACAAAAAAGAAACACAAAACAAAAAAAACGTGTAAGTGAAAAAACTGAAAAGCGTATTGCGAGTTTTTAAAAGAATTTCAATCTTTCCTTTTGGGTGATTTCAAAAGTACTTCTTTGACTTGTGAAGCTAAGAAATCCGTGTAAAACAATAAATTCATTCAATTGATCCAATTATAATAAATCATAAATTCAAATCTAATATTAAAATACAAAAATGGAGATGAAAAACATACAAAAAACGTGGAAGTGATTTAAAACACTATATGTTGGCCATTTTTTATTTTATCGTTTGACTATTCAGTTTTCGACTATTTTGACTATATTTGACTATATTATTGACTATTTTATGACTATATTTGACTGTTTTATGGCTATGTTTTGACTATTTGACAATATTATTAGAAACCATGACGTGCTAGTTTAAGCGACCTACCCGCTTCTTTTCTTCATGCGAAACTGAATTTGGAATAGTGACAAAGTGAGTGTTGGACCAAGTGAGTGGAGTATTAGCAGAGATTATCTATTTGGTTTCACCTGATATCTCACTCCTACAAAATACATGGGCCAAAGTGCTCCTCAATTACATTGGCTATCTAAAAAGACTCGCCCGCCCGTACAATGCCGCGCAATGTCATTGGATTGGATAACCCTCCGCCCGCGCTTGGATTGGATTCAATAACACTCCACTAGGGCAATGTCATTGAATACCGTCAGCCTTTAGGAAGCCAAATCATCTTATAGGATGGCTTTTGGGGTTTGCATAAATATTGAAGTGAGAACTCTGCGAAAGTATGAATAATTTGTGGTATTAGATGGCCAGTGAAATACTGAACTTATTAATTTGTTAAAACATAACCTAATCCCAGTAATACGATTAACGGAAGGTGTCGTAGTTTTAAGGCCATTTTTGGAGTAATAAAACAAACTCTAAATTTTCTGTCAATTTTGAGCATGATGCTTAAATACAAGTAAAACATCATTATAGCAAAAATAAATGAAAAAAACAGAGCTTTTCGCCTTTTCTCTCGTTTAACCAAGTTGAAAATCAGTGAAAAAATGCATAAAAATCTCATAGATGCTTTGGACTACCAGTCATGGTTTGTGGTATTTCAAAAGGCATCTTGTGACGCCTTGTCAAAGGGCCGTTGATAACCCATCCTATTCAATATAATCGATGGGTCTTATCCGCAGTTCTATGTTGCTCTACATCCTATGGATAAATCGGTCGATCTATTGGTATAATCTGCGTTTCTATATTGGGCTATATGGACCTGGGTTGAATCGATTGGTCTAGTGCGTATTTTTTGTTTGGGTATCGGAGTTTCTACTGTTCCAAAGTAAATTACATTTTTTTTTTTAATGTAGGAAGAGTTAGAATTTCTTGGCCTTTGACACAAGAATTTTTTTTGTGTTATCTAAATAACTGTAGAAATTTGGGTACTGTTGCGCTTAATGGTACACACAAAAGAAGTCAATTTTGGTTAATGCTAATCAAAAAATAAAATAGGATGAATATATAATAGATTAGAAACAAATTTGGGCTATATATTTGCGTATTAGGGGGGTAGGGGGTAAAGCATAGCATATTTTAAATACGTATCCTAACCTAACCTAGGTATCTTCCCCGCCCCCTAAACCCCAAAAAACAACAGTTTAAATATTGTAAATTCAATGAGAAACCACGCTCTTCGATATATTTAGATAGCAATTACCCGCTTTACGGGTCTCCAACACTCCATTCCTTCGACAGTATATAGTGCTGTGTACCATTAAGCGCAACTGTATCGAAATTTGTGTAAACGACTGTTCATCAATAACAATCGAAAAATTCAAGAAGTTTTTTCTTAGTTTTTCAGTAGGTTTTTTTGGTTTTCAATATAATTTCAAGTTTGTGTTCTTTTTTTACTGGATTTTTACCCACTGGCAGAAATAGCGGTAAACATGAGCCTTTCATATAAAACTGTTGTTTGTGTCTCAAACCCCCCCCCCCCTAAAAAGACTGTTCGTCGATAATAACCGAAACACCCAAAACTTTTTTCCGGTGTTTTTCTTCTTCCATAAAATGTATAATGTACAGCGACCGAACTTTGCCATAAACGACGTTCGAACTAGTCAGTTCTTCGGACAAAACTCAGGGGTAATTCAATCCTTTGTAAAGGGATTATTTATGATGTCTTAATGTGCCTTTTCTCCGATGTACTTAGCATACCATCAGTGGTGTCAATTAGGGGTGGAGGGCATTCGCTCCTCCCCAGGATTTTGAAAAATACTTTTTTTTGTTTTCATTAGAAAATACTTTGTTTTCTGATATTTTCATTTAAAAAAAAATTAAAAAAACAAAAAATTGCCCCCTAGAATTTGAGAAATAGATGGTATCTCCCTCCCAACATTTTAGTGAATTTTCAACACAGCGTACCCTCATTCAAATACATAAAACATTTCATTGTAATGAATGACATATCAGCAGCAACCTTAGTCAATATTAACGGAAGTTCTAAGAAGATGAGTTTTTTGTATAATATATCATAGGAAGCGCAATCACGCTGCCTAAGCAAAGAACGATGTTGGCACAATGCTTAATTTTTTTTTCCATACCAGGGCACTTCGAAAGCGTAGGAGTTGTCGTAGAAACTTCGAAAAGGGCTCAATCGATTAGAAATTGGAGTGGCTTGTGCCCTTTTTTAAAAGTCAAAAGTGATTGGAAGGCAACTAACACCCCTTCCACGCCCACCATTTCCCCAAACACATCCAATCAAAATTTTGAGATAGCCATTTTGTTCAGCGTAGTTGATTTCCACATAGAAAATATCTTTTTGAGGAGGACGCTCCCCACAGCACTCAGGGCAAGGGTTGTACGTTATGCCCTGGGGCCATATAAGAACGATGTTGGCACAATGTATTATTTATTATTTTTTTTTCCTTTAGACCAGGGCACTTTGTATCGAAGAAGTTGTCGTAGAAACTTCGAAAAGAGATCATTCAATTGGAAATTGGAGTGGCTTGTCCCCTTTTTAATAGTCGGAAGTGATCGGAAGGCAACTAACAACCCTTCCACGCCCACCAGTTCCTGAAAGACATCCAATCAAAATTTTTAGATAGCCCTTTTGCTCAGCGTAGTTGATTTCCAGATAGAAATTATGTTTTCGAGGAGGACACAGCCCTCAGGGCAAGGGTTGTAAGTTATGCCCTGGGGGCATATAAGGTTTTTTATAGAAAGCGTTGTCGTAGAAACTTCAAAAAAGGCTCATTCGATTGGAAATTCTAAGGACTAGTGTCCTTTTTAATAGGCGAAAATTATTGGAGGGCAACTAACCCCCTTCTCACGCCCACATTTTCCGCAAACACTCCAATCAAAATTTTAAGATATCCATTTTGTTTAACGTAGTTGAAAGTTCTGTAAATTAGGTCTTTGAAGATGACACCCCCCACAGCCCTCAGGGCAAGGGCTGTAAGTTGTGCCCAGGGGGCATATAAGGTTTTTTTTAGAACGCGTTGTCGTAGAAACTTCAAAACTGGCTCATTCGATTGGAAATTGAAATGGCTAGTGCCCTTTTTAATAGTCGAAAGTGATTGGAAGGTAACTAACATCCCTTCCACGCCCACCATTTCCCCAAACACATCCAATTAAAATTTTGAGATAGCCATTTTGTTCCACGCAGTTTAAAGTTCAGGAAATTATACCTTTGAGCAGGACACTCCCCCCACAGTCTTCAGCGCAAGGGTTATAGGCTATGCCCTGGGGGCATATAAGGTTTTTATTGAAATCTTTGTCGTAGAAACTTCAAAACTGGCTCATTCGATTGGAAATTGAAATGGCTAGTGCCCTTTTTAATATTCGAAAGTGATTTGAGATCAACTAACCCTCCTCTCACGCCGACCTTTTCCCCAAACATATACAATCAACACTTTTAGATAGCCATTTTATTCG
The DNA here is from genome assembly GCA_027921565.1 of Artemia sinica. Taxonomy (NCBI): domain Eukaryota; kingdom Metazoa; phylum Arthropoda; class Branchiopoda; order Anostraca; family Artemiidae; genus Artemia; species Artemia sinica. The sequence goes on along the minus strand of CM051261.1, from coordinate 25,585,164 downwards.
ACTTAGTTGAAAGTTTTGGAAATTAGGTCTTTAAGGATGACAATCCCTCCCCCCCCCACAGCCCTCAGGACAAGGGTTGTAAGTTGTGCCCTGGGGGCATGTAAGGTTTTAATAGAAAGCGATGTTGTAGAAACTTCAAAAAGGGCTCATTCAATTGGAAATTGAAAGGGCTAGGGTTGTTTTTAATAGTCGAAAGTGATTTAAGGGCAACTAACCCCCCTCTCACACCAACCATTTTCCAAAAACACATCCAATCGAATTTTTGTGATATCCATTTTGTTCAACGTAGTTGAAAGTTCTGGAAATTACGTCTTTTAGGATGATAACCACCTCAGAGCTCTCAGTGCAAGGGTTGTTGATTGGAAATTGAAATTGTCCTTTTTAATAGTCGAAAGTGAGTGGAGAGTAATTAAACCCCCTCTCACGCCCACCATATCCCCAAAAACATTCAATCAAAGTTTAGAGATAGCCATTTTGTTCAACGTAGTTGAAAGTTCTGGAAATTATGTATTTAAGGATGACAAACCCCCCAGAGCCCCCAGGACAAAGGTTGTAACTTATGCACTGGGGGCATATAAGGTTTTTATAGATAGAGTTGTCGTAATAACTTCAAAAGGGGCTCATTCAATTGAAAATTGAGAAGGTTAAAGCCCTTTTTAATAGTCGAATGTGATTGGAGGGTAACTAACCCCCCTCTCACGCCCACCATTCCCCCAAACGCATCCAAACAAAATTTTCTGATAGCCATTTTGTTCAACGTAGTAGAAAATTCTGGATTTTAGTTCTTTGAAGATGACAACCCCTCCCAGCCCTCAGGGCAAGGGTTGTAAGTTATTCCCTGGGGGCAAATCAGGTTTTTATTGAAAGCGTTGTCGTAGAAACTTCAAAAGGGCTCATTTGATTGGAAATTGAAAGGGCTAATGCCTTTTTTAATAGTCGAAAGTGATTGGAGAGCGACTAACGCCCCTCTCATGCCCACCATTTCCCCAAACACATTCAAACCAAACTTTGAGATAGCCATTTTGTTTAACGTAGTTGAAAGTTCTGGAAGTTAGGTCTTAGAGGATGACGACCACCCTAACAGCCCTTGGGGTAAGGGTTGTAATTTATGCCTGGTGGTATATAAGGTGTTTATAGAAAGCGATGTCGTAGAAACTCAAAAAGGGCTCAATCGATTGGAAATCGAAAGGCCTAGTGCCCTTTTTAATAGTTGAAAGTGATTGGAAGGCTTGACATTTTTCATAGGCAGCGCGCTAGCGCTGCATAAGTAAAGAACGATGTGGGCACAATGTGTTTTTTTCCATACCCGGGCACTTCGTATCAAAGGATTTGTCATAGAAACTTCAAAAAGGGCTCATTGGATTGGAAATTGAAGTGGCCAAGGCCCTTTTTAATAGTCGAAAGCGATTGGAGGGCAACTAGCCCCCCCCCCACGCCGATCATTCCCCCAAACACATCCAATCAAAATGTTGAGATAGCCATTTTGTTCAGCGTAGATGATTTTCAGATAGAAAATATGTTTTTGAGGAGGACACTCCCCCACAACCCTCAGGGCAAGGGTTTTAAGTTATGCCCTGGGGGTATATACTGTTTTTGTAGAAGGTGTTGCCATAGACACTTCAAAAAAAGCTCATTCCATTGGAAATTCAAAGGGCTAGTGCTCTTTTTAATAGTCGAAAGTGATTGGAGGGCAACTAGCCCCCCCCCGCCCATCATTCCCCCAAACACATCCCATAAAAATTTTGAGATAGCTATTCTATTCGGCGTAGTTGATTTCCAGATAGAAAATATGTTTTTGAGGAGGACACTCCCCCACAACCCTCAGGGCAAGGGTTTTTAATTATGCCCTGGGGGCATATAAGGTTTTTATAGAAGGCGTTGTCGTAGAAACTTCAAAACAGGCTCATTCGATTGGAAATTCAAAGGGCTAAAACCCTTTTTAATAGTCGAAGTGATTGGAGGGCAACTAGCCCCCTCCCCCACGCCCATCATTCTCCCAAACACATCCCATAAAAATTTTGAGATAGCTATTCTATTCGGCGTAGTTGATTTCCAGATAGAAAATATCTTTTTGAGGAGGACACTCCCCCACAACCCTCAGGGCAAGGGTTTCAAGTTATGCTCTGGGGGGATATAAGGTTTTTATAGAAGGCGTTGGCGTAGAAACTTCAAAAAAGGCTCATTCGATTGGAAATTCAAAGGGCTCGTGCCCTTTTTAATAGTCGAAAGTGATTGGAGGGCAACTAGCCCCCCCCTCCCCACGTACATCATTCACCCAAACACATCCAATAAAAATTTTGACGAGACACGCACAGACATGACACACAAACAGAGTCATAGTGAGAGAGATATCCGAAAAGTTGGGTTGATCTAGGTTCAGATTGTAAGCAAGTAACCTCTTACAGGCGCGCCACTCTAAGTGAACCTAGATCAACCCAACTTTTCGGATATCTCTCTCACTATGACTCTGTTTGTGTGTCATGTCTGTGCGTGTCTCGTCTCTATGTGTGTGTCATCACAGAGACGACACAGAGACGTCACTTTTTTGCAATGTGTAGGAACCAGTGGGGGATCCCCGCTCGTTTGGAAAGGTGCCAAGGAAAGGCAAGCAAATAGCATGTAGTTTCAAAACGTGTTTAATCACGTGTAGAGGTCCCATAGTATGAAATTTCTGTATTGTGCATGTAAACGGCGAATTCAAGAATGAGTTTTTTACTTACTTAGAATTTTGTCATAATTTCTTGAATGAAATGTCTTTTTCTGTATCCAAGAGGTGAAAATCAATAAAGAGTTTGTTACTTACTTCTCTTTTTTTATAATTTCTTGAATTAAATTTCTACATCGTGTATCTAAGTCGTGAAAACAATAAAGCGTTGTGTATCCATGAGGTAACTTCAAGAAAGGATTTGTTACTTATTTAGAATTTTGTCATAATTTCTTGAATGAAATGACTTTTTTTTGTTTATCCAAGAGGCGAATTAAAGAAAGAATTTTTTACTTACTTACAATTTTTGATAATTTCTTAAATGCAGTTTCTGCATTGTGTATCCAAGAGGTGACTTCAGGAAAGAGTTTGTTACTTGCTTACAATTTTTTCATAATTTTTTGAATGAAATTTCCGTATTGTGTATCCAAGAGTTGACTTTAAGAAAGAAATTGTTACTTACTGAGAATTTTTTCATAATTTCTTGAATTAAATTTCTACATCGTGTATCTAAGTCGTGAAAACAATAATGAGTTTGTTACTTACTTGGAATTTTGTCATAATTTCTTGAACGAAATGTCTTTTTGTTTATCCAGCAGGTGAATTCAAGAAAGAATTTGCTACTTACTTCACAGAGACGACACAGAGACGTCACTTTTTGCAATGTGTAGGAACCAGTGGCGGATCCCCGCTCGTTTGGAAAGGTGCCAAGGAAAGGCAAGCAAATAGCATGTAGTTTCAAAACGTGTTTAATCACGTGTAGAGGTCCCATAGTATGAAATTTCTGTATTGTGCATGTAAACGGCGAATTCAAGAATGAGTTTTTTACTTACTTAGAATTTTGTCATAATTTTTTGAATGAAATGTCTTTTTCTGTATCCAAGAGGTGAAAATCAATAAAGAGTTTGTTACTTACTTCTCTTTTTTTATAATTTCTTGAATTAAATTTCTACATCGTGTATCTAAGTCGTGAAAACAATAAAGCGTTGTGTATCCATGAGGTAACTTCAAGAAAGGATTTGTTACTTATTTAGAATTTTGTCATAATTTCTTGAATGAAATGACTTTTTTTTGTTTATCCAAGAGGCGAATTCAAGAAAGAATTTTTTACTTACTTACAATTTTTGATAATTTCTTAAATGCAGTTTCTGCATTGTGTATCCAAGAGGTGACTTCAGGAAAGAGTTTGTTACTTGCTTACAATTTTTTCATAATTTATTGAATGAAATTTCCGTATTGTGTATCCAAGAGTTGACTTTAAGAAAGAAATTGTTACTTACTGAGAATTTTTTCATAATTTCTTGAATTAAATTTCTACATCGTGTATCTAAGTCGTGAAAACAATAATGAGTTTGTTACTTACTTGGAATTTTGTCATAATTTCTTGAACGAAATGTCTTTTTGTTTATCCAGCAGGTGAATTCAAGAAAGAATTTGCTACTTACTTACAATTTTTTCATAATTTCCTTAATGAAATTTCTGCATTGTGTATCCACGAGGTGACTTCAGGAAAGAGTTTGTTACTTGCTTACAATTTTTTCATAATTTCTTAAATGAAATGTCTTTTTTATTGATCCAGGAGGTGAATTCGAGAAAGAATTTGCTACTTACTTACAATTTTTGATAATTTCTTAAATGAAATTTCTGCATTGTGTATCCACGAGGTGTATTCAAGAATGAGTTTGTTACTTGCTTACAATTTTTTCGTAATTTCTTAAATGAAATATCTGTATTGTGCATTCAGGAGGAGGATTCAAGAAACAGTTTGTTACTTACTTAGAATTTTGTCATAATTTCTTGAATGAAATGTCTTTTTTATTTATCTAGGAGGTGAATTCAAGAAAGAATTTGCTACTTACTTACAATTTTTGATAATTTCTTAAATGAAATTTCTGCGTTGTGTATCCATGAGGTAATTTCAAGAAAGGATTTGTTACTTATTTAGAATTTTTTCATAATTTCTTGAATGAAATGACTTTTTTTGTTTACTTACTTGCTTACTTACTTACCTACAATTTTTCATTCTGATACCTAGATTTTGACAATGTTATCCCATGTGTTTGACAATAGATGTACGCAAATTCCTTTTCTTACATCGTCGATGTTTTTAATAGACATTCTAAACGCTTGATGTGCTAGCTTACTCTAAAAAATAATGAACACATAACAATGTAATGTTTTTAATGAAATAGTGTTATGTAGAATATTAATACAAAAATATATTATGATACATTATTAATATCAATGATTAACTTTGGACATTTTTAATCTGTTCCAATAAAATGGTTCACCATGTTCTCTCTTGATATTGTAGTTATTGTCTTCTCTTAGTTCGTAATCAGTAGAATAATCATTATTCCATTTTGAATCATACACAATTTTTACTGGTGTCTCATGAACAGGCTCAATATGCTTTTCGTCTTTGGTATTATTTGATTCATTGACTGTTTGATCAAAGCCAGTAACGTTTGCTAGTGCTTTGTTTTTCATCGTTTCATCTTTATATTCCATAGTGATATTTTCTGACAATACCCTTTTTATTTTTCTGGCAATTTCACTGTCTATTATCACATTATTTTTACACAGGTAACAGTTTAGGCACGTAGACAAGATATGGTTTATGATATTAGTAGCAGAGTAGGTCTTTCTTTTCCTCTTTGCTTTCATTTGAATGCTAATACCTAAAAGCCGACGAAAGGTTCTATCAATAGGTAGCGTGTTACCTATAGCACTAGCATGAAGATACCCCTCTTCATCAACTATTATTTTTATGTTGGCATTCTCTTTGAGTACTATCATCTCTGGAAATGATACTTTCCCATATCCACCATTTGTATAATTGAATTTTTTTGGTACTCCAAAGAAATTTAATTCCATAGTGTCATGACAACGCACGCATACGTTTCCGATAGTGCTACCACTTGTACTTGTTTCATAGTTCAAATACTTCTCCTTGTCAGCATTCAATGCTACAATAACACTAGCATGTGAACACATTTCTAATGGGGGGTCATCCACATGTTCAATATGCACTTCATCTTTGCTATTATTTGGTTCATTAATTGTTTGATTAATGGTAGTGAAGTTTGCTGGCACTTTGTTTTTCATCGATTCATCTTTATATTCCTTAGTGATATTTTCTGCCAATGCCCTTTTCAGGAAACTAGAGTTTATGGTCAAAAACCCTTATTAGCTCAGATTCTACAGAAATAGTTTATTTTTCAATTCATACCTGGACTTAAGTTTCACCTATGAACCAACAAATAGTATTTTCCATAATTTTCTTACAAAAAACTAGAGTTTACGGTCAAAAACCCTTATTAGCTTAGATTTTTCACTAGCAACTTGCCCTCCACTATAACTTCGCTAATACATCCTTCTGCCAATCAACCCGTCTCCCCCAAAACACTTTTCAGACATTTCTTGTTAAAATTTTTTATTTCAACTCATCCACACGGGTTTTTCGCTAGCAACTCGGCCTCCACTATAACTACGCTATTACATCCTTCTGCCAATTAACCCATCTCCTCCAAAACACTTTTCAGTCATTTCTTGTTAAAAAATTTCTATTTTAACTCATTCACACGGGTTTTTCCACATTTGAACCAGAGAATGGACCTAAGTTTCACATTTGAACGAGAGAATTGTATTTTGCATAATTTTCTTACAGGAAACTAGAGTTTATGGTCAAAAAACCCTTATTATCTCAGATTCTACAGAAATAGTTTATTTTTCAATTCATACCTGGACTTAAGTTTCACCTATGAACCAACGAATTGTATTTTCCATAATTGTCTTACAAAAAACTAGAGTTTACGGTCAAAAACCCCTATTAGCTTAGATTTTTTTCGCTAGCAACTCGCCCTCCACTTTAAATTCGCTAATACATCCTTCTGCCAATCAACCCATCTCCCCCAAAACACTTTTCAGCCGTTTCTTGTTAAAAATTTTTATTTCAACTCATCCACACGGGGTTTTCGCTAGCAGCTTTTTTAATGGGCACCAAGTAAAGAAAAATCACACGGAATTAGACAACCGAGTCTCTCAAACCCCGTAAAGCTCTTTTAACACAAAAATTTCGTTTTTAATGAGCACTAAGTAAAGAAAAATCAAACGGAATCAAGCAACAGAGTGTCTCAAACCTCGTAAAGCTCTTTTAAAAGATATAAGAACTACTTATTTAACACAAAAATTTTGTTTTTAATGGGTACCAAGTAAAGAAAAACCACACGGAAAAGCCCTTATAATAGCATAGGAAGGAACATAAGCTCCTGGAATAGCATAGGAAGGGGACATAAACTCTTATAATAGCATGGGGGGGACATAAGCCCTTAAAATAGCATGGGAATTCCTATACACGCAAGCAAATAACATGGGAATTCCTATACATGCAAGCAAATAACATGGGAATTCCTATACACGCAAGCAAATAACATGGGAATTCCTATACACGCAAGCAAAATAACGTGGCAATTCCTATACATGCAAGCAAATAACATGGGAGTTCCTATACATGCAAGCAAATAACATGGGAATTCCTATACACGCAAGCAAATAACATGGGAATTCCTATACACGCAAGCAAATAACATGGAAATTCCTATACACGCAAGCAAAATAACGTGGCAATTCCTATACATGCAAGCAAATAACATGGGAGTTCCTATACATGCAAGCAAATAACATGGGAATTCCTATACACGCAAGCAAATAACATGGGAATTCCTATACATGCAAGCAAATAACATGGGAATTCCTATACACGCAAGCAAGTTTCACATTTGAACCAGAGAATTGACCTAAGTTTCACATTTGAACGAGAGAATTGTATTTTCCATAATTTTCTTACAGGAAACTAGAGTTTATGGTCAAAAACCCTTATTAGCTCAGATTCTACAGAAATAGTTTATTTTTCAATTCATACCTGGACTTAAGTTTCACCTATGAACCAACAAATAGTATTTTCCATAATTTTCTTACAAAAAACTAGAGTTTACGGTCAAAAACCCTTATTAGCTTAGATTTTCCACTAGCAACTTGCCCTCCACTATAACTTCGCTAATACATCCTTCTGCCAATCAACCCATCTCCCCCAAAACACTTTTCAGACATTTCTTGTTAAAATTTTTTATTTCAACTCATCCACACGGGTTTTCCGCTAGCAACTCGGCCTCCACTATAACTACGCTAATACATCCGTCTGCCAATTAACCCATCTCCTCCAAAACACTTTTCAGTCATTTCTTGTTAAAAAATTTCTATTTTAACTCATTCACACGGGTTTTTCCACATTTGAACCAGAGAATGGACCTAAGTTTCACATTTGAACGAGAGAATTGTATTTTGCATAATTTTCTTACAGGAAACTAGAGTTTATAGTCAAAAACCCTTATTAGCTCAGATTCTACAGAAATAGTTTATTTTTCGATCCATACCTGGACTTAAGTTTCACCTATGAACCAACGAATTGTATTTTTCATAATTGTCTTACAAAAAACTAGAGTTTACGGTCAAAAACCCCTATTAGCTTAGATTTTTTTCGCTAGCAACTCGCCCTCCACTTTAAATTCGCTAATACATCCTTCTGCCAATCAACCCATCTCCCCCAAAACACTTTTCAGCCATAAAAACAAAAAGCTTTATACCCCTTTTTTCCAATGAGAGTTAGCTTTAGCAACGACACATTCTTAACAAACTAGTCTTGACTAAAGGCAATTGTCCAAAAAATCAATCACACTAGGACCTGTATTGCGTACTCGTTCCTCTTGGCAAAGGTGTAATGATCCCTGTAGAATAGGACCGCTAGAAAAACCTGTTTGGTACATAGGAGTCCCAGAAATAGTACCTTGGATTATACTCGTATTTTCTATAATTTCGTTGCAAAAAAATCGGAGTTCACCCGCAGCGATGGCAAATAAAATAAGGAGAATTAAAAACACAATCGAATTTCTATCCCTAGGAAGGAAAAAACTCAATTTATATCCTTTTTGGTGGTTTCTAGAAAGTAAAACTATTATAAAATATAATTTGTACCTAAGGACGGGGGGTTTGTGTAAATTAATGAAATTATGTATATTCTATTTTCTTTGGGTATTTATTCAACAGATTGAGATTAGGTCTGGTTACTTTCATTGACATTGGAGGAGTATGCATCATTTTAAAACTCTATTCAGATCCTTTCTTTGCGGGCCGAAAATGTCGGGCAAAACACCCCTATTAGCGAAAATAATTCAAAAACGTGATAAAATATTTTTAGAGAATCCGAAAAATATTTGTTACTGCTATAGTGTATGGCAAGAATTATATGACAAAATAAAGAGAATTGCACAAAGCATAAAATTCATACAAGGATTTGACGTGTTTAATAGTATTGCGCCAAACTCGCAGTTGATTATTGATGGTTTTGCCTAAATCTGTTGTGACAATTTATTTTACAGTGCAAAGATATAATAGAACTTACATCGAATTGACCATTCAACTGTCTGCTCATGATAATATGCTTATATATCTCAATTTAAAAGTAAACTAAAGTGAAAAGCACCAAATACCATTGTTCTTATATACAAAACCGATGGTAATATCTGCCAATACTTAAACTTGTTTACGAACCACAAGAAGAAAATAATAGCCACACAGAGACCAGGACTCTATTGAGCAATTCCAGCTGAGGAACAATAACCTAACCAGTGGAGAACCCATGGCAATCAATTAAACCAGACCCCATATAAACCTAAATCTCAGCCATTGTGTTAGTGTCAATTATTTTTTTTGAACGCTAGTGTTCGCCAAAATTATGCAGATTTGAAGAAAATATTATAAAGCTTAAAAGGAACCGCTGCAAACAAAATCGTAAATTCTCTTAGTACTAATGGCATCACCGTCCTTGAATTTTTTCAGACTTTTCCCTGAATTTTATTTAACAAATAGGGGCTCTTGGAGATCCTGCCAAATTAATTATTTTTTTATCCTGTTAATATCCATATATTTTTGAACTCTAGCATTAGCAGGAACTTTGCAGATTAAAAGAAATATTATAAAGCTTAAAAAGAACATTTGCAGGAAAAGTTGGACACTGTCTTGATACAATTACAATTCATGTTCCAGGAATTTTTCAGACCCCCTCCCCTGAATTCTATCAAAGAAATATGAGATCATAGAGATCTTACCAAAATTACTGGAAGGTGCCCGCGAAGAGGCGGGGGCAAGAAAACATAAAATATAAAACACTGTTAAAATTACCATTTTGCACAACGAAAAAATAAAATCGATATAGAATATATAAAAAATAAATACATTAAAATACACTGCTGAGCTGGAGACGGTAAAATGCCACCCCCTCCCCCCTCACTGACAGAAAAACTGGGAGGGTAATTGTCTTGGGTATATTTTCACCGGGATTGAATCGTGCAGGGGATTTTTCCCTGTGGAGAAGGGAATATTCCCATGGAGATGGAGCCGGATTTCCTGAAATCATCTGAAAAATCATCAGGTATAATATAAAAAACAATTTTCTTCAACTGAAATAAGGAGCAACAGAAATCTTAAAACGAACAGAAACTATTTCATATACGATAAGGGTTGCCCCCTCTTCAACACATTGATCCTCAGGCTAAAGTCTGAATTTTCTCACAATTCCTTAAGAACGACACCTAAAAAGCAACGGTTACTTAATTAGAACAATAAGAAGCTTTTTAAAAGTAGGTTACTGCAAAACTTAACATTCAAAACCTGTTTTTACTGGATTACAAAGCTGCCGCAAAACCATAACATATCGCACGAGATTACACCATCACAGAATGCAAACATTGGACCATCTAACCTACCCCCCAGGTACCTGTAGCCAACATTCAACTCCTCATTGGATTTTTTTCAAGGCCAGAGACACATGACTATGAATTACACCCCAACTATTGCCATCCATTCCACTGTACGTATAGATACCAACATGATAGGACATGTTACGTTACATTAGGGTTAGGTTACTTCAGGTTAGGTTAATTGAGGTTGTGTTATCATGAGCGCTCATGATAACCCAACCTCAATGAACCTAACCTGATGCAACCTAACCCTAATGTAAAGTAACATGTCCACTCATGTTGGCATCTATAACTATAGTGGAATGGATAGGGTGTAATTCATTTAATTCAACAGTTGGGGTGTAATTCATAGTAATGTGTCTCTGGCGTTGAACAAAATCCAATGAGGAGTTGAATGTTGGCTGCAGGTACCTCGGAGAGTGGGGGTGGGGTAGGTTAGATGGTGGAGTATTTACATGTCGTGATGGTGTAATCTCTTATGTGATTTGTTTTGGTTTCGTGGGAGCTTTATAATCAAGTAAAAACAGGTTTTGAATTTTAAGTTTTTCAGTAACCTACTTTTAAATAGCTTCATATTGTTCTAATTTAGCAACCGTTGCTTTTCAGGTGTCGTTCTTAAAGAATTGTTAGAAAATTCAGACTTTAGCCTGAGGAACAAGGTGTTGAAGAGGGGGAAACCCTCCTCATGTATGAAATAATTTCTGTTCGTTTTTAGTTTTCATGTTGCTCTTTATTTCAGTTGAAGAAAATTGTTTTTGTTTTATCCCTGGTGACTTTTCAGATGATTCAAGGAAATCCGGTTCTATCTCCATGGAAAAATCCCCCTCTCCCCACGAAAAGATCCCCTACACGATTCAATCCTGGTGAAAAATTACCCAGGATAATTACCCTTCCAGTTCTTCCGTCAGTGGGGGAAGGGCCGTTTTTTTTCCGCCTCCAGCTCAGCAGTGTATTTTAATTTATTTATTTTTTATATATTTTATATTTATTTTATTTTTTGTTGAGCAGAGCGGTAATTTTAAGGTGTTTTATATTTTTATATATTATGTTTTCTTGCCCCCGCCTTGCCACGGGCACCTTCTGGTAATTTTGGTAAGATCTCCATGATCTCGTATATCTTTAATAAAAATCAGGAAGGGGAAAATTCCGAAAAATTCATGGAACTTGAATGGTAATTGTATCAAGACAGTGTCCAACTTTGCCTCCAAATGTTCCTTTTAAGCCTTATAATATTTCTTTGAATCTGCAAAATTTCTGAGAATCACCTCAGATTGAGGTGAAAACCATTGATGAGTGGGGGATGAAGACGATGTAATATATTCAAGGGATATTGTGATTGTTGATTTAACGTTAGAACAAAAATATTCATGCATATATGGATATTAAAATGATAATTTAATAATTAATTTGGCAAGATCTCAAAGAACCCATATTTCTTAAAGAAAATTCAGGGAAAAGTCTGAAAAAAAATCAAGGAAGGTGAAAGTAGAAGGCTATCTTATAGTCGTGACGGGCACCCCTGCTGCCACCTACAACTTTTTTTAACACCAAATATGGGCATAGAGTCATTAGGGCGAACACGTGGTTAATGGGGTCAATGACCTAAATTTCCAAAGGTGTTGATGTTGTTGTTGTTGTAAGTGCACGCTCTCAGCGAATGTCAAGGTCGATTTATTTGTTGTTGTTGTTGTAAGTGTACGCTCTCAGCGAATGTTATGAGTTTCCAGAAATAGAAAACAGCATTTGTTGTTGTTTTGGACATGTGCACGCTCTCAGCGAATGTCATGGTGTCCAAAAATAGGAAACAGCATTTGATGTTGTTGTTGTTGTTTTGCTCTCAACGAATGTTATGAGTTTCCAGGAAACAGTTAGATCACGTGTTTCCTTCTCAGCCAATCAGCGAGTCGGATACATATCCTTTCTCAGCCAATCAGAGGGCTCGCAAACATATTAGCGGCGGAGGGAATATGAGGAAAGGATTTTTGCTATAGTTTTATTAGTCTGTGAATAGAATTCAAAGGAGTGAGAACAGTTTTGACATTACTCATTTGGATATATATTTGTGATGACGAGTGGAATGTTTACCCTCCTAGAAGTTGATAGTGGAGTTGATGGTAATAATACAAGAGCACCAAACATTGCGGTGGAAATCACGAGAGGATCACGGCTTTGTCTGGAATGGGATGAAGTATATGCAAGATATGTGATATCCTTGAGAAAATTTAAAATGGAGGATCAATTATGTTTCGCTGCAAAAGTTGATATAGCACATGTGAATAGACTTCAATGTGCTTTAAGTGCATTAGTGAAGCATATCGAAGACAATAAACTCTATCGCTAATTGTACATGCTCTGTATTATTAATGTTGTTGTAATTATTCAATAAAATTGTTTCGAAATCGAAAATGTTCTCTTTCTTTTCTAGTTAGGTTAGGTTAGGGCTAACGAATCAGGGTCAGTCTAGAGTCAGCAGTCGGAGTGAAAGGATTGAAAAATGAATAAATTTGAGAGAGAGAGAATTAGATCAGATCTAGTGTTTATGGAAAAACATTTGATTTTGGATGACGATTTTCTCGAGTTATCTCTTAAACGCAGGATATTCTCTTGTCAGGGAACACTTGACAATATAATGAGGAGTGATTCTCCCCCATTGGACTATTGTATGAAACTTTTAAAATGTGACTCAAGTAATTATAGTCAATTTATTGATATATTAATTGAAACAAGGCAGAATCATATCATGGATATACTTTTGAAAACATTGCCAATGGATTCAATGTAGATGGCTCCTCCGTCATTCGAAAGAGGTAACGTTACAGAGCTACTCCTCTCCCCACATTTCCTCTCACTGAATTTAAGGAGCGAGGACGATCAGTTTCGTTTTAGCTGTGAGAGAGTTGACATCGGAAACCGAAAAATGTTCTATATATGTCCATTGTGCTTGTACACTCTTGACAGTTGGACTCAATGTGAGAATTGTACAATTATTAATGACTATAGTGAAAAGTGTAAATTGTGTAATCCTTGTAAATTACATAGAGGCTATGCAGTACAAATTAAAGGATGTAATTCATGTCTTGAAGAGGTGTGTGACTCTCATCCTAGAGGGCACCTGAGCTCCAATTGTCACCATTATAAATGTGATCAGTGGAGAATACTTACCCCGCTATGACTGGAAAGAATCCCAAACGTGATTTTAGTTTATTTCTACGAGATTGGTATCGTCGCGGATTTAAATTATTCTGGGAAGAGGAATCTGGTCTACGATTCAACTGTTGGGGTAACAAGACAATTTGGTTTCTACGTCATCGTTGTGACGACACTCCCTACTATGACTATAAACCAAGTGATTTTTATTTGGCAGTTACCGAATGTGATTCACCATTTGAAAACACTGTATGTGATATTGCTTCAAATAGACAGATTGAAACTCGTGAATTTCATAATATGAATGCAAATAGTATCATTGACTATACAAAGAGATATGACAAGAGTGAAGTTACATTGTACTGTAGAAAATGTGACCCTGACTTTGCAGTCAATCAAGATCAATATACAGTGAATCCAAATGATTTACCAGCATTAGTGGTTCACGACAGTTGCCTATACATCGAAGAAGAAATCTAAAAGTGAAGATTTAAAGACATTGTTGTATATATATGCATTTTATTAATAAACAAATTCACAAACATTTTTTAAGCACTTTACTCTTAGGGCACTGAAATCAATACTGTATAGGTCTGAGAGGATATTTTCCACTAGAAAGTCGTTCAGACGTGGATTGTCACTATAAATGTGGAGAAACTGCTTGTAAGTATAGCCACGACATCGGAACACAAAATATAGTAGTGCATGGAAGCCGTAGCTTTTAGTCGTTAGATCCTGCACCCTCTTCCGATTTTGAATAATAGTTTTCCCACTGCTCTCAATATAGTTGCTGATGTGAGGTGTGTAGAATGTATAGGGTAGACCAAGAGGATCAAAAAATTCAATCGTCTTCATTGTTTGAAAGATGCACAGCCAATGACCCGTCGGCACAGTCGACGGACTGCTATTAACAATAATCAAGGTATTGTTGACACTTTGAATTTTTCCAAGAAAGTCCGAGGGTAGACAATAGAATTTGTACTGGGACATGTAGGGGTCCATATTAAATACATTGATTATTTGACTGGTGTTCATGGCGCCAAGTCTAGTAGAACACTGCCTTCGGGAGTGATTTCCCAATAGGTTTCATATTGATTTAGTGAGATTAGTGCAATACTCTCAGCCAATGGGTCGGCAAATGTACACTCTAAACGCACACTCCCCGTACGTACTATACTCATATCCTGTGTGCCAGACAAATCCAGAACAATGATACCATGTGTTTTAGCAAACATATCTTCGGTTATACCATTTTCAAATAGTTGCGAATCATGATCTAGGGTTTGCATGGTCAACTCATACAATGTTCTATAGGATTTATCAAAAGATAGATTGTAGAGTGGGATACCGTTTACTTTGCACACAAGAGATGAAAGTCCAAACATCTCGAATTTATGTGGGCATTCAGTCCACGATCCTATTGCACTGGCGCTTTTTACAAATGCCAAAGCGAGTTTTGACGGAATTTCGCCATTGATAAAGGATGAATCGGTGAAGGTGCGTGACCCCGTGGCAATATGACGTTGATTGGTGATTGTATGAGGAACAAGTAGTTTAATATTATTTCCATTGGCTCTCAGTTTTTCCACTGCCAAAGCAACAGAACTCATGACCTGTTGTTTGCGTACATGAAGTATTGCCGAGGTGAGGGAGAGACTTACATCAGGATTGGCAGCAAGTTCTTTTCTCAATATGAAATTGGAGGGTGCAAGCGTTAGTTTTATATCCACTTTAACATTGGGCGGCAGCCATTGGGGTATATTAAATATTTCATGATATATTTTTCCAACTAGATGTAATTCACTAGTTGTACCATTTGTAAGTGCATCTGTACTATCAGTATTAGTAATATATTCATATCCATTGGAGGTGCCTCTCAATTCCTTGTATGACTTGGGTGTCATCAGCATGAATTGCATATAGCTTGTATAATTTGAGAGATTGTTGCTTGTACTCACCAGCATACCATTGATGTAGACACTAATTTGACGAAATAAATTATGTAATATACAATTTTCATAGGATATTCCATCGACCCGAATTGGCAGTGTATTATCGGATTTTCGGACTTTCATTTGCAAATCTATAAATGTTGAAGACATGTCCATAAAGTAGTCTTCATTGGAATAAATTTGAAAGTGGATATTATCGGAAAGGGGTTGTTGTGGATAAAATTGTTCATAGTATCCATGCTTGACACTCACATCAACATTTTCTGCATTGAATAGATTCAATGAGGCGGTGATTGAAGGTTGAGAATCCTTATGCGGTAGGTAGGACATTTTAGGAGAAGAAATTCTAGTTTCGATCTAACAATTTTCGTCCTGGGGCTTCTGTTTACAGTACGTGTCGGCTTTTTCCTTCTTTTCTTTGACAAGAGGAATGATGTCTTTTGTTTCCGACCTGAGTGGAGACTGATGAGTGATGCATTGTTTCTCGACCTTTTTAAGCCTTTACCATTTTGTTTTAATTTCTCGCCAAGGGTTCGCGCACTGGACCTAAGATTTTCCGTAGCACTTTTTTTAAAATCCTTGCCAGAGCCCCAATCGTATAGTGTATAGGATGCAAAATCTGTCGCAGCCGGTACAAGATATTTTCTAGCCAATGGTAGTGAAGAGCGAAACAGCTTAGCAAACCAACTGCCAAGACCGTAGCCAGACATTGACGAGCGACCTTTGTAATAGTCCATTCCATTGCCCTGTTGTCTTGGGCCAAGAGTATTAACATAGCAGTCAATATCAGGACATGTGAATACCACTTTTCTATTAGACATCTTGCTTTTGAACGATGGGACGAAAATGGCATGTAGTCACAGCCAAACCTTTTGAAATTGCTATGGGATCGCCCAATTCGGTTCTTAGTGTTAACTGACAGAGTTCCAAATAGGAAGTGTTTACGGGAATATACTGAAGATGCTTTATATTGTAGTGGTGAATATGTTCTTGATTGGTTTTTCGTTCAATAACTCGTAGGAGGGGAACATTTGAATTACCAACCCGTGATGTTTCCACAAATGAAGCGTAGGGAAATATACAAGTGTCTGTGGAGAAGGCAGGCGGATAGTCAGCAAAAATGAAATTAGTGTTTCCGGCACTTTTACCATTGATTATATTTTGCTTAAAGCCAAGAACATCCTTAAGGTTATCATTGAGAATAACCTTTTCACTGGTAATAGGTGAACTAATGTAGATCTTACCCTCCTCCTTTGAATAGTTGAAATGAAAAGCCCCCTTTTTACGAGCGGAAATTCTTTTATTAATAGAACGACATAAATCATTCATACAGGTGAGTTCCTCGTAGGGTAATTCAATATATGGATAATCCATCCAATTGATTTTTTGAATTTGTTCTTGATCACTTGAGGATGGTGGTGGCGGCCAATCATAGGGTCTAATTTTTATATCATATTTACGATCCTTTCTCAGGATGTCATAAGTATTTTTGAGAATACAGTCGACAAGAGCCACTTCATACTTTCTATTGTCGTCGAATTTGATGGTGGGGGAGAGCTTCGTCCAAAAATCACTTGTTCTATTCAAGTCATTGTAGAGAGGATCAGGAACATTGGACATGAAAGTCACATAGAAATCATTGGGCATTGTCAATATATTCAGCACTGACCCAAGAATCAAAATCTGACTTGTATCCTAGCCAGCGAACAAGCAACTGTCTCTTGCCATGGCGTGTACGACTCTTTAATATCTTTTCAATTTGATAAATTTCGCTAGTGTTTCTAACTTTTTGCAGTTCATATTCATAAAAACCGCCGAGAATCACATCATCTTTGGTGTCTCGCAGTCGATAGGTCGTGGGTTTGGTGTCCAGGATTTTGGACACTTTAAAAAGTTCGGTGCTCCATAAATAATTCCCCTTTTCAAAAATATTGGTGGTTCTATTAATTCGAACAGTATCACCAACATTGAATTTCTTCTTCACATTTTTTTTTCTTTTTCACCATTGGAATATTGCTTTAGAAAAGCATCAAATGTATTTTCACTGTAATGAACTTCCTGAGGGCTTGAGTTGGACAGAGATCGATGAGGTCGATGGTTGTATATCTGCATGATTTTATCTAGAGGGGGAGGTTCAAGTTTACTATGGGGATACAGATTCTCTGCTGTTAAAGGTAAATGGGACTGAAGATTTATTGGGTGATTTAGAAAAGGGGGAACACATCAGCTCGCGGATGGATTTCACCAACTGGAATCCATCACTCTATCCCGAGTTGGTGAAACGTCAAGCCCCCAACCAACTATTAATGTTAAAATCAGAGACGGGGAGCGATTTGATATCCAGGGGGGTGTTCCCGGGCCCTAAAGTTTATTGCGTTGAAACTCATAGTGGGGATGAAAAGAAGGCGTGTAAAGGGGTGCCTACACACTTTGTAAAGAGCAATTTCAACATGAGCGTGTACAGAGACTGTGTAGAAAGTAGCCTAGTGCCGAGAGCACAAGTGCTTGCAATTCGCTCTCTACAGTATATAAATTATACTGTGAGAGTGGAAAAGAATGCAATGTCGTGTATATCCGACAAAGTCTATGTGCTCGAGAATGGTGTGAGTGTCCTGCCTCATGGCCACTACCGTATTTCAGACCGAGTTGAATGCATAGACTATCGCAATCAACTTGGTCTGGATAAATTAACCTAACTTGAACTAACCAACTAACCATCACCAACCCGTTCATAAATTAACTAATCTAACTAACCCAACCTCAACTAACCTGTAGCAGCAGCAGTGACCGGACAACTATTGTACTGTTTTTTTCCACCGCGGTTCCCGGGGGGTGGGGGGCCCTTCCCGCGGCCGGCTCCCGGGGGTGGGGGCCCTTCCCGCGGCCGGCTCCCGGGGGGTGGGGGGTCCCGCCCGCGGCCGGCCTCCGGCCCCTCGGCCCTGGGGGGGGGATCCCACCTTTAAATTCACTGTAATGTTCAACTCTGCTAGTTCATGTTCCAAGTGTGTTGTTTTCAAGTGTTGTTTTTGTCAGGTATAGAAAAGTGTTTAAAGACAATAAGTGCTGTAGATAAAAGTGTTTATAAGACAAAAAGTGTTTTTAAGTTGACAATAAGTGTTGTAGATAAAAGTGTTTTTAAGACAAAAAAAAGTGTTTTTAAAGACAATAAGTGTTGTTCTTGTTGATGGATAAAAAGTGTTTTTAAAGACAATAAGTGTTGTAGATAAAAGTGTTTTTAAGACAAAAAAAAGTGTTTTTAAAGACAATAAGTGTTGTTCTTGTTGATGGACAAAAAGTGTTTTTAAATACAAAAAGTGTTGCTCTTCATGGACAAAAAGTATTTTTATTTTTTGTTGTACATAAAGTGTTATCATTGCAGTTCATGTTGAACAAATATTTGTTTTCATGTTACCGAAATAAATGTTGCCATGAAATTTTGTCAACTGTTCTTGTTAATGTACTAGATAGATCTATGGGAAAATTACTACTTATTCGTTGGACACGTATGATTTACAGTTAGTTATAGTTCAATTGTTGTCAGCAGCAGCAGCAACATGTATCAATTTAAAACATCCTTCAGGTCGTTTCTGTGTGGTCCCTCAATATTGGGGAAAACAACACTCTTAACTAAAATAATTCAAAATTGCGATAAAATGTTTTTGGAAAAACCGAAAAAAATCTACTATTGCTATAGTATTTGGCAGGAGTCCTATGATCAAATAAAAGCTATTGCCACAACCATACCAATACAATTCATACGGGGACTTGATGTTTTCAATAGTATTGAATCGAACTCGTGGTTGATTATTGACGATTTGGATGAATCCATTGAACAGTTCTCACAGGAAATGCTACAACTGTTCACTGTTCGCTCCCACCATGAACACATTTCCATAACCCTAGTTCTACACAATCTGTTTCATCGGAGCAAATGTATGCGAACCCTTGCTTTGAATTGCACTATCTATATTATCTATCGAGTTGTTCGTGATTCTAGCTCGCTCATAACTCTCAATAAACAGATATACCCCGGCGCCCCTAAATTTCTGTTGTCAGCGTACACTCAGGCGACTAGCAAGCCCTACGGGTACATTCTGCTGGATCTTAATCAGAGCACACCCGAGGATCTACGCGTAGTCACCTACATTTTCAACAATGAAATTACAGTATATCTTCCGGTGGACAGTAGAAAAGGCTATTAGTTGCCATTATGACACTGAAGAAACTACACGAACAACGGCATTTATTTTCCGTTTTAAGCACTTCAAAACCCTTGCTTAGGAAGGCCATACTCAAACATGGTGTTGACAATGATTTCATTAATCTAATATCTGAACTTTGTTTAAATTTAACTGAAGGCAATGTTCAATTGACAGAAGGTGTTAGACAACAGACAAAGCAACATCGTTCCACTGTACGCGCCTTAGCTTGTAAAAACAAGGGAAAAAATTTTAAAAGAAAACGGCTCCTTCAAGCGGGCGGTAGCTTCTTCACACTTTTACTGCCAATAATTGCAGGACTTGTAAACAGTTTTCTCTAGAGAATGGCTAAACCCTATAAATTGACACCATTTGAACTTGTCCTCTCGCCCGTCGAACATTTTGAAGACAATCTAAACAAATTCATTAATGATGAGAATATTGCCGATGACAAAAAACTGCTTTTACTTCAAGATGCATTGCGACGTGTGGACAAGCATAAACCTTATCGTGAGAGACCCACCGTCACCGCCGCCGTCACTGATCCCTCTAAACAGGAAACATCTCCTCAAGATTCTCCAGCACTGCAATCAAAGGAGAAGGAATTGAATTCAATTGTAATGAAAATTGGAAACCTATTGCCACTCACCTATCGAGAACAGAGTAAAAGAGTATTATCATATCTCATGTTGGAAACTGGTGATCAAGTTCAAGTCGATAGCACAGGGAAACGAATTATAATTCAGGGAAAAAGTTATAATCTAGTTGATTTAATTTGTGATATGGTGACGAATCTTAAAGGACTTTTATCCTTTGACAATAATCCATACACCTTTCTAAGTGTATCAAACTTTCCCAAAAGTCTTATTGGCAATAAGCAAATTCTAAAGAAACTAAGAGAATATAGTCCTCCTCCAACACCAACGCCATTTAAAAAAGAAGAAGAAGATTCAATATTTGAAAATACTAGTAGCAGCAGCACCACTGATTTTACAACACCTGTGGCTGCTAGTCAAAAGCGAAGACGAATTGATTCACCCTCCAGTGTGCAAAAGGGGAGTGGACATTACACTACGTGCTTGCGTTCAAAATGGATGAAGTTCTGAAAGGTGTCTATGAAAATATTGGTGAAGCGGGAAGTTTAAGTTCTCCCAAAACGCTTTCTAAAGCTGTCTCCGGCACCACCACATTGAAAAAAGCTAAAGAGTATCTAGAGAATGAACCGAGTTACACACTGCATCCGAATCACAGGCTTCGCAGCAAACAATATCGACAAACTAAAGCCTTTTTCCCTCTGCATATAATGGAAACGGATCTTTTAACTTTAGACGCACTTCAACGGCGTCACAATGCACCCTACAAATATATTCTGGTGGCAATCAGTGTCTTTAGTCGCTATGCCTATGCCATTCCACTGCTATCAAAGAGAGGTGTTGAAGTTGCTCAAACCATTGAATGTATTCTTGAACAGGATTCTTATAGAAAAATCCAATCGGATCGTGGCAGTGAATTTGTTAATCCCCATGTGCAAAACGTTCTATTGAAATATAATACATCACTTTATCATAGTCACAGCCCGATAAAGGCTGCATTGGCTGAACGATTAATAAGAACGATTCGTCTATTAATTTCAAGATATTGTACACTGAAAAATACATCGGCTTTTATTCATGATTTAGATAAAATCATGCAGATATACAACCATCGACCTCATCGATCTCTGTCCAACTCAAGCCCTCGGGAAGTTCATTACAGTGAAAATACATTTGATGCTTTTCTAAAGCAATATTCCAATGGTGAAAAAGAAAAAAAAATGTGAAGAAGAAATTCAATGCTGGTGATACTGTTCGAATTAATAGAACCACCAATATTTTTGAAAAAGGGAATTATTTATGGAGCACCGAACTTTTTAAAGTGTCCAAAATCCTGGACACCAAACCCACGACCTATCGACTGCGAGACACCAAAGATGATGTGATTCTCGGCGGTTTTTATGAATATGAACTGCAAAAAGTTAGAAACACTAGCAAAATGTATCAAATTGAAAAGATATTAAAGAGTCGTACACGCCATGGCAAAAGACAGTTGCTTGTTCGCTGGCTAGGATACAACTCAGATTTTGATTCTTGGGTCAGTGCTGAAGATATTGACAATGCCCAATGATTTCTATGTGACTTTCATGTCCAATGTTTCTGATCCTCTCTATAATGACTTGAATAGAACAAGTGATTTTTGGACGAAACTCTCCCCCACCATCAAATTCGACGACAATAGAAAGTATGAAGTGGCTCTTGTCGACTGTATTCTCAAAAATACTTATGACATCCTGAGAAAGGATTGTAAATATGATATAAAAATTAGACCCTATGATTGGCCGCCACCACCATCCTCAAGTGATCACGAACAAATTCAAAAAATCAATTGGATGGATTATCCATATTTTGAATTACCCTACGAGGAACTCACCTGTATGAATGATTTATGTCGTTCTATTAATAAAAGAATTTCCGCTCGTAAAAAGGGGGCTTTTCATTTCAACTATTCAAAGGAGGAGGGTAAGATCTACATTAGTTCACCTATTGCCAGTGAAAAGGTTATTCTCAATGATAACCTTAAGGATTTTCTTGGCTTTAAGCTCAATATAATCAATGGTAAAAGTGCCGGAAACACTAATTTCATTTTTGTTGACTATCCGCCTGCCTTCTCCACAGACACTTGTATATTTCTCTACGCTTCATTTGTGGAAACATCACGGGTTGGTAATTCAAATGTTCCCCTCCTACGAGTTCTTGAACGAAAAACCAATCAAGAACATATTCACCACTACAATATAAAGCATCTTCAGTATATTCCCATAAACACTTCCTATTTGGAACTCTGTCAGTTAACACTAAGAACCGAATTGGGCGATCCCATAGCAATTTCAAAAGGTTTGGCTGTGATTACATGCCATTTTCGTCCCATCGTTCAAAAGCAAGATGTCTAATAGAAAAGTGGTATTCAATTGTCCTGATATTGACTGCTATGTTAATACTCTTGGCCCAAGACAACAGGGCAATGGAATGGACTATTACAAAGGTCGCTCGTCAATGTCTGGCTACGGTCTTGGCAGTTGGTTTGCTAAGCTGTTTCGCTCTTCACTACCATTGGCTAGAAAATATCTTGTACCGGCTGCGACAGATTTTGCATCTTCTACACTATACGATTGGGGCTCTGGCAAGGATTTTAAAAAAGTGCTACGGAAAATCTTAGGTCCAGTGCGCGAACCCTTTGCAGAAATTAAAACAAAATGGTAAAGGCTTAAAAAGGTCGAGAAACAATGCATCACTCATCAGTCTCCACTCAGGTCGGAAACGAAAGACATCATCCCTCTTGTCAAAGAAAAGAAGGAAAAAGCCGACACGTACTGTAAACAGAAGCCCCAGGACGAAAATTGTTAGATCGAAACTAGATTTCTTCTCCTAAAATATCCTACCTACCGCATAAGGATTCTCAACCTTCAATCACCGCCTCATTGAATCTATTCAATGCAGAAAATGTTGATGTGAGTGTCAAGCATGGATACTATGAACAATTTTATCCACAACAACCCCTTTCCGATAATATCCACTTTCAAATTTATTCCAATGAAGACTACTTTATGGACATGTCTTCAACATTTATAGATTTGCAAATGAAAGTCCGAAAATCCGATAATACACTGCCAATTCGGGTCGATGGAATATCCTATGAAAATTGTATATTACATAATTTATTTCGTCAAATTAGTGTCTACATCAATGTTACGCTGGTGAGTACAAGCAACAATCTCTCAAATTATACAAGCTATATGCAATTCATGCTGATGACACCCAAGTCATACAAGGAATTGAGAGGCACCTCCAATGGATATGAATATATTACTAATACTGATAGTACAGATGCACTTAAAAATGCTACAACTAGTGAATTACATCTAGTTGGAAAAATATATCATGAAATATTTAATATAACCCAATGGCTGCCGCCCAATGTTAAAGTGGATATAAAATTGACGCTTGCACCCTCCAATTTCATATTGAGAAAAGAACTTGCTGTCAATCCTGATGTAAGTCTCTCCCTCACCTCGGCAATACTTCATGTACGCAAACAACAGGTCATGAGTTCTGTTGCTTTGGCAGTGGAAAAACTGAGAGCCAATGGAAATAATATTAAACTACTTGTTCCTCATACAATCACCAATCAACGTCATATTGCCACGGGGTCACGCGCCTTCACCGATTCATCCTTTATCAGTGGCGAAATTCCGTCAAAACTCGCTTTGGCATTTGTAAAAAGCGCCAGTGCAATAGGATCGAGGACTGAATGCCCACATAAATTCGAGATGTTTGGACTTTCATCTCTTGTGTGCAAAGTAAACGGTATCCCACTCTACAATCTATCTTTTGATAAATCCTATAGAACATTGTATGAGTTGACCATGCAAACCCTAGATCATGATTCGCAACTATTTGAAAATGGTATAACCGAAGATATGTTTGCTAAAACACATGGTATCATTGTTCTGGATTTGTCTGGCACACAGGATATGAATATAGTACGTACGGGGAGTGTGCGTTTAGAGTGTACATTTGCCGACCCATTGGCTGAGAGTATTGCGCTAATCTCACTAAATCAATATGAAACCTATTGGGAAATTACTCCCGAAGGCAGTGTTCTACTAGACTTGGCGCCATGAACACCAGTCAAATAATCAATTTATTTAATATGGACCCCTACATGTCCCAGTACAAATCCTATTGTCTACCCTCGGACTTTCTTGGAAAAATTCAAAGTGTCAACAATACCTTGATTATTGTTAATAGCAGTCCGTCGACTGTGCTGACGGGTCATTGGCTGTGCATCTTTCAAACAATGAAGACGATTGAATTTTTGATCCTCTTGGTCTACCCTATACATTCTACACACCTCACATCAGCAACTATATTGAGAGCAGTGGGAAAACTATTATTCAAAATCGGAAGAGGGTGCAGGATCTAACGACTAAAAGCTGCGGCTTCCATGCACTACTATAT
Source organism: Artemia sinica (assembly GCA_027921565.1). NCBI lineage: Eukaryota > Metazoa > Arthropoda > Branchiopoda > Anostraca > Artemiidae > Artemia > Artemia sinica. The sequence goes on along the minus strand of CM051261.1, from coordinate 25,560,291 downwards.
TTTGTGTTCCGATGTCGTGGCTATACTTACAAGCAGTTTCTCCACATTTATAGTGACAATCCACGTCTGAACGACTTTCTAGTGGAAAATATCCTCTCAGACCTATACAGTATTGATTTCAGTGCCCTAAGAGTAAAGTGCTTGAAAAATGTTTGTGAATTTGTTTATTAATAAAATGCATATATATACAACAATGTCTTTAAATCTTCACTTTTAGATTTCTTCTTCGATGTATAGGCAACTGTCGTGAACCACTAATGCTGGTAAATCATTTGGATTCACTGTATATTGATCTTGATTGACTGCAAAGTCAGGGTCACATTTTCTACAGTACAATGTAACTTCACTCTTGTCATATCTCTTTGTGTAGTCAATGATACTATTTGCATTCATATTATGAAATTCACGAGTTTCAATCTGTCTATTTGAAGCAATATCACATACAGTGTTTTCAAATGGTGAATCACATTCGGTAACTGCCAAATAAAAATCACTTGGTTTATAGTCATAGTAGGCAGTGTCGTCACAACGATGACGTAGAAACCAAATTGTCTTGTTACCCCAACAGTTGAATCGTAGACCAGATTCCTCTTCCCAGAATAATTTAAATCCGCGACGATACCAATCTCGTAGAAATAAACTAAAATCACGTTTGGGATTCTTTCCAATCATAGTGGGGTAAGTATTCTCCCACTGATCACATTTATCATGGTGACAATTGGAGCACAGGTGCCCTCTAGGATGAGAGTCACACACCTCTTCAAGACATGAATTACATCCTTTAATTTGTACTGCATAGCCTCTATGTAATTTACAAGGATTACATAATTTACACTTTTCACTATAGTCATCAATAATTGTACAATTCTCACATTGAGTCCAACTGTCAAGAGTGTACAAGCACAATGGACATATATAGAACATTTTTCGGTTTCCGATGTCAACTCTCTCACAGCTAAAACGAAACTGATCGTCCTCGCTCCATAAATTCAGTGAGGGGGAATGTGGGGAGAGGAGTAGCTCTGTGACGTTACCTCTTTCGAATGACGGAGGAGCCATCTACATTGAATCCATTGGCAATGTTTTCAAAAGTATATCCACGATATGATTCTGCCTTGTTTCAATTAATATATCAATAAATTGACTAAGCACTTGAGTCACATTTTAAAAGTTTCATACAATAGTCCAATGGGGGAGAATCACTCCTCATTATATTGTCAAATGTTCCCTGACAAGAGAATATCCTGCGTTTAAGAGATAACTCGAGAAAATCGTCATCCAAAATCAAATGTTTTTCCATAAACACTAGATTTGATCTAATTCTCTCTTTCTCAAATTTATTCATTTTTCAATCCTTTCACTCCGACTGCTGACTCTAGACTGACCCTGATTCGTTAGCCCTAACCTAACCTAACCAGAAAAGAAAGAGAACATTTTCGATTTCGAAACAATTTTATTGAATAATTACAACAACATTAATAATACAGAGGATGTACAATTAGCGATAGAGTTTATTGTCTTCGATATGCTTCACTAATGCACTTAAAGCACATTGAAGTCTATTCACATGTGCTATATCAACTTTTGCAGCGAAACATAATTGATCCTCCATTTTAAATTTGCTCAAGGATATCACATATCTTGCATATACTTCATCCCATTCCAGACAAAGCCGTGATCCTCTCGTGATTTCCACCGCAATGTTTGGTGCTCTTGTATTATTACCATCAACTCCACTATCAACTTCTAGGAGGGTAAACATTCCACTCGTCATCACAAATATATATCCAAATGAGTAATGTCAAAAGTGTTCTCACTCCTTTGAATTCTATTCACAGACTAATAAAACTATAGCAAAAATCCTTTCCTCATATTCCCTCCGCCGCTAATATGTTTGTGAGCCCTCTGATTGGCTGAGAAAGGATATGTATCCGATTCGCTGATTGGCTGAGAAGGAAACACGTGATCTAACTGTTTCCTGGAAACTCATAACATTCGTTGAGAGCAAAACAACTGCAACAACATCAAATGCTATTTCCTATTTTTGGACACCATGACATTCGCTGAGAGCGTGCACATGTCCAAAACAACAACAAATGCTGTTTTCTATTTCTGGAAACTCATAACATTCGCTGAGAGCGTACACTTACAACAACAACAACAAATAAATCGACCTTGACATTCGCTGAGAGCGTGCACTTACAACAACAACAACATCAACACCTTTGGAAATTTAGGTCATTGACCCCATTAACCACGTGTTCGCCCTAATGACTCTATGCCCATATTTGGTGTTAAAAAAAGTTGTAGGTGGCAGCAGGGGTGCCCGTCACGACTATAAGATAGCCTTCTACTGGTGAAGCATTAGATTAGCTATAGCGCCATCACCTCAGATTGAGGTGAAAACCATTGATGAGTGGGGGATGAAGACGATGTAATATATTTAAGGGATATTGTGATTATTGATTTAACGTTAGAATAAAAATATTTAGACGAATAATTTTATTTAAATAGCTTAGAAAAAAAGAGAAATGATTTCTTGAGAAATAAAGGAAAATACCTTACACTAGTCACTTCTAAGAGAAATTTGTTACCATTGACAGAAAACTTGGTACTATTTGAAAAAAAAATATAAAATTGCTATTTCTAGCCTAGAAAAAAATAACCATTGTGGGGGGGGGGGCATTTGGCAACCATACATTACCACAGAGGCAACCGTGTACAAAATCATGGAATTGCTGGAACTTGGAGGTCTTTTATAATGGGCTTGGCATGCGGAAACTTGAATCATCGGATTGAAAGTATAATTTTTAGCAAGAAATGTCTGAAAATATCTTAGGAATGATGAATGTTATGTCAGAGGGGCAGTCAAATAATGGTACTGTGGCGTGAATTGCATGGAGTAACGTGTTCTACAATTTAAAAGATAAGGTGGAGGCGTTACAGATTTATTCCGTGGTGGGAGGGGGGTGTCGTTTTTTTCATAAATTTTTTGTCACTAGAAGAATTTCTCAAACTCTTTCTCGAAAAGTACAATCGATGAATAAAATAGAAGTAAGATTTATATTTTTCTAGCAAAGTTACATTACACTAGTCACTTCTAAGTGAAATGTGTTACCATTGAACGAAAACATTGAGAAATCCCTGCTTGTATCCTTACCCTAGGCTTATCGAGTAAGACGAATTAATATGTAAAAACAGGTTTATTTAAAGATTATGGGATAAAACTTATCAAGCTTATCAAAAATGAGAATTATCGTAAAATGGTATATGGGAGGTTTTGCAGAGCGATTTTCGATGTTTAAAATCCATTCCATAGAATAATCTCATACGTCGTCTCTTGAAGGGATACGTTTTCTCTTCTTTTAGATCATATTCATCACAATATTCACCGTTACATCTTGCATTATGGACATTTTTCTTTGAGTTTCATTACTGTCTTTTATAGTATATTTTGAGATATCTCTGTGTTGAAAGCCCTTTTTTCTGTGTCTCTTCTTTTGATCTTCCTCTTCCTTTTCTGTCATATCGAACCTCGTTTTATGCAAGCTTACTTGCAATCTGTATAAATTTCTCGCCATATATAGCAAGATTCCTCTCCTCATTTCCTCCAGATTGTTCTCGTCTATTCTAGAGTCCATAGTGCCTAAACATGTTGTAGGTTCGTAAGAATGGTCGAAATCATGATAATGACATTTACACATAGAACAGTCACAATAAAAAGATATTTCGAAATCAATATGTTCATCCATATTAAAGCATTGCAGACTTTTTTCAAACTGATTCGAAATTTTTCTTGGCTTACATAGGAAACCCCCAAAGAAGGGCTAATATAGTGTCATTAGCACCACGAATCTCTAAATCTTTTCTCATTCTAGGGCTAGTCGGCAACCCCTTGCAATTTCCATTGCTACTTTAGGCACTCTAGGTTCCATCTCGCCAAAACTTTCAATATCCAATAATGTATAAGCATCCATTTTGATGTTGACAAGCTGAACTCTTTTTTAATACTGAAGAAATAGGGGGCCTTGTGAAAATCCCATGTTAGTTTTCCTAGGGATGCGCTCGGAATCTTTCTAGGGCATGTTGTCCGAATCTTACCAGGGCATTTGGTCAGAATCTTGCCAATACTGAAAAATACTGAAACACCTGGAAACAGCTGACCGCATTGCACAAATGATAGTAACATCATGTATTAGTACTTGTGTGTTATTCCGACCACACTCCGATTAATCACATTGCGTCATCCATATTACATATTAATCAAAAACACATGGGTATGTTTTTGGAATCTTGCCAGGCCATGTGCTCTGAATCTTGTCACGGGTATTGTAACGTCTGAAGCTTGTCACGGAAACCCCATGGAAAAAAAGGATAGGGATGTTGCAGAAATCCCATTTTTTAAGATAGCTCTGTAGATTGCCCTTCATTAAACCCCAAAACGACCAGATCTTTTTTGTATAGGAGGGGGACTGCCCCTTCCTCATCCCAACTTCCACCAAATGGTCAAAGAAACTTTGGTAAACTCCGGCTCCCCCTCTAAGAATCTAATCAGCAAGGAAAGTATGTTGTCCAATTTCTTTCATTTTTCATAGTGAAAAAATTTCCTTCTGTTTTTTAATTCTCTTTACATTTAAAGTTTTGTTTCACTCTTTTTCAGTTTTTTTCAAATATTTTTTCCTTGAAAGCAGGGTTCTTTGGGCTCCATAAATATTTTCTTGCTTCTGTAAGCCTAATTATTTTTTCGTTGAAAAGAAGTTGAAATTTGTTCAAATATCTTATGTAGCTAATTTCTGCTCGTTTCAAGTTTTAAATTCAATTGAAGAGGAAAAGCTTTTTTTAATACAATGTGTAATAAGACCAAAGAAATTGCCAACAAAATAAAATAACAAGCTCTAGCCAATGGCGGATCCAGGACTTTATTTAGGGGGGGGGGCAAAATAGGCTGATCCAATAAAGCTGCGTTAGGAGCAAGGTTAATTAACGTAAACATGCGTTAATTAAATAAATTACACTACTTTCGACTACGTTAGGGGGACGCACCCCCCTCGCCCCCTGGATCCACCATGTTTTAAGATAGCTCTGTAATATTTTAAGATAGCTCTGTAGAGAAATCCCTCTTTCCTATGTCTCTTCTTTCGTTCTTCCTCTTCCTTTTCTCAGTTTCTGTCATATTGAACCTCCTTTTATGCGAGATTACTTGCAATCTGTATAAATTTCTCTCCATATCAAGCAAGATTCTTCTCCTCATTTCCTCCAGATTCTTCTCGTCTATTCTAGATTCCACAGTGTCTAAACATGTTGTATTACGCTCGTAAGAATGTTCGAAATCATGATAATGACCCTTACACATAGAACAGTCAACATAAAAAGATATTTCTAGCTCAACATATTCATCCGTATTAACGCACTGCAGACTTTTTTCAAACTGATTCGAAATTTGTCTGGGGTTACATAGGAAATCCCCAAAGAAGGACTTTTATAGTGTCATTAACACCATGAATCTCTATATCTTGTCCCATTCTAGGGTTAGTCGGCAACCCCTTGTAATTTACACTGTTACTTTAGGCACTCTAGGTTCCATCTCACCAACACTTTCAATATCCAATAATGCATAAACATCCATATTGATGTTTACAAGCTGAACTATTTTTTATTACTGAAGAGAAAGGGGGTTTTATAAAAGTCCCACGTTAATTTTCCTACGGATACGCTCGGAATCTTGCCGGGGCATGTTGTCGGAGTCTTGCCAGGGCATTTGCTCATAATCTTGCCAATACTGAAAAAATACTGAAACACCTGGAAACAGCTGACCGCATTGCACAGGTGCTAGTAACATCATGTATTAGTACTTGCGTGTTATCCCGACCACACTCCGATTAATCACACTATGTCATCCATATTACATAGCAATCAAAAACACCTGGGTATGTTTTCGGAATCTTGCCAGGGCATGCGCTCGGAATCTTGCCAGGGGTGTTGTGACGTCAGAGGACTGTCACGGAAATCCCCTGGGAAAAAGGGATAGGGATGTTGCAGAAATCCCATGTTAATCTGCTATGGGTGTTGCAGAAAGCCCTTAGGGGATAATACTGGTATAACTTACAACACTTGTCCCCTGGGTGTGGGGAGTTTTTTCGACACCGAAGTTTTATTATCCGATCTTCGGAGTATTTTAAACAAAATGGCTATCTCAAAATTTTTAGCGAATGTATTCGGGGAAAAGAAGTCGTGGGGCGGGGGCTAGTCGTCCTCCGATTTCTTTTGATTTCTTTGGTTATTTATTGTAATTTCTGTTATTTTTGGTTTAATTCTTTTATTGATGGTGATTTGTGGTAGTTTTACGCTTGGAAAATTATTTGAATTTCTTTCTACTCATTTTTGGCTTAATGAGGCTTTTTACTTATCTGTAAAAAACTTGATCCGAATATTTTCCATTAACAAATACTACTGAAAGTAAGTAATGCTACTGTAAGTAATACTGAAAGTAAGGAACAACATCAAACCTTAAAACGAACAGAAGTTCTTACATATATAAAAGAGGTTGCCTCCTCCTCAAGACTTCGCTCTTAAGCTAAAGTTTATTTTACAGAATTTTAAACCAAAGCTTATTATTCTAATTAAACGACCATTGTGTTTCAGGAATCGTTCTTAAAGAATTGGGACAAAAGTTAAAACTTTAGCGTAAACCGTAAAGAGCAAGGTCTTTTGAAGGGGGCAACTCCTTTCATATAAGTAATAATTTTTGTTCGTTTTAAGTTTCGAAGTTGCTCCTTACTTTCATTATTAAAAACATATTTTTTAATCTAATTTCTGATCGTCTTAACTTTTTTTTGAAAAACTTCTTTTTCGGAAAATTTTATTTTAATAAATAAATAATAAAACATTGAAGCCTTATGGTCTTTACTATACGCAATGCTATTGCTTTGCCTTTGATATGTCGCATTTGGTTGCAAAATAATTACCTGGGTGCAACATTAGGCCCGTTCTTTTACACTAAGATCTCACATCTTTCTGCAAAGATTTCCGTGCTTTTAACTCATCTTTGTTTTAAGATCATACAGCTCACTGATGTTAGCAAAAAGTGTGAAAGACGCCATCTTTCTGCCGTTTAGAACAATGATGAGAGAACTTTGATGATCTACTCATCATTGTTTTCAGACCACTGATTAGAGCAGAATGATGAAAGCCGTTTGCAAAAGAACGCCATAAGATGTAAGATCTTAGCGCTAAGATTTCACTTTTAAGCGTTCTTTGTCAAAAGATGTAAGATCTTAGCACATAGATGAGTAAAAGAACGGCCCTATTGCACGTTTTCTCTTTAAGGTCCTCTAATAGTTCGCTTAATAAGGTAAATTGCTATTTCTGCACTGTGTCGTTCAAGTTATGTATCTAAAAGGGGATTTTGAATAAATCATCTATAACAATAATAAAGAGAAATCAGTTGGTTGTCAATTATTTCTTTTTTTTATTATTATCAGCGCTTAAAAATCCAACCCAGGTGTTTATTTCCGTCATCTTCTCAGAAAAAAGATAAGCTTTTTCACGGAACTAATCCTCAGAGGAATTGATTCTAATTCTTGTGACAGATAAATCATATGTTTTTCCATACCTGATTAATTTTATATGCGGTAGAAGTGACATCAGAATTTTTTTTTAAGACTGGAGGAAGGTTAAATACCCAGGGGGGTATTAGGGGTACGTGCCCCGCAATGGTTAAAAAATACACTGATTACGGTATCGGAGGGGCCAAAAATTCTGAAGGAGAAGACATTTCTTATTAACATACCCCTAAAAACTAGTTCTGTATCCACTCTTGTGTAAAACTAGGCTGGGGATCCTCTTGCACCTATACGCCTAAGAAAATGTGTATTTTTTCTGCACTTTTCGAGATTTTTCGTAGAATTTGCCTCTTAAGGGAAGGTGTTTTTGAGAAATTTTCTCCTTTCAATCTAATATCTGACCCATTCCCCTAAATAAACTTTTGTGTGCCTACTCGCTGACCTTGTATTATTGGTCAGGACTAAACAGTTAACCCATGCTTTGAATGCTATTGGTAATAATTCACATTATTAGTTTTATCCATTATTTATTCACAATATTTTTTATTTTTAAAAAAAAAGAAGAAAATAAACGAATTAATTGAAAAATAATATGGTAGAAGTGATCTCAGAAAACAAATTTAAAGAATACAAAAAGGAGGATAAATACCTGAACCTATGGTAGATGCACTAGAGGGCTGGAGGGTAATTGAGACCCTACCCTCCTCAAATGTTTCTATTTGTATGTTAATAAACTTACAAGTGCGCACTTACTGACTGTGCGCTCTTGGTCAGGACTGAACACATAAACGGCGCTTCAAATATTTTGGCAGCAATTCAGATTATTCGTATTATTAATTAAAACACAAAAAGAATACTTGATTATTTTTGAAAAAAATTTAATTAATTTAAAAAATATATTGCTATCTAGAGCCAGTGGTGGATCCAGGGGGGTGAGGGGCGCACCCCCCTAACGTAGTCTAAAGTAGTGTAATTTACTTAATTAACGCATGTTTACGTTAATTAACCTTGCTCCTAACGCAACTTTATCGGATCAACCTATTTTGCCCCGCCCCCTAAAAAAAGTCCTGGATCCGCCCTTGACTAGAGCTTGGTATTTTACTTTGCTGACAATTTCTTTGGTCTTATTACACATTGTATTAAAAAAAAAAAGCCTTTCTTCTTTCGTTAAATTTAAAACTTGAAACGAGCAGAAATTAGCTACATAAGATATTTGAACAAATTTCAACTTCTTTTCAACGAAAAAATAATTAGGCTTTCAGAAGCAAGAAAATATTTATGGAGCCCAAAGAACCCTGCTTTCAAGGAAAAAAATATTTGAAAAACCTGAAAAAGAGTAAAACAAAACTTTAAATGTAAAGAGAATTAAAAACAGAAGAAAATTTTTCCACTATGAAAAATGTAAGAAATTGGACAACATACTTTCCTTGCTGATTAGATTCTTAGAGGGGGAGCCGGAGTTTACCAAAGTTTCTTTGACCATGTGGTCGAAGTTGGGATGAGGAAGGGGCAGTCACCCTCCTATACAAAAAGGATCTGGTCATTTTGGGGTTTAATGTTGCTCTTTACTTTCATAATAACAGCACAGACCAGAAATCTTCCCAGAAATCAAGAGGAATTAGATATCAATCTCATAATTTTGATATGTTTATCAATTCCTACCTCAACCCTCCCCTCATCTCTCCCTTAAAACTAATTTGGTATTTATCTGAAGGCTCAATGAGAGTTTGGATGTTTTTTCATTAAAATGCACCCTTTTAGGCATCTCCCTCCCTCCCTTACTACAGAACAATTAGAGAACCCCATTGTAGATGTTTAAAGCCCTTATATGCAAATATTTCAAATTATAAAACAACAGAGAATTTACCTAAGACAGTGAACTTTGTTTAGACCTTAAAATATTTCGGCTGGCTAGGGGGGAAGGGAGCTACCTCAAAGGGTCATTTTAATGATAAAGCCTCCCAGCTCTCATTTAGCCTTCAGAAAAGTACAGAATTAGTTCTAAGGGAGAGACATGGGTAGGGTGGAGGTAGAAATTGATGTATAATCCCGAGGGCCGTATCCAGGACTTTTAAAAACCCATTGCATATGTGAAATTAATATTTAACACCTCTTGATTTCTGGAAAAATTTCTGGTCTGCACTGTTATTATGAAAGTAAAGAGTAACATCTTATTTTTATAAGTCGAAAGTGATTGGAGACCAGCCAGCCAGGGGGGGGGGATATTTTCCGTGTTTTTTTTCAGGGAGCATTTTCGGTCTTTGGGTACTTTTGTGGGGGGGGGGGGGGGGTATTTTCCTCGGGTAAACGCATAACTCCTCTTTGATGGTAGCTGCAGCAGTGAGTATCATGTAGTTGAACTGTTTATTGTTGTCACAGTATATATAATTAGCAGTATGATTTTTCCCTATCTCACCCATTATAAAAACCCGGACCGAGGTGCAAGTGCTCTAGAGAACGCATAAACATAAGCGACATTAGATCTTTTCACGGGTAGACAAGTCAGATCTCTCTTGAACGCAAAACTTGGCTTCGCGCTCATGAATAAGTTCATGAATAAGTGGATTCATGAATACATCCACATGAATAAGTGGTTTTCCGCTAATGCATGAATAAGTGGGAGGAGCTTTTTGTTCGCACCGAGAATGAAGAGCCAGAAATAATCTGCGGTAAACTTACTGCCTAATTATATAAACTGTGATTGTTGTCATGTTTTGCAAATCCAAAGCATCTACGAATGACGACTGTGATCATTGTCTATGATGAGGTCGACCTTACGTTAGGACGAAATATGTTTCGAATGTAAAGAGAACAATATCGATATGACGGGAAAGAATCGTAAGATCTGTAACATGAAACGTAACAGCCTGAGCGTTAAATGTAGTATGAAGTCTTGCAGTTTTCAATATGAAGGGTTCTTAAAGTTAAGCGATGTGGCACTGGATTTTACAGTCCTTACTGTAAGGCCAAATTTATAACTTAAAAATCTTTCCTCAGAAGCTGTAGGGGTCATTTTATCTTCAAAGACATAGTTTATTGGTCCTTTCAAATATGCTGAACAAAAAAGCTATCTCAAAATTCTGATCGAACAGTTTTGGGAAAAAAGGCGTGGGAGGGGACTAGTGGCCCTCCAATTTTTTGGGTCACTTAAAAAGGGTATTAGAACTTTATATTTCTGTTAGAATGTGCCCTCTCTTGAAGTTCTAGGCGCACTGGGTCGATACGATCACCCGGGGGGAAAAAATAAACACGCATCCGTGATCTTTCTAATGGCAAAGAATTACGAAATTCCACATTTTTGCAGGTATGAGCTTGAAGCCTCTTAAGTAGGGTTCTTTGATACGCTGAATATGATGATGGGATTTTCATTAAAATCCTATGGCTTCAAGGGGATATTTCCCCCTTTTTTGAAAATTGGACAAATTTTATCAGGCTCGTAGCTTTTGATAGGTAAAACTAAACTTAATGAAACTTATATATTTAGAATATATATATATATATATATATATTATATATATATATATATATATATATAATATATATATATATATATATATATATATATATATATATATATATATATATATATATATATATATATATATATATATCCTTATATATATAAGGATACATATATATATATATATATATATATATATATATATATATATATATATATATATATATATATATATATATATTATATATATATATATATATATATATATATATATATATATATCCTTATATATCTTTTGATACATCTATTGGTATCAAAATTCCGTTTTTTAGAGTCTTGGTCACTATTAAGCCGGGTCGCTCCTTACTAAGAGTTCGTTACCACGAACTGTTTGATTACCCATCAAATTCTTAACAGAGACCATTGAAATATTGATCGTTTTTTCTGCGTTACCAAAAGTAATAGATTCATAAAACTTTAACAAATTCATAAAATGTAATTAAACAAATAGAAAAGGTTTTTCAACTAAAGTAAGGAGCAAGTTTAAAACTTAAAAGAAATATAAATTACTCCGTATATAAGGGGGACTGCCCTTTCTCATCACCTCGCTCATTAAACAAAAGTTCTGTAGTGCTTTGAAAAATCTCTTTTTTCCAATTGCAAATTTTCTTTAAAAAATTAGACAAAAGCAATACTTCAGTAAAGAGTAAGGAGCTAAAGAGGAGACAGCCCCCTTCATATAAAGACTAATGTGTTCAAATAGGTTTCAAATCTGCTCCTTGCTTTTAGCCTTTTTTTTATTTAACTTATGATTGTTTTACAAATCATACCTAGGCCTAACCAAGATATAATTTGAGGTACCGATTCCTTAAATCCCTGGTTAATTGCTTTTAAAATGGGTAAGTCAATAATTGTACGTTGATTAGCACCGTCCTACGTATAAAAGGGTTGCTTCCTGTGTGCCCACCCCCCGGAGCGTCCCGTGTCACTGCGTCCACGACGGAGCGCCCACCACACTGAGTGCCCACTATACGGAGCGTCCACTCATCACAGGCTGTCACGGAGCGTCCACGTTTTTAGCGTCCCTATACGGAGCGTCCACAGTCGGAGCGTCTACATTTTTGTTTTTTTTACGAGATACTTTCAACCATAGCTAAGCGAACTTAGCAAAGATTCGACATAGGTCTCAGTGTTTTCCACTTCTACTTATTTTGGTAGTAGAATACTTATTTTTGACCTATTCTACTTCCAAATATTAAATCTACTTATCTATTATTTTCTACTTATTTTTGGAGGCTTAAGTTTTTGTGTCTTACGGAATGGAAAGGTGCAATTGTTTTTAGCAGCGGCATCTTTGTCGGGAGTGACAAAACGGAAATTCGGGAAATTATGAAATACCGTACTCAATTTCGATTCTGGTTGACTATAAACAGCTAATTTGCGGATATAAAGATCCGTTTAAATAAATGAATTAGTCTAAAGCCATAAGGCCATCCATATATAATCCATGTATTATCCGCCCAGTTCGCTGGTTTATTGCAGTCGCATCTAACCAGTGTTCGTAAAATATTCTCCAATAATGCCAGGTTATGTGCTAGTTCCAACAAGGATGGCTAAGGCTGGCCAAGCTGATCCTCCTATGAATTTAATCAATGAAGGTAATTACCTTTTTATGTTTTATCAAACAGTTCGTGGTAACGAACTGTAAGTAAGGAGCGACCCGGCTCAATAGTAACCGAAAATCTAAGAAACAGAATTTTGATACCAGTACATACATCAAAAGAATCAGATTTTTATGCTGATTTCAAATATATAGACTATATAATTTAGTCAAACCCATCAAAAGTTACGAGCCTGAAAAAATTTGCCTTATTTTCGAAAAAAGGGGGAAACACCCCCTAACAGTGATAGAATCTTTACAGACTAAGTTGAAGATCTTGGGATGAACATCGCAGCTCTCCGACCACAGTTACACTCCGACTTTGAAACAGCAATGATATTTGCGTTTCTAGATGCATTTCATGGATCACAGCATAGTGGTTTCTTTTTCCACTTTGCGCAGGCGACCTTTCGCAAGGTGCAGAAGCTGCGACTACAGTCGACGTATGCGAGGGACAGGACCTTTTCGTCATTTGACAGGCAAGTTTTGGCCTTGGATTTCCTTCCGCAGCGTTGCATCCCCTTTACGTGGATCGGGTTGAACGCACCGAGTGTCCCGAGAATTCGTGAGTTCATGGATTATCTTGATGGTAGGTTTGTTTCTTATTAGTTAGGCTTAAACTACCGCTGAACACTTTTTCAGAGTATCGGACAGTAATTCTGACCATCCTTGTCAATTAATTTCCTCAGGAGCTGATGTATTTATCAACTAAGACTACCGAAAGACAAGGCTGTCTAACAAGTGAACCAGTCGAGAAAAAAGAATTATTTCCAGACCTCTGAAAAGGTACTCCTTGTGGATTGAGTCACTTAATTAAGTTTTTTCACCACCGTCAACCTTCGATAGAAGAAAAAGAGTCCCGGAAAAATTCATTCGAGTGTAAAAAAATTGCTACGTCAGTCAATTTAGTCCTGTACCGGCGTAACCAGGCTGGGATCCAGTCGGTGGCTTTATCCTTGTTCTACTAAGTAGCGTTTTTCAGGAACCGATGCTGAGACTGTTAAAAATGCTGCGTATGGGACTTTAATATGAACTCTTTGTTTTCTAGATACATGGATGAGCGTGAGATCACAGTTTTTGACGAGACTCTGGAACCAGAAACAAAATGCAGGCCCGAGGACGAATAATTACGTGGAAGACTAGGACCGCATGATCAACCAGCACCTGTCACCGAATCCCAGATATTTTCGGTTTTTCCGTAAATCGGAAGCTGCAGAGTGAGATGGAGAGTGACCTTCTTCAAATTGAGTGCGGGGCAGCTGTAAGAAAGTGATTAATAAGTGGATCCTGAAGGATAAGAAGCTGGAAGAGCTGAAACTCGAGTTTGTGGCAAACCGAATTTCTGTGCGTCAGTTCTTAAAGAAGGCACAAAGATTTCAGTGAAGTATTGGGTATGGCTTCTATGCACGCCTCCTTCAGAGCCTGGTTCAATAGGACATTTTAATCCAATTACAGATATTGGTAGGGTTTTATGTGAGGGTAAAATCATGAGGTACGTTACTATTGTCCAACATGCCTATTTCCGATTTTGGACTGATTTAAAGTTAAAGCATCACATGAAACACTGGAAACGTCATGGATACCAGGCTGTGGAAACGGTTAGCGGAGATGGGGTGATCTTACGTTTTAAGAACTTTCAGATCACGCTCCTGCAGAGCAGTAAGATCGCTTTGAGCTGTGAAGCAAAACTCACAGACGTGTACGATTCGTCAAATCCAAATCGTGTTAAAATACATGAGGCCATAGGGGTCTCTTACGCACACAAGCAAAGAGACTCTAGTAATACAATGCAAGCGCTGGATGTAGTTGAGTCGTTGGGGGGTGAAGAATTCATGCGCACGGCGCTGATCATTCTAATTAAAACAGCGAATGGTGCAATTTCTCGCCTACGCCACACAAACTATCCTATGCTCCTATCACCAGATGACAGGTTGGCCATTAAAAATCGTAAAATATGTTGGGTTTGCAAGGGGCAATTTGATGACGCTATAGGGAATGGGGGGGGGAGAGGATGGTGATCGACCATGATCATCTATGGCAGGAAATTACATCAGGGGGAGTAACTTTAGAGGGGTTGCACATCAATCGTGCAATGCAAACGTTAGACAGCAATATTTCGTACCGGTTTTTATACACAATTCCAATTACGATTTAAAGTTTATTTTACCGGCGTGTGGCCCTAATTGCCAAGGGAGGAGTTGTAGATAACGCATGGATAGATGGTTCTTTTATCATAATATCATACCCAAATCATCAGAGAAGCTACTGCTGCTAGAAATCATGTGGAAAACAGTTGAAAAGGGTAACACGTGCCTGAATAAAATCCGTTTTTTAGACTTTCAGTTTCTTCCCCAAGTCTTTAAGTCAATTGATTCAGGTACAGAAGAGCGACAATTTTGATAGTTTCCCCCTCCGTAAACAGCGCTTCCCCGATGAAGAAATTTATTATTTATTAACGTGTAAGGGCATATATGCATAAGATTACTACAACTCTGCCTCTAGGCTAGATGAGGTATCATTACCGCCTATCGAAACATTTTACAATTCTCTTACGGAGAGTCAGTGCACCACTGGTGACTATGAATTTGCCAAGAGGGTTTGGGCAAAGGTTGGGTGTATAAATGGGTGGGATTACTGTAAACTGTACTTGACAAGTGATGTACTGACTCTTCTGGACATAGTGTGCAAAAACATATATAAAATCTATGGGGAATTTTTGGTTGGATTTAGGGTATTATTTTTCCACTCCTCATCTAGTGATGGATTTGATTATTAAAATCCGCAAAGAAGAAATAGGTCTGATCACCGACGTGGATCAGCGCCTGTCTGTGGAGAGATCAATGAGGGGTGGGTATGTTTTACACGGAGACCGTATCATGAAAACTGATCCAACCGCACAGCACACCGATGAAAAGTCAGATGCAGTTTTTTTGGATATGAATTCCCTTTATCCGTCGGCGATGTCTCACTACTGTTTGCCGTGTGGGAATTACAAATGGCTTAACGATCCTTGTGCTTCGAATTTCCCCAACATTGTTACCGTTGAGGAGAATGGGGCGCAAGAATGGTTTTTTGAAATTGACTCTGAAATACCCATGGAAATCCATGACTCGGTAAAAGACTTTGTTTTCCCGTGCATAAATAGGCCGGTGTGTAGAGACTCTCTGAGTCCCTACAATTTATCTTTAGTAGAGAATGGGAGTATGGACTGGGTGCCTTCAAAGCAAAAAAATATTGTTGACCTTTTTTTTATTTCTATGTGCCATCTATGTTATATACAGAGTTATTGTAGCTGAGTTAGCATCTTTGCCCTTAATGGGATAAAGCTTCTGCATTACTTTAAGGTTATTTCCATACTGATTACTATTGTCCAACATGCCTATCCCGATTTTGGACTGATTTAAAGTTAAAGCATCACATGAAACACTGTAAACGTCATGGATACCAGGCTGTGGAAACGGTTAGCGGAGCTGGGTTGATCTTACGTTTTAAGAACTTTCAGATCACGCTCCTGCAGAGCAATAAGATCGCTTTGAGCTGTGAAGCAAAACTCACAGACGTGTACGATTCGTCAAATCCAAATCGTGTTAAAATACATGAGGCCATAGGGGTCTCTTACGCACACAAGCAAAGAGACTCTAGTAATACAATGCAAGTGCTGGATGTAGTTGAGTCGTTGGGGGGTGAAGAATGCATGTGCACGTCGCTGATCATTCTAATTAAAACAGCGAATGGTGCAATTTCTCGCCTACGCTACACAAACTATCCTATGCTCCTATCACCAGATGACAAGTTGGCCATTAAAAATCGTAAAATATGTTGGGTTTGCAAGGGGCAATTTGATGATGGTATAGGGAATGGGGGGGGGGGAGAGGATGGTGATCGACCATGATCATCTATGGCAGGAAATTACATCGGGGGAGTAACTTTAGAGGGGTTGCACATCAATCGTGCAATGCAAACGTTAGACAGCAATATTTCGTACCGGTTTTTTATACACAATTCCAATTACGATTTAAAGTTTATTTTACCGGTGTTGGCCCTACTTGCCAAGGGAGGAGTTGTAGATAACGCATGGATAGATGGTTCTTTTATCATAATATCATACCCAAATCATCAGAGAAGCTACTGCTGCTAGAAATCATGTGGAAAACAGTTGAAAAGGGTAACACGTGCCTGAATAAAATCCGTTTTTTAGACTCTTTCAGTTTCTTCCTCAAGTCTTTAAGTCAATTGATTCAGGTACAGAAGAGCGACAATTTTGATAGTTTCCCCCTCCGTAAACAGCGCTTCCCCGATGAAGAAATTTATGATTTATTGACGTGTAAGGGCATATATGCATAAGATTACTACAACTCTGCCTCTAGGCTAGATGAGGTATCATTACCGCCTATCGAAACATTTTACAATTCTCTTACGGAGAGTCAGTGCACCACTGGTGACTATGAATTTGCCAAGAGGGTTTGGGCAAAGGTTGGGTGTATAAATGGGTGGGATTACTGTAAACTGTACTTGACAAGTGATGTACTGACTCTTCTGGACATAGTGTGCAAAAACATATATAAAATCTATGGGGAATTTTTGGTTGGATTTAGGGTATTATTTTTCCACTCCTCATCTAGTGATGGATTTGATTATTAAAATCCGCAAAGAAGAAATAGGTCTGATCACCGACGTGGATCAGCGCCTGTCTGTGGAGAGATCAATGAGGGGTGGGTATGTTTTACACGGAGACCGTATCATGAAAACTGATCCAACCGCACAGCACACCGATGAAAAGTCAGATGCAGTTTTTTTTGGATATGAATTCCCTTTATCCGTCGGCGATGTTTCACTACTGTTTGCCGTGTGGGAATTACAAATGGCTTAACGATCCTTGTGCTTCGAATTTCCCCAACATTGCTACCGTTGAGGAGAATGGGGCGCAAGAATGGTTTTTTGAAATTGACTCTGAAATACCCATGGAAATCCATGACTCGGTAAAAGACTTTGTTTTCCCGTGCATAAATAGGCCGGTGTGTAGAGACTCTCTGAGTCCCTACAATTTATCTTTAGTAGAGAATGGGAGTATGGACTGGGTGCCTTCAAAGCAAAAAAATATTGTTGACCTTTTTTTTATATCTATGTGCCATCTATGTTATATACAGAGTTATTGTAGCTGAGTTAGCATCTTTGCCCTTAATGGGATAAAGCTTCTGCATTACTTAAGGTTATTTCCATACTGATTACTATTGTCCAACATGCCTATCCCGATTTTGGACTGATTTAAAGTTAAAGCATCACATGAAACACTGTAAACGTCATGGATACCAGGCTGTGGAAACGGTTAGCGGAGCTGGGTTGATCTTACGTTTTAAGAACTTTCAGATCACGCTCCTGCAGAGCAATAAGATCGCTTTGAGCTGTGAAGCAAAACTCACAGACGTGTACGATTCGTCAAATCCAAATCGTGTTAAAATACATGAGGCCATAGGGGTCTCTTACGCACACAAGCAAAGAGACTCTAGTAATACAATGCAAGTGCTGGATGTAGTTGAGTCGTTGGGGGGTGAAGAATGCATGTGCACGTCGCTGATCATTCTAATTAAAACAGCGAATGGTGCAATTTCTCGCCTACGCTACACAAACTATCCTATGCTCCTATCACCAGATGACAAGTTGGCCATTAAAAATCGTAAAATATGTTGGGTTTGCAAGGGGCAATTTGATGATGGTATAGGGAATGGGGGGGGGGGAGAGGATGGTGATCGACCATGATCATCTATGGCAGGAAATTACATCGGGGGAGTAACTTTAGAGGGGTTGCACATCAATCGTGCAATGCAAACGTTAGACAGCAATATTTCGTACCGGTTTTTATACACAATTCCAATTACGATTTAAAGTTTATTTTACCGGTGTTGGCCCTACTTGCCAAGGGAGGAGTTGTAGATAACGCATGGATAGATGGTTCTTTTATCATAATATCATACCCAAATCATCAGAGAAGCTACTGCTGCTAGAAATCATGTGGAAAACAGTTGAAAAGGGTAACACGTGCCTGAAATAAAATCCGTTTTTTAGACTCTTTCAGTTTCTTCCTCAAGTCTTTAAGTCAATTGATTCAGGTACAGAAGAGCGACAATTTTGATAGTTTCCCCCTCCGTAAACAGCGCTTCCCCGATGAAGAAATTTATGATTTATTGACGTGTAAGGGCATATATGCATAAGATTACTACAACTCTGCCTCTAGGCTAGATGAGGTATCATTACCGCCTATCGAAACATTTTACAATTCTCTTACGGAGAGTCAGTGCACCACTGGTGACTATGAATTTGCCAAGAGGGTTTGGGCAAAGGTTGGGTGTATAAATGGGTGGGATTACTGTAAAACTGTACTTGACAAGTGATGTACTGACTCTTCTGGACATAGTGTGCAAAAACATATATAAAATCTATGGGGAATTTTTGGTTGGATTTAGGGTATTATTTTTCCACTCCTCATCTAGTGATGGATTTGATTATTAAAATCCGCAAAGAAGAAATAGATCTGATCACCGACGTGGATCAGCGCCTGTCTGTGGAGAGATCAATGAGGGGTGGGTATGTTTTACACGGGGACCGTATCATGAAAACTGATCCAACCGCACAGCACACCGATGAAAAGTCAGATGCAGTTTTTTGGATATGAATTCCCTTTATCCGTCGGCGAAGTCTCACTACTGTTTGCCGTGTGGGAATTACAAATGGCTTAACGATCCTTGTGCTTCGAATTTCCCCAACATTGCTTACCGTTGAGGAGAATGGGGCGCAAGAATGGTTTTTTGAAATTGACTCTGAAATACCCATGGAAATCCATGACTCGGTAAAAGACTTTGTTTTCCCGTGCATAAATAGGCCGGTGTGTAGAGACTCTCTGAGTCCCTACAATTTATCTTTAGTAGAGAATGGGAGTATGGACTGGGTGCCTTCAAAGCAAAAAAATATTGTTGACCTTTTATCTTTTTTTTTATATCTATGTGCCATCTATGTTATATACAGAGTTATTGTAGCTGAGTTAGCATCTTTGCCCTTAATGGGATAAAGCTTCTTCATGACTTTAAGGTTATTTCCATACTGATTTCTACACTCTAATTCTAGATTTTTAGTTGAGTAGTATTTGAGGGACCTTCTATAATTCTTAGTATAGGTATTTCTCTCTGGGTATTCTCACCAGCACCATCTTTTTTTTCTTATATAGACTGGCACGCCATCTATTCTGCTATTTTCATATAGCGCCATCTTTGGTTGCCATCACTGTTTCTTCTGAATAAGTGAAGTTACATAGTTGCCAAATATTGCATAGCTGCCAAATTTAGACAGTATATTTTGCCATTTTCGGCGATAAAATTCGGGCTGCTTTTTTCGGAGATAGCCTGTGCAGAAGGAGCAACAACGAACATTCAAGAGGCCGTACAGTACTAGCGGGATTTTTATCCTTAAACTGCTGGGATAAGGTGATTCGTGTGTTAAACTTCCCACGGGTCTTATCTACCGCTAAATCTTTAAAGCTTGTAACGCCGGTGTTGCCAAATTGAACTGAAGGTTTTGCTGACAAAATCTTTGCCAAAATAAATAACATAGATATGGTAGAACTCTGCCCACGGTGCAAAAAAATGTAACAAGAGCTCAAGGAGGAATTCAGTGCCGAGACTGCTTAAAATGGCTCCACTTTGGTTGCGCAGGTCTTGCGTATAATAAGGAAGCTGCTGACAAACTCCGAGGACAATGGCAATGCTATAGTTGCAAATCTTCTAGCAACGACCAATATAAAGCAACTCCTCCACCAAAAGCACAAAATACTAGAGGGACTCCGAGAGAAGTCTCCACCAAAAGCCAAGGTCCCTCGGTAAGCCAGCCTATGGAGCCCAAAGAGATTCCTTTGGGCACTAGTTTCCCAGATAACAACACAGAATGCAGCTACTGTCACAAAGATGTCGACACTACCACCTCTTTCCTCTGTTTTTCTGCAACGAGTGGGAACATGCCGCTTGCCGAGGTATAAATGCAGATCTCGTGCTGGTCAGGAAGAGAGAAGACAGCGAGTGTCTCCTGTTTAAATACGAATGCCTCTCCTGCTCCAAACGAAAAGTAGCACTTCTACAACTTCAAGTGCCACAGCTAACAGAAGCTCGACCTCACAGACCTCATGAGGCAACACTTTCGAATTACAGTGAAAAACCCTCACCTCACGACATCCAGCCGACAATAAATGCAATTATTCAGGTAGAAGTAGAAAAGGAATTAAGAGAACAGAAAAAGATGAATTTTGTAGTCATGGGGCTGCCCTGAATCTACTGCTGTCAATGACATTACACAGGTTGTCAAATTGACTCAAGAAAACGAGCTCGGGGCAAATATCACTGAAGGGGAGATACTAGAAACTGCCCGGATTGGAAGACGAAAAGAAGATGGTAGTCCACGCACTTTGTTAGTTAAGCTAAAAAAATCACAAGAGCTTGAGATGAAAAGGCAAACAATCCTGAGGACAGCTCCAAATCTAAGAAAATCATCAAATGAAGAAACTCGTACCAAAGTATATATAAACCCAGATCTCACGCCCATGCAGAGACAAATGCTCGCCGTGAAGAGACAACAGAAGAGGAATACCCGCACCCAGTGCGATCATCAAATGGAGATGCAGAGCCATTGGAAGCGAGGTAAAGACTCCAACGAAAAGCAACGGCAAATATGAAGTAGAATAACCAAAGCCAAACAAATGCCACCATCCTTCAAGCCTAACAAAAAAGCTTCTAAAGTAAAAACACTAAAGATATTATATTTAAATGCTGATTCACTACCAAACAAATTATCAGAATTAAAAGTAGAAATGGCAGCAAAGAACCCAGACATAGTAGCAGTGGTCGAAGCTAAGCCTAAACACTGTCGATATCTCCCAACTTTACCAGACTTGGCCACCAACGGCTACAAAAGCTGTACCGGGAGTAAAACACGACGTATTTGAAATACCAAAATAAAGTTCTTTTCTAAAGATAATTCCGATTTCTTATAATTAAGCTAAATCTAGTCGCAAAAATGAAAGTCCTTAATCAGCAAAAAGAGAAATTGCATTTCTAGCTTCAGTCAGACAACGGCGCTAGTCGTTCGAATTTCGCTAAGATAATTGTAGCAAAAAAAATGCAATGCATAAAATTTCCAAGGAAGTTTAAAAGGCAAAAAACTGTGTGAACTCCTGAATCATCTAAAAAATCTTTAAGAGATTATTGGACGAGGATTCGCGTCCTTGGGGCACGTGAGCCAATGGCAGGCAGTCCCTAGGGCGCAGGACGAAAGAACTGCGTTTGGGAGTGGGGTAAATGTGCCTTTTTAATTTGAATCTCTATCCAGCTCTGAAACGATTAGTACGAAATTATTTTGGCCACCGTTATTATCATAGAAGTGACCCGTTGCTGTACAACTAAGTATGTAAGTTCAATAAATCTATTGTCCCTTTTTATATGTGTTTGTTTCATTTGTATGTCTGCGTCTAGTCCGATAGAGGGTAATTAGTTCGCAGGTCTCCAAGGTAAACGCTCCCAAAGGAATCTGATCTCCAGATAGCTCAAGAAAGAAGAAGCCACATTTGTATGTCTACATATTCAATTTTCTCTCATTAATTGAGAGCGGCGCTAGCCTAGTTGACACAATCTCCAGCGCTATAAGTGGCGCTATAGGAGAAATTATCTACGATCACCACACTAGCTAAATGCGTTAATTCTATCCTAAACAATTACCCAACTCAATAAATTCTTTTATCGCTACAAATGGCGCGAGTCGGAAATTGGAGGAGAACTGCGAACTAGTTGGGCTATAGAAACTTTGTAACTTAAATTTAATTGTCGGAGAGATACAGACATATAAATAAAGTGATTAGGCCTATTGCCGCTAAGCTACTACAGGAAAACCCTTTAGAATATCTCATAGGAGATAATAGAGTCCCCCAAAATAGGTTAAGTAAAATTTTAAGTTGATATAAACGCAAAAAAAAAGATGGAAGAAATCAGTGAGTTATTAATAGTGCAAAAGTTAGTCGCCAAAAATATAGAGATTGCAAAATCTATCCCGGAATACAATGGTCAATCAGATATTGACGAATTTAATATCCAATTGACCCAGTTTGTACAATTAACAAAAACAGACGTTGGAGCATTAAAAGACATGCTGCTTCTACGATTAAGAGGCCAGGCCTTAACCTTTCTAAAACAGGTCGAACATACCATAGGAAATAACGCCAACTTGCCAATAAATACGGTTGATGACTTGTTAAAAGCATTCAAAGAGAGATTTATAGAAACCAGTTCAATAAATAAATTAAAACATGGAGTAGTGAACTTTGATTTTTCACAAAATATAAGGGAATATCTGGATAATATACGCATTTCTGTAGAAGCAAAATACGGAAGTGGTTCTGGGCAACTGTATGAAAAAGTCATACTAAATACCTTTTTGCAAGGGCTACCCCCAAAACTATATAGAGTAGTAATATCCAAGAATATTCAGACGTTGGATCTTGCAGTCCAAGAGGTAGAAACGATTAATCGAAGTTGATAAAATGGTTGCTAATCATAGTAATGCAAAAATAAATAGCTTAGGCGACTCAAACGCGAACCCAATCTTCAAGGGCGATCAAGCATCCCCAATTTCTTTTCAAGGGATAACTCCCCAGTAGCACAAAGAAACAAAACGCCAGAACCCGCTAGGCAGAAAACAGTACGTTTTCAACCCATTAACCCTACAATAATAAGGTGCTATAACTGCAATCGTGTTGGCCACATAGCAAGAGAGTGCCACTACGTCACCAATCCCATACCAAGAAATGCTGTCGGTAATACGCAAAATTACGGTAACCATTTGTTCAGAAGAACAAATTTTAGCACCGGTCGTGCAATAGGCTATAGCCAGGGGGGATTGCGCCAATCAGTACCTTATAATGCGTACCAACCAAATTTGTATAGCCCTTTCCCCAACAGGCAAATTAATTACCGGTTTGAAAACCCAAATACTCGCCAAGGTCAATATAATGCGAGAATGCAATATAGAAATCATGAAAATTTGCCGATGAGAAATGAAAATTTTACAAGCCAACGGCACTGGCAGTCAACGCCAGCAAATGGCACTGACACGAGACATCCACGCTACCATAATAATACATGGCAAAGACAGGCAGACGTAAATCATTTAAATATGCCTACGGAACCTAATACGTCTGAATATCTATTACAGGCACCGACAAATGAAATAAATTCTCAGGGAAACGCTTCAGGCCCCTCAGAAACATAAGTTGGACCCCGAGGGTGCCAGGGATATTTAATAGGTCCAAAACAATACTAGTGCCTTCTTGTAGTGATATTATTAACAAGTTACCTATATTTAATGATTTTTGTGTAGAAAACGTTTACTTTACGGCCTTAGTTGACAGTGGAGCTACTGTAAATATCATAAACTCTTGCGTATTTAATACGTTGCCTCTGCACATTAGGCGACAAAAGAACCCTAAGAATCCCAATTTAACAAGTGTTACAGGTCATAAATTAAATGCAAAAGGGTCAATTTGCCTAAACGTAAAAAGAGACAATAGAACCTTCATGACAAATTTTATTATATGTGACAATCTCCCATATGAAGCTATTATAGGGGCAAATTTTCTAAGGTCTAATAGAATACTATTAGACGTAGCCAACGAGAAGTTGTATACCCAGCTAAGGTAGGGGAAAAAATTTCTACCTTAAGAAATCGTAACAGAGGTTACGAAGATAACATAACAGTAAACAAAATTTCTAGTGGTATAATGTCGAAGTATTTTGAACCCCATGTCTCGCAAAGACATGGCATAATTGGAAATTTGTTCAATTATCCTGAGAGATATCGCAGAAATGAAGTAAATTTAAATAATAACAGTATTGAATCTGCGAAAATAAAAATAGGAGATATGCGACAGTACAGATCAAATGAAATTAAGAAAATAGTGGAATTGTGGAAAAACATAGTAAAACCCAACGTGACGCCACAAGATGCCGCAATGGCGCAGCATAGCGCCAGCATGAATCTAATAAACAAGGAAAATGAAGAGAAATATTACGGATTTGCGATAAGGAAAACAAAAGTCCCTCCCAAAACGATGCAAAAAATCCAAATATCACAAATGATCGAGCCAGTAATTAGCAAATCAGAAATATGGTTTGCGACACCGTCTGAAATACCCGAAAATCTGTTATGCGAGGAACAGATTATATCTTATGACAAAGGGGAAGGTTTTATTTGGGTAACCAATAACCATGAAAATGATACAATTACAATTAAAAAGGGGACGTGTTTAGTCCAAATCGAGGTTTTAACGGAAAATGATTTAAATAAATGGGAAAATTCTAAAAGAAACCTAGTTAACGGTATTAAAACTTCAAATAACGAATATCCTTTGACTAAATCGCAATTTTTAAACAAATTTAAAATGGATCATATTACGGATATGGAACTTAAGAAAAAATTATGCGAATTATTATGGAATTTTAAGGATGTATTTTCTGCATCTGAAAATGATATCGGTCTGATTCCATTTTATCAGCATTCAATTTTAACGACTGGTAATCCCGTAGCAAAACAGCCATATCGTGTGCCATATAAGCACAAAGAGTGGTTAAAAAATAAAATCCATGAATTAGAAAGAAACGAAATCATACGCCCAAGTATAAGTCCGTATAGTGCACCAGTGATCTTGGTACCAAAAAAGAATGGAGATCTTAGACTCGTGGTGGATTATAGGGCTCTCAACAAACAAGTAGTTAGCGATAAATTTCCTCTACCAAGAATAGACGAAATTCTTGACTCAATTTCAAGCAAAAACAAAATTTTTACTTCTTTGGACCTTACCCAAGGCTACCACCAAGTGAAAATAGCCGAAAAGGATGTCCATAAAACTGCATTTTCAGCATCCGAATATGGATCTTATGAATACTTGAGAGTACCATTTGGGCTTAAAACAAGTTCAAGCGCGTTATGTAGACCCCTATTGCACCTGTTAAGAGGATTAAAGAATATAATTCATTTTGTTGATGATATTATATGCGTGGGGGAAAACACTGAGCAACACTTAGCAACTTTAGCTAAGGTGTTCGAGAAGTTCAGGCAAGGCAATTTAAAATGCCGGCCTGAGAAAGTAAATTTATTTCAATCCAAAATTAAATTTTTAGGAGTAGTAGTGACCCAGGGAGAGATATCCCCAGACCCTGATAAAATAAGATGTGTTGAAAACCTCAAGCCCCCCAGAACTATGAAAGAATTAAGGGGAATTTTAGGACTTACTGGCTACTTTAGAAAATTCGTACGCAATTATGCCCAAATTGCGAAACCCCTCACGGAATTAACTAAAGGAACTCCCATAATGTTACCTGGTCCCAGGAAGCTCAAACTTCCCTAGACCGTCTCAAAAAGGCACTCACTTCTGAACCAATTTTGTCACTCCCTGATTTCGAAAACGGAAAATTCATCGTTACCACTGATGCTAGCTCAAAGGGCATAGGCGCTATCCTTTCGCAAACAATCCCAGTAGAAAACCCTAACCCTCTACAGGGAACACCTAAACAAATAGAAAAAGTTATATGCTATTCAAGTAAAACCTTATCAAAAGGCGAAAGTAGTTATTCCGCCACAAACTTAGAATTACTATCTATTATCTACCACTTGGACAAGTTTAGACATTATTTAATTGGTAGAAAATTTATACTACGATCAGACCATAAAAGCTTGCAGTACCTGCGCACATTTAAAAATCCCACGGGCATTCTAGCTAGATGGATTATGAAAATCCAAGACCTAGATTATGAATTTGAACATTTAAGGGAAAACAAAACGCAGCTTGCGACTTTTTGAGTAGATATCCAGAAAATAGTCCGTCGGAAACTGAAGAAAATGAAGTTAATGCTATTAATGCTGAAAGCAAACATGGATGTAAGAAAAACAAAGTCAAAGACGCAGTAAAAGAAAATAAGATTAACTATCGTCCCTTGTCGTTGGAAAACATAAAAAGAAAGCAAAAAAAGGACGAAAGGTGTGTAGCACTAATTAATTATTTTGTGAATGATGAGGCGTTACCGGATAAATTCAAAACTCTTAGAAAAGAGATAGATAATTTTTACTACGACCTTGATGAAGAAATACTGTGTAGGATTGTGACTGCTGAGACAAATAGAAACCAAACCTCGATAATACCTGTGTTACCACAAAACTTGATAGGGCCTGCATTTGAATATTTTCATTCGGACACAGGTGGACATTTAGGAGTTATGAAAACGTTCCATAAGTTAAAACAATACTTTTACGTACAATCGGCACTGACAAAACTTAAAGAATTTGTAAGTACATGCGAAGCATGTAATTTGAGAAAAATCCCCCCAGCTTATCCAAATCCTCCAATGGGAAGGGTCCCAGTAGCAAAGTACCCCTTCGATATTGTCTCATTTGACCTATACGGGACAAGTGGAGGTTTACCTGTTTCTAGCAGAGGCCATACTTGTGTTCTTTCGGTTGTAGATCATTTTTCCGGATTTACTTTTGCAAAAGCATTAAAAAATCAAGGTGCTTATGCCACAAGTAAGGCATTAGCAAAAATATTTTTACAATTTGGCATTCCTAATAAAATTTTGAGCGACAACGGGAGCAATTTTGTTGCAAAAGTAACAAAAGATTTAATGAGTTTCCTTAATATAGAGAAAATGGTGACAGCACCGTACCATCCACAAGTTAATTGCAAAATAGAAAACAGGCATAAAATATTTTCGAACGTTCTAAGTATTTATACGAAAGACAATAGGAGCGACTGGGATAAATTCCTACCTTATTTAACTAACGTAATCAACACTGCTTATTCCGAAGCAACCAAAGACAATCCATTTTATTTACTTTTTGGTCGAGATTTTAGAGTCCCATATAATGAGATTATTGAGTCTCGGCAGTATTATAACGACTCAGAAGATTATAAACAAGAATTCATAAATAGGATGAGGAAAACTTATAAAATAGTTAGGCAAGAGTTGGAAAAATGTAAAATAAACCAAGAACTAAGAAACCAACCCAAAGTTAAGGGGAATATAGATTTCAAAGTAGGAGACTTCGTTTACCTAAAGAACGAGGCGAAAACGGAAGGAAAAAACTTTCCAACAAATATTCCGGACCGTACAGAATAGTCAAAAAGTACGATAACGAATATACTTTTAAAATGGAAAACCCCGATAGTGGAAAAACTTACAAGGCGCATGTTAGCCGAATAAAAAGAGCCAAATTTCCAGAGAGATGGGTATCCCATCCCTCTTCTACTGATTCGTCAGATTCGGAAAATGAGCCCCCTAGGTCAAGATTGGCAGAGCTAAAACCTTTCAATTTTAAACAAGATTATTTTGAAAATGACAGTGATGAACAAAACTTTGAAGAATTTTTAGCAATGGAAAATCTAGTTGTTCCTAAGAAAAAATCCCTAATACCAGGATTTTTTCCTGAAATAAAAACGCCAAAAAGTCCAAAAAGTTATTCATCGGCAAACGCAGGAGATTTAGATTATACAATATCTCCAAAAACCCAATTCTTCCCCGATAGAATTTCGACACCATGTCCCCCCAAAAGATTTCCAGACGATATGGTTTCCCCTGCAACACCAATAGAAAGGCCCCTGTCCTTACAGGAAGAATTAAACAGAGCTGTAGAAACCCCCGGTATTACTGTAAAGAAAACTCCTCCCAAAGATTTAACTAAAACAAACCTGCGAGAAGCTATGGATTTAATAAATTTTCCCATAAAAACGAGTCAAAGTACATTGCCCGGGAATAAAACTCCAAAGGATGACCAGCAAGGTCAATATCATGATATAACTGTGTCCAAGGTCAAACCTAAACACGACTGGACGTGGACTTCACGGAGGGAATCCCTATTGCAAAGAATTCCCCATCCCCTGAAGACATGGCCTTCAAACAATGGAGGAACCCCGCAAAAACTATTGATTCCTCCCAAAGCTCTCAAGAATCTTTCAAATCCCCCGAGTTGAGAACTCAAGGCGAGGACTTAGAGAATAAACCTTCTACTTCCAGGGGAGTAGAAATTTACGAAGGAATGGCAGGTGATACCACAGAAAGTGCCACCTCTAAAAGTTCCAATCCGGATTCGTCAGAAACTAGTTCCGAAGAGTCTGATGGTGAATCAGGCCAAATAGTAGCTAAAGAAATAGGGAAATCAAGGCCGACCTCAGCAGCCGCACACGGGAAACAAACGAAATTAAAAGGGCAAGAATTTTTGAAAAAACAATACAAAAAGTTTGACCTTATTTCGCTAGACAAACCGAAAAAGAAAAAACCGCAAGAAACAGAGGAGAAAATAACGACACAGTCAGGTAGAACTGTTAAAAAACCTGACAGATGGAAATATCCCTAATTAATGTAAAGACAAATTTCAAAGATATGAATTTAACACCATAATAAATTCAAAAGTGTGCAAGTAAAGTTAACCAAGTCAATATTAATGGAAAAAAAATAAATAAATAAAATAAAATGATACCAGTAATGTCAAAACGTTGACGATCACAGAAAATAACCAAAGGTAGGAAGCTAGTGGTCTACTGAAAACGACAACTGGCGTTGGACCACGTCTTGTGGGAAGCCTGGGGAGGAACTCAAGGCCCATCATTGTTTTTTTGTAATTTTTTTAAAGACCGTAGGAAGGGATATTTCTCAGTCCTTCAAGTGTAAGAAATTAGTATTCTTATGCCAATCAGGGCCAATCAAAGCAATACTTAAAGGTTGAATAGAAACTTCAGTGAGCTAAGTTTTCGTTTTTGGATCTGAATGCTTTGAAAGAGAAACAGAGAGTTTACTTTCTTATAGCTCCGAGGCAAAAAAAAAAAAAGAAAAAAAAAGAAAAGCTTTTTAATTTCATTATATTATATCTATGACGTATGCTGTCCTACGGCTCTGTGTTAAACATTACTTCCAAAGAGAAACAGAGACATTAATGTCTTTAGCTCCTTGGCGAAAAATTTAATTTCACTAGTTTATATCTATGACATATACAATAACAGAGAGATCACTGTTCTATAGTTCTGTGACAAAAATGTCCTTTAATTTCATTGGTTTATCTATGACATATATTGTGCTCTAATTTTTGTGAAATATTTTCGCAAGTCAGTCACGTTATATCTTACCTATACTGACTCAGGTCCCCTCAGATTTTCTATGAAAAATCGACCCATGTCCTAACCAAGATGGATATTATAAAAAAAAAAAAAAGAAATTATCAGTACAGAAGCGTCTAATTATATGAAATATTTTGTGTTAGTGCAGATTATAATCATTTTAGGCCTACACATA
Source organism: Artemia sinica (assembly GCA_027921565.1). Classification (NCBI taxonomy): domain Eukaryota; kingdom Metazoa; phylum Arthropoda; class Branchiopoda; order Anostraca; family Artemiidae; genus Artemia; species Artemia sinica. Next base: position 25,530,246 of record CM051261.1, on the reverse strand, counting down.
AAAAATAGGATACCAGAGTAATCACGTGCTGCACGCTCGCTTATTCGTGTATTTCTTACTCGAGTAATATATGTACCAATAGCCAACTATTGGTAACTATAACCAAACAACCTATGGTACGTTTATATGTAGAATTTCACGGCGGATGTAAAATTATATCTCAATAATAATATGTAAAATTTTAAAACCATTTAATCAGTTAAGATATATGGATTGAAACCCTGTGTATGTCCAATGGCGACTAAGTAAAACCCACAAGGAATTCCCTATTAATGTGAAGGTGTTTCTCGCTTAACGGATTCTAATAAGACTTTAATATAATATTTATTTATTTAGTGCTGAAGGATTTGCTCAAACAATAGCCTTCTAAAAAGATATTGATGTCAGTTCTTCATTATGCTTATATTCTTTGCCAAGCATCAACTGGAATCTACGCGGGCAAGCTTGGAAATCCTGCATCTAATGACCTTATTCGAAAGGCGAATACGAGGCACCAATGTTGACTTGCAATTACGGAAAAATCCTGAGACTAAGAACCTCGGCATTTCAGCCGTTAAACCCGGAGCCCCATGAGAACGTCTAAGCCAAGAAATAGGGAAGACATCAGAAAACTAGTGGGTATAGAGGTCTCCACTAGTCGTTGTTATGTCTTGTTCCCTCATTGTAGTATCGTTTGCGTAAAACCGTGCGGTTATGACGCTGCACATGCGTTTCTTAAACAGCACGGACTTGCGTGAACAATGAAGGCATGAAATAAGTCGTAAAAATTAGACCTCAAACTTAATAATGTAGGGTAAATAACGTTTATTTAATAAGTATTGAAGAAGTATATAAGCCCTTTATCGATGTTTCCGTTCTCAAAACAAATTTGAAAACATCTCTGTTTTAAATTTTTAAATTTTCATTGTGAGTACTAATATTAGTGTATTTATTTAATTCTATCTCATAGCTAAGAAATTATAACCCAATTAATGCGTGAATTATTGTATATGTATTTACTTCAAAGAACATGTGATTCTGCCGCGTTGTTTTTATTGCAGGAAAGTAAATGGACACTTTGGTCATTGAGTATTACAACAAGCCGCCCAGTACAGATACGACCCAGTAACATCTAGTTTCATCATATCTCAACCAACGAAGAGTACTCACCATAACTCCAGGCAAGTTTCATCCAAACTTCGTCTACGAAAACAACATTTACCATAGATCCTCGTTTCTTCGACCATGAACCATATTACGTATCAGGTAACACTATATTTGAACCTCAGTAACAAGTGCCTTAACGAACTATATAATCACATAAATGCTGAGAACCCCATCAATCAGAACAAGATAAACGCTATTTAACGATATTTGAAATTAAGAGATACTTAAAGACATTTGAAGATATTTGAAACTGAAGTTGAAACAATTTGAAGTTTAATTCTGATAACCCCATCGATCAGAACAAGATAAACGCTATTTAACGATATTTGAAGTTAAGATATACTTAAAGACATTTGAAGATATTTGAAACCGAAGTTAGAGACAATTTGAAGTTTAATTCTGAGAACCCCATCGATCAGAACAAGATAGACGATATTTAACGATATTTGAAGCTGAAAAATACTTAAAGACATTTGAAGATATTTGAAGACGAAAATAAAGACAATTTGAAGTTTAATTCTGAGAACTCCATCGATCAGCACACGATAAACGATATTTGAAGTTAAATGACACTTAAAGACATTTGAAGATATTTGAAGCAGAAATTAAAGACAATTTGAACTTTAACTCTGAGAACACCATCGAGCAGTACAAGATAAACGATATTTAACGATATTTGAAGTTAAATGATAGTTGAAGAGGTTCGAAGTTGAATTTAAAGACAATATATTAAGAGAGTCACTATAGTAGGACGACAACCCGTTTCAAAAGGCACAAATGAACAATTTTACGCAAGAATACATTCTCTATGTGCCTCTAAAATCCTAAAAAATGATATGCTGAGAAGAAAAACACCAACACCTGCAGTGGGAAGAATCATTTCTCAGTTGACTATTAGAACGATATTTAACGGTCATTTCCCAGTTGACTATTGGGGAAAACTTACCGTGTAAAGACAACTAGACTCGAACTGTTCCATGAAGAAACCATAACGTAAGTGCTTCGAAATTTTTGCCAGGACAAAAGGAGTGAAGGACAGTAATTTACAACAGAAGGGTGTAGTACACTAAGGACACGAAAGGTGATGAATAGATGTGAAGCTACATGTTGTACTTCCTAATAACTTTGACAATTCAAAAATCCCAATAGTGAAAGTGTTTTAATGTCATCAGTGAATATAATGAACCAAATATTGTATGTTATAAATCATTCATGTATGTACCACAAGTAGAATTAGGTGTAGTATTATCATGTCATTCATTTAATGTAGCGTAGATAGAATGTAGCATGCCATATAGACAGCAAAATCAAAAAAAAAAATCTTTAGTATAGTAGCTAGCCTAGAACCATGAATAATCTTAGTCCGGTAGATGAATTTTAGATAGGGATGTAGAATAAAATAAGAAAAGTAATAGAGAAAATTTTTAGCACTCCTGATTAAGTCATAACATATATATAAAATAATTATGTAAAAAAAAAAAAAAAAGTTAATAAATGGCGAACATAAAAAAAAAAAAAATAAAAGCCCAAAGGCGAGCAGTTACTAATGACGGGACGTCATTATTGGTGGGAAGGGTGATATGTACCGGGAGTAAAACACGACGTATTTGAAATACCAAAATAAAGTTCTTTTCTAAAGATAATTCCGATTTCTTATAATTAAGCTAAATCTAGTCGCAAAAATGAAAAGTCCTTAATCAGCAAAAAGAGAAATTGCATTTCTAGCTTCAGTCAGACAACGGCGCTAGTCGTTCGAATTTCGCTAAGATAATTGTAGCAAAAAAAATGCAATGCATAAAATTTCCAAGGAAGTTTAAAAGGCAAAAAACTGTGTGAACTCCTGAATCATCTAAAAAATCTTTAAGAGATTATTGGACGAGGATTCGCGTCCTTGGGGCACGTGAGCCAATGGCAGGCAGTCCCTAGGGCGCAGGACGAAAGAACTGCGTTTGGGAGTGGGGTAAATGTGCCTTTTTAATTGGAATCTCTATCCAGCTCTGAAACGATTAGTACGAAATTATTTTGGCCACCGTTATTTATCATAGAAGTGACCCGTTGCTGTACAACTAAGTATGTAAGTTCAATAAATCTATTGTCCCTTTTTATATGTGTTTGTTTCATTTGTATGTCTGCGTCTAGTCCGATGGAGGGTAATTAGTTCGCAGGTCTCCAAGGTAAACGCTCCCAAAGGAATCTGATCTCCAGATAGATCAAGAAAGAAGAAGCCACATTTGTATGTCTACATATTCAATTTTCTCTCATTAATTGAGATCGGCGCTAGCCTAGTTGACACAATCTCCAGCGCTATAAGTGGCGCTATAGGAAAAATTTCTATCACCACAGTAACGAATCTCCCATTACCACAAAACAAATTCTTTTATCGCTACAAAGCCACACCTTGAACATAGATCAAGAAGATGGTCGGGGAATTATTTGCTACGTCTTAGACAATTTATCAATCCAGAAATTGTCATCAAAAACAAATGGACAGGAAGTTATTTGGCTTCAGATATCAAACACAAACCAAGCAACTCTAAATTTGGCTGTAATATATAGAAGTCCAAATAGCACAGCCGTGAATGACCAAGTACTCTTTAAAGATATTCACGCTATATGTCAAAGATTAACAGAACCAACTCTCATAATTGGAGATTCCAATTACCCTAACATAGATCGGGACCTTCCACACCTCCTAGAGCATAGCGGGTCATCCTCACAGAGGGAATTTCTGAAGATAGTGAACGATAATTACCTAGAACAGCTTACTAAAACACCAACAAGAATCCGAGGAAGCGGCAAGCCAACACTACTGGACCTTGTCCTATGCAGTAATACGGAACTAATAAAAGAACTTACTATAGGTCCTCCTGTTGGAAAATCGGACCACGCTACAATTTACTTAGAGGTGATTATAAGTTGCGAACCTATAAGAAAAAAAGAGAGGTGGATGTATTCAAAAGGTGGTTACAATACCATGCGAACGGAGCTAGAAGTTTTCAACTGGACTGAAATACTAAATAACACAGATCTAGTAGATGGCATGTACAGAAAGTTTGCATCCGTAATCATAGACCTCACAAAGAAGTATGTACCAATAGTCAAAATATTTAAACGACCGCCTCTAAAACGAGACATCCTTGACCTAATAAAAATCAAGCGGCAAGCCTGGGAGACGCTCAAGCAGACTGACACCGAAAGTAATCGTAGAAATTATCGCAGAATCGCCAACAAAGTCAGGAAAGCCACTAGACAAGAAGCAAGCGAAAAGGAGAGGAAAGCAGCCGAAAACTCAAAGATTAACCCCAAGGCGTTTTGGAACTTCGTGAACTCAAAAAGAAAAGAACAGCCGGTTATTCCCGATCTTAGAAACTCAGCAAAAAATTTAACAATCAGTGACCCAATAGCTAAAGCCAACCTACTAAATCAGCAGTTTTCCACAGTTTTCACAACAGAGAGGGACAAAGATGAAAGTCAAGTGGAATGTCAGCCACTAGACGCAGACAAATTTGAAGAAATAGAACTGACAATTTGTAGACAAATGGTCTACAAAAAACTAAAAAATCTAAACCCTTAAAAATCAGAAGGTCCAGATGGCCTACATCCTAGAGTGCTCAAAGAGCTGGCACAAGAAATTGCAGCGCCATTGCACTACATTTTTGTCAAGTCGCTACAAACAGGAAACCTGCCTGACACATGGAAGCAAGCAACAGTGATACCCCTCTTCAAAAAAGGAAGCAAATCAGATCCAAGTAATTAAAGACCTATCAGTTTAACCTGTATCACATGCAAAATACTAGAATCTTTACTCCACGATAATATATTACAGTACCTACTCGAAAGGAGCCTCATTTCACCCGCACAGTTTGGATTCCTCAAGAAAAGATCAGCAGAAAGCCAGCTACCTGTCGCTACAAACACCTGGAGAAAATATATGGATAGTGGGATGCAGATAGATATTTTATACTTAGATCTCAGAAAAGCCTTTGATAAAGTCTCACAAAGTTAACTTCTTCGAAAACTACTGTCTATCAGTGTTGGCGATACTATTCTAAAGTGGGTTCTCAACTTTCTGAAAGGAAGATCTCAGCGAGTGAAACTGGAGGGATATCTTAGCAGCAATGAGACAAAAGTCACAAGTGGAGTGGTTCAAGGTAGTGTTCTGGGGCCTTTACTATTCAATATTTACGTAAATGATCTCCCAAATAACATAGATTCAGAGATACTGCTTTATGCAGATGACACGAAAATCTTTCGCGCAATAACAAGCCTTGAAGATACAGAAATACTACAGCAAGACTTAAACAAAATAGCAGAATGGATGAAAAAATGGAGCATGGAAGTGAATACAGAAAAAAGTTGTCACATTCGGCTAGGCCCAAAACACATTTCTCGGCACTACTGCTTTGAAGGACAACAGATACCTATACAAGAAGAAGCTCGAGACCTGGGAGTGACAATAGACAGTGATATGACTTTCACCAAGCACTACGAGTCAATCATCTCTAAGTCATCACAAGTCTTGGGAATTATTCGAAGACATTTCTCTCTTACTGACTCAACACTGTTTTCTATACTCTTCAAATCGTTAGTGAGACCAATGATCGAATACGGTCGTACAACAACCAGACCATTTTTTCAAAAAGACAGCAATGCAATAGAAAAAATCCAAAGGAGGGCTACTAAATTTGTTCCATCACTTAGAGACTTATCATACCAAGACCGTTTGAAAAAACTGTTGCTCCCAAGCCTCTCATACCGATTTTTGAGAGGAGATCTTATTGAAGTATACAAAATATGCAACAGATACTACGACAACATCCCTCCAGAAGAGATAATAACATTCAAGAATAATAACCTGAGAGGTCACGAGTTTAAGCTAACTGAAGAACGTTTCAGAAGAGATGTTGGGAGATGGGCGTTCAGCAACCGCATTGTCTCCGAGTGGAATGCACTACCATCAGACACTGTTAACTCAGATTCAGTCAATGCATTTAAGAACAAAATTGACAAACATTATAGTGATAAAGCATTTGATTATTTAAATTTTTGCATATAGAGGCGCAAGCCTGTTTTCGCAATATATTATTATTATTATTATTTAACCCGAAACAGATTATCGTTGTTCATCACGTTCTATTGATATGGATAGTGTCCAATGGTTTCAAAGTCACAAAGATTCATAGAGCCCTCCAATTTGATCAAAAGCCCTACATGAAAACGTTTATCGACAGATTTGTCAGTAAACGTTCACAAACGAAAACGAAGGTTGAAAAAGAAGTCTATAAACTCATTTTGAAATCAGCCTTTGGTAAAATGTGCGAAAGCGTACGAAACAGAAGTCGCTGTGACATTGTAACCAATCCCAAAGATTGTGCTCGAATCATTACGGATCCAAACTTCACATCGTTCACTGTAATAGACACTAATATTGTGCTCCTACATTGCAAGAAAAGAAATATTATTTTAAATAAAATATTGCAGGCGGGAGTGCAATAACGGAAATATAAAAAAAAATCATGTTGTCATTTTATTATAATGTATGTAAGTTACAATGGCCAATTGCGGGACAAGTTTAAGTGTATTATGGGGACACCGATTCACTCCTGTTAAAAGTTAAAACTGAAAATTTGTTGAATGACTTGGAAAATGGAGAGTACATTAGCTCACGGATGGACTACACCAACTGGAATGAATCCCTCTATCCAGAGCTAGTGAAACGCAAAGCCCCAAATCAGTTGTTAATGCTAAAATCTGAAACGGGAAGCGACCTGATATCCAGTGGTGTGTTTCCTGGGCCGAAGGTATACTGTGTGGAAACACACAACAAGGATATCAAACAAGTTTGCAAGGGGGTGCCTACACACTCTGTAAAAATAATTTCAATATGAGTGTTTATAGAAACTGTGTAGAACGTAGTTTAGTTCCGAAAGCGAAATCTATGGCAATTCGCTCTGTACAATTTAAAAACTACACAGTTAGAGTTGAGGAAAACGCCATATCGGCCATATCAGACAAAGTGCATGTACTTGAGGATGGTGTGAAGGTACTACCACACAGTCACTATCTAATTTCAGACCGAGTTGAATGTGTAGAGTATAGAAAACAACTCGGTCTGGAAAAATTAACATAAATTCTTTAATAGTACAAGGTGGGTGGGTGATTTTGGGAATTTCTTTTTATCAAAATTAATAAATTTTTAATATGTGCAAGCCAGAGTTATTTCTTCATAATTTTCAGTATACAGAGTTATTTCATAATTTAATGTTCCCTGCCCGGCCTTCGGCCCACCGCAGCAGGCCCCCCGGGGGTGGGGGGTGGGGTATTCCATTTCAAATTAAAAATGTTTTTGTAAATCAAAATTCATATTATTTTAAATGTATTTTTAAATAAAAAAGTGTTTTTTCCTAGTGCCTATTTCGAATAAATGTTCTAATTTTTTATCATAAAAAACTAAAACAAAACCTTAAATGTACTTGTTAAATATAAAGTGTTTTTTCCTAGTGCCTATTTCTAATAAATTTTGTTTATGTTTTTCTTATAAATAGATAAATAAAAAAAATCTTATGTGTATTTTTTGTTTAAAGTGCCTTTTTCTAATTGCATTATTTGTAAAGTGCTGTTTTTATGATAATAATAGAAGAAAGTATGATTCTTTATTGTTCTTCTTCTTATTATTATTCTTGAACGGAGTAGTAATAGGGAAATTATTTAGACATTATACATGTATAGTTTACAGTCAGTTGTAGGTGAGCTGTTGAAGGGAGCAGCAATATATATATCAGTTTAAAACACCATTCAGATCGTTTCTCTGTGGTCCATCAATGTCAGGCAAAACGACACTCTTAACTAAAATAATTAAAATTGTGATACAGTGTTTATTGAAAAGCCGAAAAAATCTACTATTGCTACAGTATTTGGCAAGAGAAATACGATAAAATGAAAGCTATTGCTACATCAGTGCAGATACAATTCATAAATGGACTTGATGTTTTCGACATTATTGAACCAAACTATTGGCTGATTATTGACGATTTAGCTGAATCCATTGAACAATGGTCCTAGGAAATGCTACATTTGTTTACTGTTCGCTCTCATCATGAACAGATTTCCGTTACTCTAGTTCTACACAATCTCTTTCATCAGAGCAAATGTATGCGAACACTTGCTTTGAACTGTACCTACTATATCATCTACAGAGTTGTTCGTGATTCTAGCTCTCTAATAACTCTCAATAAACAAATATACCCTGACGCCCCCAAATTTCTTCTTTCAGCGTACAATCAGGCAACTAATAAACCCTACGACTACATTCTATTTGATCTTAATCAAAATACACCCAAGGATTTACGTGTAGTCACAGATAATTTTGACAATGAAATTACAGTATATCTTCCAGTGAACAGTAAAAAAGGCTATTAGTTGCCATCATGACGCTGAAGAAACTACATGAAAATAGACATTTATTTTCCGTTCTAAGCACTTCGAAACCCCCACTTAGGAAAGCCATACTCAAACCTGTTATTGACAACGATTTTATTAATCTAATATCAGAACTTTGTTTGAATTTAACCAAGGGCAGCGTTCAATTGCCAGAAGTAGTTAAGCAACAGGCAAAGCAACATCGTTCCATTGTACGTGCATTGGCTTGTAAAAAGAAAGGAACAAATTTAAAAGGAAACATCTTCTTCAAGCGGGTGGTAGTTTTTTTACACTTTTACTGCCAATAATTGCAGGACTTGTAAACAGTTTTCTCTAGATGGCTAAACCCTATAAATTGACCCCAATAGAACTTGCTCTTTCACCCGTGGAACACTTTGAGGACAATCTGAGTAAATTCATTGACAATGAGAATATTGACGATGACAAAAACTACTTTTACTTCAAGATGCACTTCGCCGAGTCGACAAACATAAGCCCTATCATGGAAGACCAGTCAATGTGAGTGTCATTGATCACAAAAAAGAAACATCTCCTCAGGATTCTACTGCTACTGCTGCTGGAAAACAATTAAAGAAGGAGGAATTGGATTCAATAGTATCGAGCATTGGAAATCTAATGCCACACTCATATCGTGAACAAAGTAAACGACTCATAACATATATCATGGAAAGTGGTCAAGATAATATTCAACTTAATAGCAATGGGAAACGAATTATAATTCAAGGCAAGAGCTATAATCTACTTGATTTAATCTATGATGTGGTTACAAATCGTAATGGACATTTATCATTTGACACTCATCTATACAACTTTCTAAATACATTAAACTTCCCCAAAAGCCTTATTAGCAATAGGCAAATTCTAAAAAAATTAAATGAACATAGTCCATCATCATTATCAACGTTAAAACATAAAGAAGAAGAAGAAGAAGATTTTAAAACAATCTTGGAAAATACTAGCACACCTAGTGGAAACATTGATTTGATGATGAGGAGGAGCACACCACTGACAGCTTGACAAAAGCGAGGAGGTATTGATATCAAATCAACGTCACCACAAACACCACCACTCACTAGTATACAAAAGGGTAGTGGATGTTACACTACATGTTTACGTTCAATATGGTTGAAGTTCTGAAGCGTGTTTATGAAAATATTGGTGAATTGGGAAGTTTAAGTTCCCCCACCACTCTTTCCAAGTTCACTGGTGTTCACACTAAAAGTGTACGAGACTATCTACAAAATGAAACAAGTTACACTCGGCATAGAAATCATAGGCTTCGTGCTAATCATTATCGAAGAACTAAAGCCTTTTTCCCACTGCATATAATGCAAGCAGATCTCTTAACTCTAGATGAGAGTCAAAAACGTCACAATACACTATACAAGCACATTCTACTTGCAATCAGTGTTTTTAGTCGCTATGCGTATGCCATTCCATTGCGAACAAAGAGAGGTGTTGAAGTTGCTCAGGCTATAGAAAGTGTTCTCGAACAAGATTCATATAAAAAAAAAATTCAAACGGATAGCGGTAGCGAATTTGTTAATCCACATGTCGAAAAAGTACTAATGAAATATAATACAATGTTTTATAATAGTCATGGTCTTATAAAGGCTACATTGGCCGAACGATTGATAAGAACTATTCGACTTTTAATTTCAAGATATTGTACATTGAAAAATACACCTGCTTTTATTCATGATTTAAGTAAAATCATGTTGATTTATAATCAACGACCCCATCGATCATTGTGCAGCTCAACCCCAACGGAAGTTCATCATTCTGATCATGATACAATTGATACTTTGCTTAAGCAATATTCCAATGAAACGATTGTGAAGACAAAATCAATGTTCGTGATACTGTTCGAATTAATAGAACAACAAATGTTTTTGAAAAGGGCAAATACTTGTGGTCCACTGAACTTTTTAAAGTGGCAAAAATCCTAGACACCAAACCCATAACCTATCATCTAAGAGACACCAAAGATGAAGAGATTCTCGGCGGCTTTTATGACTATTAATTAAAAAAAAACCTTTTCCACAAAACAAGTTTTTCAAAGAAAAGTAAAGAACTCCATTGAACAAAAATGAGCAAAAACAAAATCAAATAATCTAACAAGCGTGAAACTACCACAAATCAGCATCGATAAATAAATGAAACTCAAAACGAACAGAAATTACAATAAATAACCGAGTCAAACTCAAAACGAGCAGAAATTAACATCAGTTGGGCTCAAAACCCCTATGCCTTCCCATGGCCAGAACATAATTTGCACTTTACTGAAAAAAATATAAATGTTTTTACTTTTATAACTTTAATAAATCAAATAATATTAAGATTTTGATTACTAAATATCAGTATATGTATATTAAACTGAAAATGCACATTCATTTGTATTTTTTCAGTTAAGTGCAAATGTCGCCATACTGTTTGCCCGGTTTTGAAGTCATACATCTTCCACGGCACGTAACAAAGTGCTACGGTGGCATTACATTATTCGTAAATGATTCTATCTCTTACAAGTGCCGCGATGACTTGGAATCAATTTTTAATGGTGTGGTCGAACGTTGTCAATCTGTCTACTCAATAGTCACTGAAATTCTTGGAAAGTCATCTCCAGTAGATTTCGTGTGCCTTTTTTATAAGCCACCGCCATTTCCAAGTGACATTTTCTGTTCGCAAGTTGAGCAGCTTATGTCGGAGATTAATGAATGTGGTCGAGGTAAAAATAAATTTCTTATGGGTGACTTTAACATCAACTTGCTGACGATTGAAGGTGACGCCAACTCGCGTTCGTTCCTTGATATAACTTATCATCTGGTCTTCTCCCCAGTGTATTGTTTCCCACACGCTATTGTTCAGCTAGAAATACTGCAACACTGATTGACAATATATTCCTTTCCTTTAACCCTCACACATCTTTTACCTCGCACATTATAACATCTGATGTTTCTGATCACTAACCAGTCATCACAATGGTCCCAACAAGGGCAGGCCGGTCCACTAAGCCAGCGTCTAATCGTGTTTTCACGTATCGAAGTCTTTCCCAAAAAAACATTGATTACTTCACTGAAACCTTGAAATCGAATGGTTTGTCTGCTGTAACTCATGCGTGTTCGGCAGATATGGCAGCAAATGCACTCACGAGCCGGCTTAAACAGTTAACAGAACGGTGTTTTCCTCTACGAACAAGTCGGATCAAAAGTGTTCCCAAAACTCCTTGGATGACGAAAGGTCTCGTTCAGTCTACCGAACACAGAAATAGACTGCACCTGAAAGCTTGTAAATCTGCAACTCCTGAAGCGAGAGAGACATACAAAAAGTACGGAAATACATTAAACGGATTAGTACGTAATGCAAAAAGGCGGTATTATACGGAGAGAATAAATGAATGTAAGGGTAACTTGAGAAAAGTATGGGAGGTTGTTAATGAAATAATTTGTCAAATAAGGAAGATGCTGGCTATACCTAAAGAAATAATAAATATGCTTGGTGAGACAGTAGCAAGCGAATCTCGTGCGGATGCTTTTAATTAATTTTTCATCAATCAGACATCTCTATATGCTTCTGGCCCATCTCCTGAATAAACCCACAGTAGAACAATATCAGGTCTTTTTCTAGCACCATGTACAAAAGAGGAATTACTAGTGATTATCAGTAAGCTGCCTAATGGCAAAACCCAAGATGGCTTTGGGCTGTGCAACTATATCTTGAAGAAGGCCTCTGCAGGTCTTTTAGCTCCACTTACACACTTGGTCAACCTTTCGCTAACAACCGGAGTTTATCCTAATGTGTTCAAAACTGCCCAAGTCCTTCCCCTCTACAAAAAAGGAGACAAGAGTCTTATCTCTTATTATCGACCGATAGTAATTCTACCGGTTATATCAAAAGTCCTCGAGCGACTGGTTTATAACAGAGTATATAGATTCTTCGATGTCAAGCAGCTACTCTCTCCCCGTCAATACGGTCAATACGGGTTTTGGCGTTATCATTCAACTTTGCATGCCTTAGCTGATTCAGTTGAATACATATTAAATAGCCAGGATGCTGGAGAAAAGGTACTTGGGATTTTTCTGGATTTCACTAAAGCTTTCGACACGGTATGGCATTCAATCCTCCTCACAAAATAACATTCATCTGGAATATATGGTGTTGCTCATGAGTGGTTTTCATCGTACCTGACTGATCGTAAGCAGTGTGTATTTGTGGAGGGTAGTGTGTCACCAGAATTACCGCTAAAATTTGACGTACCTCAGAGGTCGGTACTTGGACTGCTCTTGTTTATATTGTAAATCAATGACCTGACAACATCTCTTACTACAAATGCACACCCAGTACTATTCGCTGATGACTCAAATTTCATCATTGCTGCTGAGTTATCCGAGTCTGCTGCAAAAAAGGCTTAAAAAACACTTGACGAAATATCTGACTGGTGTTTTCGTAACAAAATGAGGCTAATGATACAAAAAGCTGCACCATAGTCTTCACTTCTGCTCCTAAAAACTCCTCAGTGTCTCACAATGTCGCACTGTCAATCAATGGAAATCCCATTCCTCAGACCACAGTCACAAAGTTACTTGGCGTATTTGCAGATTCCTCTCTTTCGTTCAAACATCACATATCCCAGCTGTCTTCAACAGTCTCACGGCAGACATCAATGTTACATAGAGCTAGCCTGCTTCTAAGTGCTGACATGATGAAAATGCTTTATAATGCTTTTGTCTTCCCCTGCTTGAACTACTGCTGTACTGTATGGGGCAATACATTCAAATCTCATCTAAAATCATTAAAGAGATCACAAAACCGTACAGTTAAGGCCACATATTGCCTCCCCAGGCTATACCCCTCAACAGACCTATACAGAGACACTGGAACAATAGATATAACAGAGATAATCAACGTTAGTAATCTGCGTTTAGCACACTCGGCAATATCGAATAGAATTCCTCAAGGTCTTTCCAGGTACTTCGAACTTTGTAGCACAATTCATCGAGGAAGAGCTCAATTAATGAATCTATTCATAATAATTCATTAATGGAACTCAATTAATGAATCTATTAAATCCATAAAATCATTTGCCACACTCCAAAAACGATACCTCTCTTACACAGTATTGGATACTGCATGAGTTAACGTCTCAATTTTTCGTTTGTATCTTATCCTCTCACTCTCCTTCTTTGACTCCACCTCGTCTCAATTCTTTCCTTTCTAATTCTTTATCCCTCTCTTATGTTATCAGCTCTTCTCTTTTCATTTCATAGTGTGATATAAATTTGTTTACCAATATCGGGTGTGACTCGTACAAGCATTTCTTTGAGTCGAAATGTTCATGTTAATTGTTTCGTTTGTTCATTTATTGAAAAATAAAAGGTTGATTGATTGATTGATTGAACTTCTGTTCGTTTTGAGTTTCATTTATTTATCGATGTTGATTTGTGGTAGTTTCACGCTTGGTAGATTATTTGATTTTATTTTTGCTCATTTTTTGTTTAATGGAGTTCTTTACTTTTCTTTGAAACCCTTATTTTGTGGAAAATTTTTTTTTAATTAATTTATGTTCGTTTTATATTAACATAGTCTTTTCAGAGAAAAAGAAAATAATACTTTAAATCTTTTCGGTTTTTTAAAGATTGATAGTTTGGCCTGCTATTTGTGTGCTGGAGAAAAATTTTCAGCAATTTTTAACAGCATACACCCTCTTAAAAATCTGGGCACAAATAGAAGTGTTTAATTTAGTTTCATAACTCGTCTAGTTGACCTGAAATAGAAAACTTGATACCATTCGCAAAAAAATCTGTTTACTTATTTGATAGCTGGGATAGGCTATTTTGATTTGGTTAAATTTTAAGAGCAGAAGCAGCCCCAAAAGTTCGAACATAATACCCTCAGTTGTTCTTGGGATACTGCTGAGATGCCTTATTGGGAATTAGCATTAAAACAGTGCATTTTGATTTAACCATATGGCAACATTTAGTTTTCAAACATAGTCAAATGGGAGGTTGGGCGTGGGAGGGGGTTTAGTTTTCCTCTAATCACTTTCGACTATTAAAAAGGGCATCAGCCCTTTCTATTTTCAATTGAATGAGCCCTTTTCGAAGTTCCTATGACAACTCCTTCGCTACAAAGTGCTGTGGTCTAAACAACAACAACAACAAAAAATAATACATTATACCCACATCGATCTTTACTATAAAAATGTCAAGCCTTCCAATCACTTTCGACTATTAAAAAGGGCACTAGACCTTTCGATTTCCAATCGAATGAGCCCTTTTTGAGTTTCTACGACAATACTTCCTATAAACATCTTATATGCCCCAAGGGCATAAATTACAACTCTTACCCTGAGGGCTGTGAAGGTTGTTTTCATCCTCAAAGACCTAATTTCCAGAACTTTCAACTACGTTAAACAAAATGGCTATCTCAAACTTTTGATTGGATGTGTCTGGGAAAATGTTGGGCGTGAGAAGGGCGTTAGTCTTTCTCCAATCACTTTCAACTATTAAAAAAATCACTAGCCCTTTCAATTTCCAATCCAATGAGCCCTTTTGAAGTTTCTACGACAACACTTTCAATAAAAACCTTATATGCTCCCAGGGGATAGCTTACAACCCTCTCCCTGGGGGCTGGTGGGAGGGCGTTGTCATCCTCACAGACCTAATTTCCAGGACTCTCCACTACGTTGAACAAAATGGCTGTCTGAAAATTTTGATTGGATGTGTTTGGGGGAATGGTGGACGTGAGAGAGGGGTTAGTTACCGTGCAGTCGCTTTCAACTATTAAAAAGGGCACTAGCCCTCTCAATTTCCAATTGAATGAGCCCCTTTTGAAGTTTTTACGACAACTCTATAATTATAAACCTTATATGCCCCAGGGCATAACTTACAACCTTCGCCCTGGGGACTCTTGGGGGTTTGTCATCCTCAAATACATAATTTCCAGAACTTTCAACTACGTTGAACAAAATGGCTATCTCTAAACTTTGATTGAATGTCTTTGGGGAAATGGAGGGCGTAAGAGGGGGGTTAATTACTCTCCACTCACTTTCGACTATTAAAAAGGGAAATTTCAATTTCCAATCAAATGAGCCTTTTTCGAGATTTCTACAACAACTTTCTATATAAACCTTATATGCCCCCAGGACATAACTTACAACCCTTGCACCGAAAGCTCTGATGGGGTTATCATCCTAAAAGACCTAATTTCCAGAACTTTTGAACACGTTGAACAAAATGGATATCTCAAAATGTTAATTGGATGTGTTTGGGGAAATGCTGGGCGTTAGAGGTGGGTTAGTTGCCCTTCAATCAGTTTCGACTATTAAAAGGGCAATAGTCCTTTCAATTTTCAATTGAATGAGCCCTTTTGGATGTTTTTACAACTCCAATTTCAATAAAAACCTTACATGCTCCCAGGGCATATCTTAAAACACTTGCACTGAGGGTTGTGGGGGGGGATGTGTTGTCATCCTTAAAGACCTGACTTCCAAAACTTTCAACTGCGTTGAACAAAATGGCTATCTAAAAATTTTGACTGGATGTGTTTGGAAAAAAGGTGGGCGTCAAAGGGGGGTTAGTTGCCCTCAAATCACTTTCGACTATTAAAAAGGGCAGTAGCCCTTTGAATTTCCAATTGAATGAGCCCTTGTTCAAGTTTTTACGACAAATATTTCAATAAAAACCTTATATACCCCCAGGGCAAAACTTATAACCCTTGCCTTGAAGACTGTGGGGGGAGTGTCCTGCTCAAATATATAATTTCCTGAACTTTTAACTGCGTGGAACAAAATAACTATCTAAAAATTTTGATTGGATATGTTTGGGGAAATGGTGGGCGTGGAAGGGGTTTTAGTTGCCTTCCAATCACTTTCGACTATTAAAAAGGGTTACTAGCCATTTCAATTTCCGATTGAATGAGCCCTTTTTGAAGTTTTTACGACGACGCGTTAAGTAAAAACCTTATATGCCCCAGGACATAACTTACAACCCTTGCCCTGAGGGCTGTGGGGGAGTGTCCTCCTCAAAGACATAATTTCTATCTGGAAATCCACAACACTGAACAAAATGGCTATCGAAAAATTTTGATTGGATGTGTTTGAGGAAAAGGTGGGCAAGAGAGGGGGGTTAGTTGCCCTCAAATCACTTTCGACTATTAAAAAGGGCACTAGACCTTTGAATTTCCAATCGAATGAACCCTTTTTCAAGTTTATACGACACAGATTTCAATAAAAACTTATATGCCCCCAGGGCATAACTTATAACCCTTGCTCTGGAGACTGTGAGGGGAGTGTCCTGATCAAAGGTACAATTTCCTGAAATTTAACTGCGTTGAACAAAATGGCTATTTCAAAATTTTGATTGGATGTTTTTGGGGAAATGGTGGGCGTGGAAGTGGTGTTAGTTGCCTTCCAATTACTTTCGACTATTATAAAGAGCACAAGCCATTTCAATTTCTAATCGAATGAGCCCTTTTTGAAGTTTCTACCACAATACTTTCTATAAAAACTTTATATGCCCCCAGTGCATAACTTATAATCCTTGTCATAAGGGCTGTGAGGGGGTTTTCATCCTAAAAGACCTAATTTCCAAACTTTAAACTACGTTGAACAAAATGGCTATCTCAAAATTTTTTTTCGATGTGTTTGTGTACCATTGGAGAATTGTTTGTAGTAATAGAAAAGATTTGCTCGTGGCGATAGAGATTTCTCCTATAGCGCCACTTATGGCGCTGGAGATTGTGTCAACTAGGCTAGCGCCGCTCTCAATTAATGAGAGAAAATTGAATATGTAGACATACAAATGTGGCTTCTTCTTTCTTGAGCTATCTGGAGATCAGATTCCTTTGGGAGCATTTACCATGGAGACTGGCGAACTAGTTACCTATTATCGGACTAGACTCAGACATACAAGAGAAACAAACACATATTAAAAGACCATAGATTTATTGAACTTACATGCTTAGTTGTACAGCAACGGGTCACTTCAATGATAAAACGGTGGCCAAAATAATTTCGTACTAATCGTTTCAGAGCTGGATAGAGATTATTTGCGGTACTAATCGTCTTAAGTCTGAATACATATTGAAATTAAAAAACACATTTACCCCCACTCCCAAACGCAGTTCTTTCGTCCTGCGCTCTAGGGACTGCCTGCCATTGGCTCAAGCGACCCAAGGACGCAAATCTTCGTCCAATAATCTCTTTAAGATTTTTCAGATGATTCAGGAGTTCACACAGTTTTTTGCCATTTAAACTTCCTTAGAAATATCGTGCTTAGCATTTTGTTTTTGCTACTAATTATCTTAGCGAAATTCGAACGACTAGCGCCGTTGTCTGACTGAAGCTAGAAATGCAATTTCTCTTTTTGCTGATTATGAATTTAGACTCCTGGAAGCGGTATTTGAACTCAATTAGGGAACGTTTAATTTCTGCCCGAATCATCTTTAGAAGGAAAGAATCTTATATTTTAAATATATGGTATTCTACTGCTGGTGCACATCACCCTTCCCATCAAATAATGACGTCCCGTCATTAGTAACGGCTCATTAGGAGTGCTTAAAATTTTTCAATTATTTTTCTTATTTTATTCTACATCCCTATCTAAAATTCATCTACCGGATTAAGATTATTTTCGGTTCTAGGTTAGCTACTATATTAAGGATTTTTTTTTTTTCTATATCTAGCACTGATTACCTTTACATTTCCAACAAAGTTGGGGCTATTCTACTTTTAAACTATATTTTTTTTGCTGTCTATATGACGTACTACATACTATCTACACAACGTTAAATGAATAACATGATAATATTACACCTAATTCTACATGAATGATTTATAACATACAATATTTGGTTCATCATATTCACTGATGACATAAAAACACTTTCACTATTGAGATTTTTGCATTGTCAAAGCTATTAGGAAGTAACACATGTAGCTTCACATCTATTCATCACCTTTCGTGTCCTTAGTGTACTACACCCTTCTGTTGTAAATTACTGTCCTTCACTCCTTTTGTCGTGGCAAAATTTTCGAAGCACGTACGTTATGGTTTCTTCATGGAACAGTTCGAGTCTAGTTGTCTTTACACGGTATGTTTTCCCTAATAGTCAACTGGGAAATGACCGTTAAATATCGTTCTAATAGTCAACTGGGAAATGATTCTTCCCACTACAGGTGTTGGTGTTTTTCTTCTTAGCATATCATTTTTAGGATTTTTGAGGCACATAGAGAATGTATTCTCCAGTAAAATTGTTCATTTGTGCCTTTTGAAGCGGGTTGTCGTCCTACTATAGTGACTCTCTTAATATATTGTCTTTA
The DNA here is from genome assembly GCA_027921565.1 of Artemia sinica. Lineage (NCBI taxonomy): Eukaryota > Metazoa > Arthropoda > Branchiopoda > Anostraca > Artemiidae > Artemia > Artemia sinica. The sequence goes on along the minus strand of CM051261.1, from coordinate 25,511,342 downwards.
AATTCAACTTCGAACCTCTTCAACTATCATTTAACTTCAAATATCGTTAAATATCGTTTATCTTGTACTGCTCGATGGTGTTCTCAGAGTTAAAGTTCAAATTGTCTTTAATTTCTGCTTCAAATATCTTCAAATGTCTTTAAGTGTCATTTAACTTCTAATATCGTTTATCGTGTGCTGATCGATAGAGTTCTCAGAATTAAACTTCAAATTGTCTTTAATTTGTCTTCAAATATCTTCAAATGTCTTTAAGTATCATTTAACTTTAAATATTGTTTAATATCGTTTAGCTTCAAGTATCATCACTATACTGTCAAATTATTATGGGGTCCATAGTGAGTATCAACAGCGATATCTACGTATTTATATCTTGTCCTAGCCGATGGGTTTCTCAGCGTTTATGCGATTATATAGTTCGTTAAAGCACTTGATACTGAGGTTCAGATATAGTGTTACCTGATACATAATATGGTTCATAGTCGAAGAAACGACGATCGAAGGTAACTGTTGTTTTCGTAGACGAAGTTGGGATGAAACTTGCCTGGAGTTATGGTGAGTACTCTTCGTTGGTTGAGATATGATGAAAATAGATGCTACTGGGTCGTATCTGTACTGGGCAGCTTATTGTAATGCTCAATGACCAAAGTGTCCATTTACTTTCCTGTAATAAAAACAACGCGGCAGAATCACATGTTCTTTTAAGTAAATACACATACAATAATTCACGCATTAATTGGGTTATAATTTCTTAGCTATGAGACAGAATTAAATAAATACACTAATATTGGTACTCACATTGAAAATCTAAAACAGAAATTTCTTCAAATTTGTTTTGATAACGAAAATATCGATATTAAATAAACATAATTTACCCTACATTATTAAGTTTGAGGTCTGTTTTTACAATATTTTTTCATGCCTGCATTGTTCACGCAAGTCCGCGCTGTATAAGAAACGCATGTGCAGCGTCATAACCGCACGGTTTTACGCAAACGATACTACAATGAGGGAACAAGACATAACAAGGACTAGTGGAGACCTCTATACCCACTAGTTTTCTGATGTCTTCCCTATTTCTTGGCTTAGACGTTCTCATGGGGCTCCGGGTTTAACGGCTGGAATGCCGAGGTTCTTAGTCTCAGGATTTTTCCGTAATTGCAAGTCAACATTGGTGCCTCGTATTCGCCTTTCGAATAAGGTCATTAGGTGCAGGATTTCCAAGCTTGTCCGCGTAGATTCCAGTTGATGCTTGGCAAAGAATATAAGCATAATGAAGAACTGACATCAATATCTTTTTAGAAGGCTATTGTTTGAGCAAATCCTTCAGCACTAAATAAATAAATATTATATTAAAGTCTTATTAGAATCCGTCTTATTAGAATACATTATTAAGTTTGAGGTCTGTTTTTACAATATTTTTTCATGCCTGCATTGTTCACGCAAGTCCGCGCTGTATAAGAAACGCATGTGCAGCGTCATAACCGCACGGTTTTACGCAAACGATACTACAATGAGGGAACAAGACATAACAAGGACTAGTGGAGACCTCTATACCCACTAGTTTTCTGATGTCTTCCCTATTTCTTGGCTTAGACGTTCTCATGGGGCTCCGGGTTTAACGGCTGGAATGCCGAGGTTCTTAGTCTCAGGATTTTTCCGTAATTGCAAGTCAACATTGGTGCCTCGTATTCGCCTTTCGAATAAGGTCATTAGGTGCAGGATTTCCAAGCTTGTCCGCGTAGATTCCAGTTGATGCTTGGCAAAGAATATAAGCATAATGAAGAACTGACATCAATATCTTTTTAGAAGGCTATTGTTTGAGCAAATCCTTCAGCACTAAATAAATAAATATTATATTAAAGTCTTATTAGAATCCGTTAAGCGAGAAACACCTTCACATTAATAGGGAATTCCTTGTGGGTTTTACTTAGTCGCCATTGGACATTCACAGGGTTTCAATCCATATATCTTAACTGATTAAATGGTTTTAAAATTTTACATATTATTATTGGGATATAATTTCACATCCGCCGTGAAATTCTACATATAAACGTACCGTAGGTTGTTTGGTTATAGTTACCAATAGTTGGCTATTGGTACATATATTACTCGAGTAAGAAACATTATATTTCTCGAAGCCACACTCGTATGTCTACATATTCAATTTTCTCTCATTAACTGAGAGCGTCGTTAGCCTAGTTGACACAATCTCCAGCGCTATAAGTGGCGCTATAGGAGAAATCTCTATCACCACAGTAGCGAATCTTCCCATTACCACAAATATAACTTCAATGGTACAAATGGCGCGGCCTGTAGGTTCGAATCCTACCGACCGCGCCATGAGCAGTTACTAATGACGGGACGTCATTATTTGATGGGAAGGGTGATGTGCACCAGCAGTAGAATACCATATATTTAAAATATAAGATTCTTTCCTTCTAAAGATGATTCGGGCAGAAATTAAACGTTCCCTAATTGAGTTCAAATACCGCTTCCAGGAGTCTAAATTCATAATCAGCAAAAAGAGAAATTGCATTTCTAGCTTCAGTCAGACAACGGCGCTAGTCGTTCGAATTTCGCTAAGATAATTAGTAGCAAAAACAAAATGCTAAGCACGATATTTCTAAGGAAGTTTAAATGGCAAAAAAACTGTGTGAACTCCTGAATCATCTGAAAAATCTTAAAGAGACTATTGGACGAAGATTTGCGTCCTTGGGTCGCTTGAGCCAATGGCAGGCAGTCCCTAGAGCGCAGGACGAAAGAACTGCGTTTGGGAGTGGGGGTAAATGTGTTTTTTAATTTCAATATGTATTCAGACTTAAGACGATTAGTACCGCAAATAATCTCGGTCACCATTTATTTGTCTTTGAAGTGACCCGTTGCTGTACAACTAAGCATGTAAGTTCAATAAATCTATTGTCTTTTAATATGTGTTTGTTCCTCTTGTATGACTGAGTCTAGTCCGATAATGGGTAACTAGTTCGCCAGTCTCCATGGTAAATGCTCCCAAAGGAATCTGATCTCCAGATAGCTCAAGAAAGAAGAAGCCACACTCGTATGTCTACATATTCAATTTTCTCTCATTAACTGAGAGCGTCGTTAGCCTAGTTGACACAATCTCCAGCGCTATAAGTGGCGCTATAGGAGAAATCTCTATCACCACAGTAGCGAATCTTCCCATTACCACAAATAAAACTTCAATGGCACAAATGGCGCGTGTCGGAAATTGGAGGAAAACTGCGAACTAGTTAGGCCATTTAAACTTTGTAATTCAGATTTGATTTTCGGAGAGATACAGACATATAAGAAAATTGATTAGGCCTATAACCGCTAGGCTACTACAGGGAAACCCTTTAGAATATCTCATAGGAGATAATAGCCTCCCCCAAAATAGGTTAAGTAAAATAATAAATTTATTTTAAGTTGATATAAACGCAAAAAAAAAAATGTCTGAAGATTTAGAAGAAAAATTAATAGTGCAAAAGTTAATCGCAAAAAATATAGAGATTGCAAAATCTATCCCGGAATACAATGGTCAATCAGATATTGACGAATTTAATATCCAATTGACCCAGTTTGTACAATTAACAAAAACAGACGTTGGAGCATTAAAAGACATGCTGCTTCTACGATTAAGAGGCCAGGCCCTAACCTTTCTAAAACAGGTCGAACATACCATAGGAAATAACGCCAACTTGCCAATAAATACGGTTGATGACTTGTTAAAAGCATTCAAAGAGAGATTTATAGAAACCAGTTCAATAAATAAATTAAAACATGGAGTAGTGAACTTTGATTTTTCACAAAATATAAGGGAATATCTAGATAATATACGCATTTCTGTAGAAGCAAAATACGGAAGTGGTTCTGGGCAACTGTATGAAAAAGTCATACTAAATACCTTTTTGCAAGGGCTACCCCCAAAACTATATAGAGTAGTAATATCCAAGAATATTCAGACGTTGGATCTTGCAGTCCAAGAGGTAGAACGATTAATCGAAGTTGATAAAATGGTTGCTAATCATAGTAATGCAAAAATAAATAGCTTAGGCGACTCAAACGCGAACCCAATCTTCAAGGGCGATCAAGCATCCCCCAATTTCTTTTCAAGGGATAACTCCCCAGTAGCACAAAGAAACAAAACGCCAGAACCCGCTAGGCAGAAAACAGTACGTTTTCAGCCCATTAACCCTACAATAATAAGGTGCTATAACTGCAATCGTGTTGGCCACATAGCAAGAGAGTGCCACTACGTCACCAATCCCATACCAAGAAATGCTGTCGGTAATACGCAAAATTACGGTAACCATTTGTTCAGAAGAACAAATTTTAGCACCGGTCGTGCAATAGGCTATAGCCAGGGGGGATTGCGCCAATCAGTACCTTATAATGCATACCAACCAAATTTGTATAGCCCTTTCCCCAACAGGCAAATTAATTACCGGTTTGAAAACCCAAATACTCGCCAAGGTCAATATAATGCGAGAATGCAATATAGAAATCATGAAAATTTGCCGATGAGAAATGAAAATTTTACAAGCCAACGGCACTGGCAGTCAACGCCAGCAAATGGCACTGACACGAGACATCCACGCTACCATAATAATACATGGCAAAGACAGGCAGACTTAAATCATTTAAATATGCCTACGGAACCTAATACGTCTGAATATCTATTACAGGTACCGACAAATGAAATAAATTCTCAGGGAAACGCTTCAGGCCCCTCAGAAACATAAGTTGGACCCCGAGGGTGCCAGGGATATTTAATAGGTCCAAAACAATACTAGTGCCTTCTTGTAGTGATATTATTAACAAGTTACCTATATTTAATGATTTTTGTGTAGAAAACGTTTACTTTACGGCCTTAGTTGACAGTGGAGCTACTGTAAATATCATAAACTCTTGCGTATTTAACATGTTGCCTCTGCACATTAGGCGACAAAAGAACCCTAATAATCCCAATTTAACAAGTGTTACAGGCCATAAATTAAATGCAAAAGGGTCAATTTGCCTAAACGTAAAAAGAGACAACAGAACCTTCATGACAAATTTTATTATATGCGATAATCTCCCATATGATGCTATTATAGGGGCAAATTTTCTAAGGTCTAATAGAATACTATTAGACGTAGCCAACGAGAGGTTGGTCTACCCAGCTAAGGTGGAGGAAAAAGTTTCTACCTTAAGAAATCGTAACAGAGGTTACGAAGATAACATAACAGTAAACAAAATTTCTAATGGTATAATGTCGAAGTATTTTGAACCTCATGTCTCGCAAAGACAGGGCATAATTGGAAATTTATTCAATTATCCTGAAAGATATCGCAGAAATGAAGTAAATTTAAATAATAACAGCATTGAATCTGCGAAAGTAAAAATAGGAGATATGCGACAGTACAGATCAAATGAAATTAAGAAAATAGTGGAATTGTGGAAAAACATAGTAAAACCCAACGTGACGCCACAAGATGCCGCAATGGCGCAGCATAGCGCCAGTATGAATCTAATAAACAATGAAAATGAAGAGAAATATTACGGATTTGCGATAAGGAAAACAAAAATCCCTCCCAAAACGATGCAAAAAATCCAAATATCACAAATGATCGAGCCAATAATTAGCAAATCAGAAATATGGTTTGCGACACCGTCTGAAATACCTGAAAATCTGTTATGCGAGGAACAGATTATATCTTATGACAAAGGGGAAGGTTTTATTTGGGTAACCAATAACCATGAAAACGATACAATTACAATTAAAAAGGGGACTTGTTTAGTCCAAATCGAGGTTTTAACGGAAAATGATTTAAATACATGGGAAAATTCAAAAAGAAACCTAGTTAACGGTATTAAAACTTCAAATAACGAATATCCTTTGACTAAATCGCAATTTTTAAACAAATTTAAAATGGATCATATTACGGATATGGAACTTAAGAAAAAGTTATGCGAATTATTATGGAATTTTAAGGATGTATTTTCTGCATCTGAGAATGATATCGGTCTGATCCCATTTTATCAGCATTCAATTTTAACGACTGGTAATCCCGTAGCAAAACAGCCATATCGTGTGCCATATAAGCACAAAGAGTGGTTAAAAAATAAAATCCATGAATTAGAAAGGAACGAGATTATACGCCCAAGTATAAGCCCGTATAGCGCACCAGTGATCCTAGTACCAAAAAAGAATGGAGATTTTAGGCTCGTTGTAGATTATAGGGCTCTCAACAAACAAGTAGTTAGCGATAAATTTCCTCTACCAAGAATAGACGAAATTCTTGACTCAATTTCAAGCAAAAACAAAATTTTTACTTCTTTGGACCTTACCCAAGGCTACCACCAAGTGAAAATAGCCGAAAAGGATGTCCATAAAACTGCATTTTCAGCATCCGAATATGGATCTTATGAATACTTGAGAGTACCATTTGGGCTTAAAACAAGTTCAAGCGCGTTATGTAGACCCCTATTGCACCTGTTAAGAGGATTAAAGAATATAATTCATTTTGTTGATGATATTATATGCGTGGGGGAAAACGCTGAGCAACACTTAGCAACTTTAGCTAAGGTGTTCGAGAAGTTCAGGCAAGGCAATTTAAAATGCCGGCCTGAGAAAGTAAATTTATTTCAATCCAAAATTAAATTTTTAGGAGTAGTAGTGACCCAGGGAGAGATATCCCCAGACCCTGATAAAATAAGATGTGTTGAAAACCTCAAGCCCCCCAGAACTATGAAAGAATTAAGGGGAATTTTAGGACTTACTGGCTACTTTAGAAAATTTGTACGCAATTATTCCCAAATTGCGAAACCCCTCACGGAATTAACCAAAGGAAACTCCCATAATGTTACCTGGTCCCAGGAAGCTCAAACTTCCCTAGACCGTCTCAAAAAGGCACTCACTTCTGAACCAATTTTATCACTCCCTGATTTCGAAAACGGAAAATTCATCGTTACCACTGATGCTAGCTCAAAGGGCATAGGCGCTATTCTTTCGCAAACAATCCCAGTAGAAAACCCTAACCCTCTACAGGGAACACCTAAACAAATAGAAAAAGTTATATGCTATTCAAGTAAAACTTTATCAAAAGGCGAAAGTAGTTATTCCGCCACAAACTTAGAATTACTATCTATTATCTACCACTTGGACAAATTTAGACATTATTTAATTGGTAGAAAGTTTATATTACGATCAGACCATAAAAGCTTGCAGTACCTGCGCACATTTAAAAATCCCACGGGCATTCTAGCTAGATGGATTATGAAAATCCAAGACCTAGATTATGAATTTGAACATTTAAAGGGAAAACAAAACGCAGCTTGCGACTTTTTGAGTAGATATCCAGAAAATGATCCGTCGGAAACTGAAGAAAATGAAGTTAATGCTATTAATGCTAAAAGCAAACATGGATGTAAGAAAAACAAAGTCAAAGACGCAGTAAAAGAAAATAAGATTAACTATTGTCCCTTATCTTTGGAAAATATAAAAAGAAAGCAAAAAAAGGACGAAATGTGCGTAGCACTAATTAATTATTTTGTGAATGATGAGGCGTTACCGGATAAATTCAAAACTCTTAGAAAAGAGATAGATAATTTTTACTACGACCTTGATGAAGAAATACTGTGTAGGATTGTGACTGCTGAGACAAATAGAAACCAAACCTCGATAATACCTGTATTACCACAAAACTTGATAGGGCCTGCATTTGAATATTTTCATTCGGACACAGGTGGACATTTAGGAGTTATGAAAACGTTCCATAAGTTAAAACAATACTTTTACGTACAATCGGCACTAACAAAACTTAAAGAATTTGTAAGCACATGCGAAGCATGTAATTTGAGAAAAATCCCCCCAGCTTATCCAAATCCCCCAATGGGAAGGGTCCCAGTAGCAAAGTACCCCTTCGATATTATCTCATTTGACCTATTCGGGACAAGCGGAGGCTTACCTGTTTCTAGCAGAGGCCATACTTGTATTCTTTCGGTTGTAGATCATTTTTCCGGATTTACTTTTGCAAAAGCATTAAAAAATCAAGGTGCTTATGCCACAAGTAAGGCATTAGCAAAATTATTTTTACAATTTGGCATTCCTAATAAAATTTTGAGCGACAACGGGAGCAATTTTGTTGCAAAAGTAACAAAAGATTTAATGAGTTTCCTTAATATAGAGAAAATGGTGACAGCGCCGTACCATCCACAAGCTAATGGCAAAATAGAAAACAGACATAAAATATTTTCGAACGTTCTAAGTATTTATACGAAAGACAATAGGAGCGACTGGGATAAATTCTTACCTTATTTAACTAACGTAATCAACACTGCTTATTCCGAAGCAACCAAAGACAATCCATTTTATTTACTTTTTGGTCGAGATTTTAGAGTCCCATATAATGAGATTATTGAGTCTCGGCAGTATTATAACGACTCAGAAGATTATAAACAAGAATTCATAAATAGAATGAGGAAAACTTATAAAATAGTTAGGCAAGAGCTGGAAAAATGTAAAATAAACCAAGAACTAAGAAACCAACCCAAAGTTAAGGGAAATATAGATTTCAAAGTAGGAGACTTCGTTTACCTAAAAAACGAGGCGAAAACGGAAGGAAAAAAACTTTCCAACAAATATTCTGGGCCGTACAGAATAGTCAAAAAGTACGATAATGAATATACCTTTAAAATGGAAAACCCCGATAGTGGAAGAACTTACAAGGCGCATGTTAGCCGAATAAAAAGAGCCAAATTTCCAGAGAGATGGGTATCACAGCCCTCCTCTACTGATTCGTCAGATTCGGAAAATGAGCCCCCTAGGTCAAGATTGGCAGAGCTAAAACCTTTCAATTTTAAACAAGATTATTTTGAAAATGACAGTGATGAACAAAACTTTGAAGAATTTTTAGCAATGGAAAATCTAGTTGTTCCTAAGAAAAAATCCCTAATACCAGGATTTTTTCCTGAAATAAAAACGCCAAGAAGTCCAAAAAGTTATTCATCGGCAAACGCAGGAGATTTAGATTATACAATATCTCCAAAAACCCAATTCTTCCCCGATAGAATTTCGACACCATGTCCCCCCAAAAGATTTCCAGACGATATGGTTTCCCCTGCAACACCAATAGAAAGGCCCCTGTCTTTACAGGAAGAATTAAACAGAGCTGTAGAAACCCCCGGTATTACTGTAAAGAAAACTCCTCCCAAAGATTTAACTAAAACAAACCTGCGAGAAGCTATGGATTTAATAAATTTTCCCATAAAAACGAGTCAAAGTACATTGCCCGGGAATAAAACTCCAAAGGATGACCAGCAAGGTCAATATCATGATATAACTGTGTCCAAGGTCAAACCTAAACACGACTGGACGTGGACTTCACGGAGGGAATCCCTATTGCAAAGAATGTCCCATCCCCCTGAAGACATGGCCTTCAAACAATGGAGGAACCCCGCAAAAACTATTGATTCCTCCCAAAGCTCTCAAGAATCTTTCAAATCCCCCGAGTTGAGAACTCAAGGCGAGGACTTAGAGAATAAACCTTCTACTTCCAGGGGAGTAGAAATTTACGAAGGAATGGCAGGTGATACCACAAAAAGTGCCACCTCTAAAAGTTCCAATCCGGATTCGTCAGAAACTAGTTCCGAAGAGTCTGATGGTGAATCAGGCCAAATAGTAGCTAAAGAAATAGGGAAATCAAGGCCGACCTCAGCAGCCGCACACGGGAAACAAACGAAATTAAAAGGGCAAGAATTTTTGAAAAAACAATACAAAAAGTTTGACCTTATTTCGCTAGACAAACCGAAAAAGAAAAAACCGCAAGAAACAGAGGAGAAAATAACGACACAGTCAGGTAGAACGGTTAAAAAACCTGACAGATGGAAATATCCCTAATTAATGTAAAGACAAATTTCAAAGATATGAATTTAACACCATAATAAATTCAAAAGTGTGCAAGTAAAGTTAACCAAGTCAATATTAATGAAAAAAAAAAATAAATAAATAAAATAAAATGATACGAGTAATGTCAAAACGTTGACGATCACAGAAAATAACCAAAGGTAGGAAGCTAGTGGTCTACTGAAAACGACAACTGGCGTTGGACCACGTCTTGTGGGAAGCCTGGGGAGGAACTCAAGGCCCATCATTGTTTTTTTGTAATTTTTTTAAACAACCATAGGAAGGGATATTTCTCAATCCTTCAAGTGTAAGAAATTAGTGTTTTTATGCCAATCAGGGCCAGTCAAAACAATACTTAAAGGTTGAATAGAAACTTCTGTGAGCTAAGTTTTCGTTTTTGAATCAGAATGCTTTGAAAGAGAAACAGAGAGTTTACTTTCTTATAGCTCCGAGGCGAAAAAAAAGGAAAAAAAAAAGAGAGAAAAGCTTTTTAATTTCATTATATTATATCTATGACGTATGCTGTCCTACGGCTCTGTGTTAAACATTACTTCCAAAGAGAAACAGAGACATTAATGTCTTTAGCTCCTTGGCGAAAAATTTAATTCCAATAGTTTATATCTATGACATATACAATAACAGAGAGATCACTGTTCTATAGTTCTGTGACAAAAATGTCCTTTAATTTCATTGGTTTATCTATGACATATATTGTGCTCTAATTTTTGTGAAATATTTTCGCAAGTCAGTCACGTTATATCTTACCTATACTGACTCAGGTCCCCTCAGATTTTCTATGAAAAATCGACCCATGTCCTAACCAAGATGGATATTATCAAAAAAAAACAAGAAATTATCAGTACAGAAGCGTCTAATTATATGAAATATTTTATCTTAGTGCAGATTATAATTATTTTAGGCCTACCAGTGTAATTATGCGCCGCAAGTTTGCTTATTCATGTGTTTCTTACTCGAGAAATATAATGTTTCTTACTCGAGTAATATATGTACCAATAGCCAACTATTGGTAACTATAACCAAACAACCTATTGGTACGTTTATATGTAGAATTTCACGGCGGATGTGAAATTATATCTCAATAATAATATGTAAAATCTTAAAACCATTTAATCAGTTAAGATATATAGATTGAAACCCTGTGTATGTCCAATGGCGACTAAGTAAAACCCACAAGGAATTCCCTATTAATGTGAAGGTGTTTCTCGCTTAACGGATTCTAATAAGACTTTAATATAATATTTATTTATTTAGTGCTGAAGGATTTGCTCAAACAATAGCCTTCTAAAAAGATATTGATGTCAGTTCTTCATTACGCTTATATTCTTTGCCAAGCATCAACTGGAATCTACGCGAACAAGCTTGGAAATCCTGCATCTAATTACCTTATTCGAAAAGCGAATATGAGGCACCAATGTTGACTTGCAATTACGGAAAAATCCTGAGACTAAGAACCTCTGCATTCCAGCCGTTAAACCCGGAGCCCCATGAGAACGTCTAAGCCAAGAAATAGGGAAGACATCAGAAAACTAGTGGGTATAGAGGTCTCCACTAGTCCTTGTTATGTCTTGTTCCCTCATTGTAGTATCGTTTGCGTAAAACCGTGCGGTTATGACGCTGCACATGCGTTTCTTATACAGCGCGGACTTGCGTGAACAATGCAGGCATGAAAAAATATTGTAAAAACAGACCTCAAACTTAATAATGTAGGGTAAATTATGTTTATTTAATATCGATATTTTCGTTATCAAAACAAATTTGAAGAAATTTCTGTTTTAGATTTTCAATGTGAGTACCAATATTAGTGTATTTATTTAATTCTGTCTCATAGCTAAGAAATTATAACCCAATTAATGCGTGAATTATTGTATGTGTATTTACTTAAAAGAACATGTGATTCTGCCGCGTTGTTTTTATTACAGGAAGGTAAATGGACACTTTGGTCATCGAGTATTACAATAAGCTGCCCAGTACAGATACGACCCAGTAACATCTATTTTCATCATATCTCAACCAACGAAGAGTACTCACCATGACTCCAGGCAACTTCATCCCAGCTTCGTCTACGAAAACAACAGTTACCTTCGATCGTCGTTTCTTCGACTATGAACCATATTATGTATCAGGTAACACTATATCTGAACCTCAGTATCAAGTGCTTTAACGAACTATATAATCGCATAAACGCTGAGAAACCCATCGGCTAGGACAAGATATAAATACGTAGATATCGCTGTTGATACTCACTATGGACCCCATAATAATTTGACAGTATAGTGATGATACTTGAAGCTAAACGATATTAAACAATATTTAAAGTTAAATGATACTTAAAGACATTTGAAGATATTTGAAGACAAATTAAAGACAATTTGAAGTTTAATTCTGAGAACTCTATCGATCAGCACACGATAAACGATATTAGAAGTTAAATGACACTTAAAGACATTTGAAGATATTTGAAGCAGAAATTAAAGACAATTTGAACTTTAACTCTGAGAACACCATCGAGCAGTACAAGATAAACGATATTTAACGATATTTGAAGTTAAATGATAGTTGAAGAGGTTCGAAGTTGAATTTAAAGACAATATATTAAGAGAGTCACTATAGTAGGACGACAACCCGCTTCAAAAGGCACAAATGAACAATTTTACTGGAGAATACATTCTCTATGTGCCTCAAAAATCCTAAAAATGATATGCTAAGAAGAAAAACACCAACACCTTTAGTGGGAAGAATCATTTCCCAGTTGACTATTAGAACGATATTTAACGGTCATTTCCCAGTTGACTATTAGGGAAAACATACCGTGTAAAGACAACTAGACTCGAACTGTTCCATGAAGAAACCATAACGTACGTGCTTCGAAAATTTTGCCACGACAAAAGGAGTGAAGGACAGTAATTTACAACAGAAGGGTGTAGTACACTAAGGACACGAAGGGTGATGAATAGATGTGAAGCTACATGTGTTACTTCCTAACAGCTTTGACAATGCAAAAAATCTAAATAGTGGAAGTGTTTTAATGTCATCTGTGAATATGTTGAACCAAATATTGTATGTTATAAATCATTCATGTAGAATTAGGTGTAATATTATCATGTTATTCATTTAACGTTGTGTAGATAGTATGTAGTACGTCATATAGACAGCAAAAAAAATATAGTTTAAAAGTAGAATAGCCCCAACTTTGTTGGAAATGTAAAGGTAATCAGTGCTAGATATAGAAAAAAAAAATCCTTAATATAGTAGCTAACCTAGAACCAAAAATAATCTTAGTCCGGTAGATGAATTTTAGATAGGGATGTAGAATAAAATAAGAAAAATAATTGAAAAATTTTAAGCACTCCTAATGAGCAGTTACTAATGACGGGACGTCATTATTTGATGGGAAGGGTGATGTGCACCAGCAGTAGAATACCATATATTTAAAATATAAGATTCTTTCCTTCTAAAGATGATTCGGGCAGAAATTAAACGTTCCCTAATTGAGTTCAAATACCGCTTCCAGGAGTCTAAATTCATAATCAGCAAAAAGAGAAATTGCATTTCTAGCTTCAGTCAGACAACGGCGCTAGTCGTTCGAATTTCGCTAAGATAATTAGTAGCAAAAACAAAATGCTAAGCACGATATTTCTAAGGAAGTTTAAATGGCGAAAAAACTGTGTGAACTCCTGAATCATCTGAAAAATCTTAAAGAGATTATTGGACGAAGATTTGCGTCCTTGGGTCGCTTGAGCCAATGGCAGGCAGTCCCTAGAGCGCAGGACGAAAGAACTGCGTTTGGGAGTGGGGGTAAATGTGTTTTTTAATTTCAATATGTATTCAGACTTAAGACGATTAGTACCGCAAATAATCTCGGTCACCATTTATTTGTCTTTGAAGTGACCCGTTGCTGTACAACTAAGCATGTAAGTTCAATAAATCTATTGTCTTTTAATATGTGTTTGTTCCTCTTGTATGTCTGAGTCTAGTCCGATAATGGGTAACTAGTTCGCCAGTCTCCATGGTAAATGCTCCCAAAGGAATCTGATCTCCAGATAGCTCAAGAAAGAAGAAGCCACACTCGTATGTCTACATATTCAATTTTCTCTCATTAACTGAGAGCGTCGTTAGCCTAGTTGACACAATCTCCAGCGCTATAAGTGGCGCTATAGGAGAAATCTCTATCACCACAGTAGCGAATCTTCCCATTACCACAAATATAACTTCAATGGTACATTTGGGGATAAGGTGGGCGTGAGAGGGGGATTAGTTACCGTCCAATCACTTTCAACTATTAAAAAGAGAATTAGCCCTTTGAATTTATAATCGAATGAGCCTTTTTTGAAGTTTCTATGACAACCCCTTCTATAAAAACCTTATATGTCCCCAGGGCATAGCTTACAACTTGCCCTGAGGGTTGTGGGGAGTGTCCTCCTCAAAAACATATTTTATACCTGGAAATCAACTACGCTGAACAAAATGGCCATCTCAAAATTTTGATAGGATGTGTTTGGGGGAATGATGGGCGTGGGGGGGGCTAGTTGTCCTCTAATCACTTTCGACTATTAAAATGGGCACTAGCACTTTGAATTTCCAATCGAATGAGCCTTTTTTGAAGTTTTTACGATAACCCCTTCTATAAAAACCTTATATGCCCTCAGGGAATAACTTAAAACCCTTGCCCCGAGGGTTGTAGGGGAGTGTCCTCCTCAAAAACATAATTTCTATCTGGAAATCCACAACACTGAACAAAATGGCTATCGAAAAATTTTGATTGGATGTGTTTGAGGAAAAGGTGGGCAAGAGAGGGGAGCTAGTTGCCCTCAAATCACTTTCGACTATTAAAAAGGGCACTAGACCTTTGAATTTCCAATCGAATGAACCCTTTTTCAAGTTTATACGACACAGATTTCAATAAAAACTTATATGCCCCCAGGGCATAACTTATAACCCTTGCTCTGGAGACTGTGAGGTGAGTGTCCTGATCAAAGGTACAATTTCCTGAAATTTAACTGCGTTGAACAAAATGGCTATTTCAAAATTTTGATTGGATGTTTTTGGGGAAATTGTGGGCTTGGAAGTGGTGTTAGTTGCCTTCCAATTACTTTCGACTAATAAAAAGAGCACAAGCCATTTCAATTTCTAATCGAATGAGCCCTTTTGAAGTTTCTACCACAACACTTTCTATAAAAACTTTATATGCCCCCAGGGCATAACTTATAATCCTTGTCATAAGGGCTGTGAGGGGGTTGTCATCCTAAAAGACCTAATTTCCAAACTTTAAATTACGTTGAACAAAATGGCTATCTCAAAATTTTTTTGGATGTGTTTGGGGATAAGGTGGGCGTGAGAGGGGGATTAGTTACCGTCCAATCACTTTCAACTATTAAAAAGAGCATTAGCCCTTTGAATTTATAATCGAATGAGCCTTTTTTGAAGTTTCTATGACAACCCCTTCTATAAAAACCTTATATGTCCCCAGGGCATAGCTTACAACTTGCCCTGAGGGTTGTGGGGAGTGTCCTCCTAAAAAACATATTTTATACCTGGAAATCAACTACGCTGAACAAAATGGCTATCTCAAAATTTTGATTGGATATGTCTGAGGGAATGATGGGCGCAGGGGGGGGGGGCTAGTTGCCCTCCAGTCACTGTCGACTATTGATACAGGCACTAGCCCTTTGAATTTCCAATTGAATGAGCCTTTTTTGAAGTTTCTACGACAACGCCTTCTATAAAAACCTTATATGCCCCCAGGGCATAACTTAAAACCCTTGCCCCGAGGGTTGTGGGGGAGTGTCCTCCTCAAAAACATATTTTCTATCGGGAAATCAACTACGCTGAACAAAATGGCTATCTCAAAATTTTGATTGGATGTGTTTGGGGTAATGATGGGCGTGGGGTCTAGTTGCCCTCTAATCACTTTCGACTATTAAAAAGGGCACTAGCCCTTTGAATTTCCAATCGAATGAGCCTTTTTTGAAGTTTCTACGTCAACGCCTTCTATAAAAACCTTATATGCCCCCGGGGCATAACTTAAAACCCTTGCCCCGAGGGTTGTGGGGGATTGTCCTCCTCAAAAAGATGTTTTTCTATCTGGAAATCAACGATGCTGAATAAAATGGGTATCTCAAAATTTTGATTGGATTTGTTTGGGGGAATGATGGGCGTGGGGTGGGGCTAATTGCCCTTCAATCACTTTCGACTATTAAAAGGGGCACTAGCCACTCCAATTTGCAATCGAATGAGCTCTTTTCGAACTTTCCACGACAACTCCTTCGATACGAAGTGCCAGGGTATGGAGAAAAAAAAAACACATTGTTCCCACATCGTTCTTTACTTAGGCAGCACTAGCACGCTGCCTATGATGAACTACAAAAAGTTAGAAACACTAGTGAAATCTATCAAATTGAACAGATATTAAAGAGCCGTACTCACAGGGGTAAGAAAGAGTTACTTGTTCGTTGGCTAGGATACAACTCCGATTTTGATTCTTGGATCGTTGTTGAAGACATTAACAATGCCCAATGATTTCTATGTAATGTTTATGTTCAACGTCTCCGACCCTCTCTAAAATGACTTGAATAAAACAAGTTATTTTTGGACGAAAATCTTCCCCACCATCAAATTCCATGGTGCGTATGAAGTGGCTCTTGTCGACTGTATTCTCAAAAATACTTATGGTATCCTGAGAAAGGATCACAAATATGATATAAAAACTAGACCCTACGATTGGCCACTCGTTAGCGATCAACATGATGATTGGCCACTCGTTAGCGATCGAGAAAATATTGAAAAGATCAGTTCATTTGAATATCCATGTGTTGTATTGCCATATGAGGAACTCACTTGTATGAAAAATTTGTGTTGTACTATCAATAAAAGAATTTCCGCCTTTAAGAAAGGAGCCTTTCAATTCAACTTTTCAAAGGAAGAGGGAAAGATCTACATTAGTTCACCCATTGCCAATGAAAAGGTTATTCTCAATGATAATCTAAGATATCTTCTTGGTTTTAAACACAATATAATCAGTGGTAAAAACGCTGGGAGCGTTAGGGGGCTGAATCATGTTACTTTTGCAGACCATCCACCTGTTTCACCTCGGACTCTTGTATGTTTCTTTATGCGTCCTTTGTGGAAACATCTAGAGTTGGTAATTCAAATGTCCCCTTCCTACGTGTTCTTGAACAAAAAACAACCCACAAGCATGTTCATCACTATAATATAAAGCATCTTCAGCATGTTCCTGTAAACACTTCATATCTTGAACTCTGTCAGTTAACACTAAGAAGTGAATTGGGTGATCCTCTAGCAATATCAAAAGGTTTGGCTGTGATTACATGTCATTTTCGACCCATTGTCGCTGCCTAAGATGAACAATAGAAGAATTCCATTTGTCTATCCTGATATTGACTGCTATGTTGGTGCTCTGAGTCCTCGTCAAATAGGTCATGGATTGGACTATTACAAGGGGTATACTACAATGTCTGGCTATGGTCTTGGTAGCTGGTTTGCTAGGCTATTTCGTTCTGCACTACTCCTTGCCAGAAAATATCTTGTAACTGCTGCATCAAATTTTGCTGCCTCACCACTACAGGACTGGGGGTCGGGTAAAAATTTCAACGAGAGTGTTAAAGAAAATATTAGATCTTCAGCAAGAGCCGTTGGTGAGCAATTAAAATCTCAGCAAAATGGGAAGGAAATAAAAAGGGTGCGTGGTCATTATTCACTCGTCAGTCTCTACCAGGTGGGAGGCGAAATACATCAACAACGACTTTGAGGAATAAAAGGAAGAAGACCAATAAGAAGAAGAAGAAGAAAAAGATTGTTAGATCAAAGAAGCATTTCTTCTCTTAAGATGACCTATCTCCCCCACAAAGAATCGCATCCATCAATCAGCTCCTCATTGAATCTATTCAATGCTGAAAATGTTGATGTCAGTGTCAAGTATGGCTACTATGAACAATTTCATCCTCAACAACCCCTCTCGGGAAATATACACTTTCAGATATTTTCCAATGAAGACTATTTCATTGATTTGTCATCAACATTTCTTATTTAAATGTTGCGGTGAAGAAAAAGTAAGACAATACCACTCCCACTGCTGCCGATGGCCTGTCCTATGAAAACTGTATCCTACACAACTTGTTCAAAAAAATTAATGTATTCATTAATGGAACATCGGTGAGCACTTGCAATAATTTATCCAACTATGCAAGCCACATACAATTTGTGATGATGACTCCAAAGGCATATAAGGAGTTGATAGGACAGTCACTGGGCTATGAATATCGATCAGGTGTTGATACTGACGGTGAGTTAAATGCTGCAGTGACCCAGGAGTATCATCTAGTTGGAAAATTAAATCATGAGATATTCAATATATCCCAATGGTTACTCCCCAATGTCAAGATTGACATAAAGTTACAACTAGCTTCATCGAATTTTATTTTGAGAAAAACACTTGCTGCAGCACCCGATGCAAATGTCATTATCACTTTGGCAATTCTTCATGTTCGAAAACAACAGGTTATGAGCTCTGTTGCATCGGCAGTGGAAAAGCTAAGAGCCAATGGTAACAACATTAAACTTCTTGTCCCCCATACGATCACCAATCAACGTCACATTGCCACTGGCTCTTGCAGTTATACCGATTCATCATTTATCAATGGAGAAATCACATCAAAACTTGCTTATGCCTTTGAGAAGAGTGCTAGTAGCGTTGGATCCTGGACTGCATCCCCCCATGATTTTATTTTTTTTGGTCTATCTAACCTTGTGTGTAAAGTGAATGGAATTTCATTGTACACTCTATCATTTGATAAAAAATCCTACAGAACTCTGTATGAGTTGACCATGCAATCCCTAGATTCACAACTATTTGAAAATGGAATTACCGATTCAATGTTTTCAAAAATCATGGTGTAATTGTTTTGGACCTGTCTGGCGCTTAAGATATGAGCATAGTACGAACGGGGAATGTACGTTTAGAGTACACATGTGCCGATGCTTTGACTGAAAGTATAAAATTAATATCATTGAGTCAATTTGAAACCTATTGGAAAATCCCACCCACCCGACGGCAGTGTTCTACTAGACCTTGCACCACAAACACAAACCAAATAATCAGTGTATTTAATATGGATTTATACATGTCCCAGTACAAGTCCTATTGCATACTTCATTGAAAAAATTCCAAGTGTTCACAATACCCTAATCATTGTTAATAGCAGTCCATCGACTTTGAAGATAGGTCATTGGCTATGCATCTTTCAAACACCGAAGAATATCGAATTTTTTGATCCTCTTGGCCTATCATATAAATTTTACACTCCACACATCAACAACTTTATTGAGAGCAATGGGAAAACTATTGTTCACAATCAGAGGAGAGTACAGGATTTAACGACTAAGACATGTGGCTTTCATGCATTACTCTTTTTCATATTCAGATGTCGTGATAATATTTCTCAGCATTTGCGTTGACTTTCCTCGATTGAACGATTTCCTAGTGGAAAATATACTTTCAAGTGTGTATAATATTGATTTTAGTGCCCTACGAATAAAATGTTCTAAAAATGTATGTAAAATTGTTTATTAATAAAAATAATGTATGTACATGATAAAAACGACTTTTCTCCTCTTTAGATTTATTCTTCTACTACATATAGGTATTTGTCGAGAACAACTAATGCAGGTAGATTACCTGAATTCACTGTATACTGAGCCTGATATGCTGCAATGTCAGGGTCACATTTTCTACAGTATAATGTAACTTCACTCTTATCATATCTCTTTGTGTAGTCAATGATACTATTTTCATTCATTTTGTGAAATTCATGTGTTTCAATTCGCTTATTTGAGGCAATGTCACATATAGTGTCCTCAAGTGGTGAATCACATTCTGTAACAGCCAAATAAAAATCAGTAGTCTTGTAATCATAGTAGCCATTGTCTTCACACCGATGGCGTAGGAACCAAATTCTTTTGTTGTTCCAACAGTTGAATCGCAGACCTGGCTCCTCCTCCCAAAACAATCTAAAGCCACGACGATACCAGTCTCGTAGCAATAAACTAAAATCACGTTTAGGATTCTTTCCAATCATACCAGGATATGTATTCTCCCACTGATTACATTTATCATAGTGGCAATTAGAGCATAGTTGTTTTCTAGGATGAAAGTCACACACCCCTTCAAGACAGGAATTCCAACCTTTAATTTGTATGGCATATCCTCTATGCAATTTACACGGGTTGCATAATCTGCACTTTTCATCATACTCATCAATCATTGTACAATTCTCACATTATGACCATCTGCCCAGTGTATACATGCATAGTGGACATGTATGGAACATTTCATCATGTGTTGACACTCTCACCACCAAAATGAAACTGAGCTACGATCAACAAATTGAGTGGGAGAGAGAGAGAGAAGAGAGAGAGAGAGAGAGAGAGAGAGAGAGAGAGAGAGAGAGAGAGAGAGAGAGAGAGAGAGAGAGAGAGAGAGAGAGAGAGATAGATAGAGAGGAGTAAATCCTCTTTGAACAACATCTTTCTCGTGAAAAAATCATAGTCTTAAATTTCTAAGCTAGTGTGTGTTTAAAAGCAAATCCACTATGTCACTTTGTCTTGTCCTGAATAATATGTCAATAAATTGCGTAAATGCCTTTGGTCCACAACGTAAAAGCTTCATGCAATAGTCTAGTGACGGAGAATCAGTTTTCATTATATCGACAAGCTTTCCCTGAGGAAATATCTTCCTTTGAATAGATGACTCCAGAAAATCATCTTCCAGAATCAAACGTTTTTCCATAAACACAAGATTCCCTATGATTTTCTCTTTTTCAAATCTATCCATTTTTAGAGTCCTAACACTCTCACAACCAACTTCAGACTAACCAGGATTATTTTTCTACTTTAAAAATATACGCTAACTTACTATAGAATAAATATCGTCGATTTAAAATAATTTTATTGTATATAATTACAAGAATAATAATCACTGATTCAATTTATTTTCCACGGTATATTTCACTAGTGTTTCTAAACCAGCTTGAAGTCTATTTATATGCACAATGTTCAGTTTCGCTGCAAAGCATAATTGCTCCTCCAATTTAAATTTGCTCAATGATATCACATATCTTGCATACATATTGTTCCATTCAAGGCTTAGTCT
Organism: Artemia sinica; assembly: GCA_027921565.1. Classification (NCBI taxonomy): domain Eukaryota; kingdom Metazoa; phylum Arthropoda; class Branchiopoda; order Anostraca; family Artemiidae; genus Artemia; species Artemia sinica. The sequence goes on along the minus strand of CM051261.1, from coordinate 25,490,274 downwards.
ACATCCTCGTGTAATTTCCACTGCCACGTTTGGGACTCTCGCCCTTATATCATAGCTGCTACCTGCTCCACCATCAACCTCCAATTGTGTAAACGTACCACTAATTTTCTTTCCTAATATCGTCTCAAAGAATAATAAACTGTTCTCTCTCTGAATTCAATTCTCTTACTAATATGAACTACAATGAAAATCACTCCATATATTTGAATCCGATTACTATACTAATAAGTTACCGTATATGGAGTCCCGTTAATAGAAACATCTCTGATTTGCTCAGAAAATAGGTGTTGCCTCAGAAACACGTCTGGTAAGGCATGTATCATCTGTAGTAATAGATAGCTGACCGTGGTAAGGCATATCACACAATCGCTCGTTGAATATATAGATGCATGCCCGTGGTAAGGCATATTACGCAATCACTCGTCGGACCAGCATATACATTACTACAGATGCCATGCCTCCATAGCCCTGGGGCAAGAATTGTAAATTATTCAATTGACCCATTGTTTACATGCAGTATTTATCAGAGGCAACGCTGTAGCTTCGCCTATAGTAAAGGCCATACGGCTCCAATGTTTGATTATTTATTATTATTTATTTATTTATTTTTCCCCAGAGGCACTTCATATGGAAGGGGTCGTCGTAGAAGCTTCAAAAGGGGCTCATTCGATTGGAAATCGAGAGTTCTACTGCCCTTTTTAATAGTCAAAAATGATTGGAGGGCAACTAGCCCCCCCACGCATCCAATCAAAATTTTGAGATAGCTATTTTGTTCAGCGTAGTTGATTTCCAGATAGAAAATATATTTTTGAAGAGGATACTCCCCCACAACCCTCAGGGCAAGGGTTTTAAGTTATGCCCTGGAGGTATATAAGGTTTTTATAGAAGGCGTTGTCGTAGAAACTTCAAAACAGGCTCATTCGATTGGAAATCAAAGATCTAGTGCCCTTTTTAATAGTCGAACGTGATTGGAGTGTAAGCCCCCCCCCCCTAGCCCCCCCCCCCCCCTACGCCCATCATTCCCCCAAACACATCCAATCAAAATTTCGTGATAGCCATTTTTGTTCAGCGTAGTTGATTTCCAGATTGAAAATATATTTTTGAGGAGGATACTCCCCTACAACCCTCAGGGCAAGGGTTTTAAGTTATGCCCTGGGGCATATGAGGTTTTTATAGAAGGCGTTGTCTTAGAAACTTCAAAACAGGCTCATTTGATTGGAAATTAAAGGGTTAGTGCCCTTTTTAATAGTTGAAAGTGATTGGAGGGCAACTAGCCCCCCCCCCATGCCCATCATTTCCCCAAACACATCCAATCAAACTTTTGAGATAGCCAATTTGTTCAGTGTAGTTGATTTCCAGATAGAAAATATGTTTTTGAGGAGGACACTCCCCCACAACCCTCAGGGCAAGAGTTTCAAGTTATGCCCTGGGGTATATAAGGTTTTTATAGAAGGTGTTGTCGTAGAAACTCCAAAACAGGCACATTCAATTGGAAATTCAAAGGGCTAGTGCCCTTTTTAATAGTCGAAAGGGATTGGAGGGCAACTAGCCCCCCACCCAACGCCTATCATTCCCCCAAACACATCCAATAAAAATTTTCAGATAGCCATTTTGTTCAGCGTAGTTGATTTCCAGATAGAAAATATGTTTTTGAGGAGGACAATCCCCCAAAACCCTCAGGGCAAGGGTTTTAAGTTATGCCCTGGAGGCATATAAGGTTTTTATAGAAGACGTTGTCGTAGAAACTTCAAAACAGGCTCATTCGATTGGAAATTAAAGAGCTAGTGCCCTTTTTAATAGTCGAACGTGATTGGAGTGTAAGCCCCCCTACCCCCCACGCCCATCATTTCCCCAAACACATCCAATCAAAATTTTGAGATAGCCATTTTGTTCAGCATAGTTGATTTCCAGATAGAAAATATATTTTTGAGGAGGACACTTCCCCACAACCCTCAGGGCAAGAGTTTCAAGTTATGCCCTGGGGTATATAAGGTTTTTATAGAAGGCGTTGTCGTAGAAACTCCAAAACAGGCACATTCAATTGGAAATTCAAAGGGCTAGTGCCCTTTTTAATAGTCGAAAGGGATTGGAGGGCAACTAGCCCCCCACCCCACGCCTAGCATTCCCCCAAACACATCCAATAAAAATTTTCAGATAGCCATTTTGTTCAGCGTAGTTGATTTCCAGATAGAAAATATGTTTTTGAGGAGGACAATCCCCCAAAACCCTCAGGGCAAGGGTTTTAAGTTATGCCCTGAAGGCATATAAGGTTTTTATAGAAGACATTGTCGTAGAAACTTCAAAACAGGCTCATTCGATTGGAAATTAAAGAGCTAGTGCCCTTTTTAATAGTCGAACGTGATTGGAGTGTAAGCCCCCCTACCCCCCACGCCCATCATTTCCCCAAACACATCTAATCAAAATTTTGAGATAGCCATTTTGTTCAGCATAGTTGATTTCCAGATAGAAAATATATTTTTGAGGAGGACACTCCCCCACAACCCTCAGGGCAAGGGTTTTAAGTGATGCCCTGGGGGCATATAAGGTTTTTATAGAAGGCGTTGTTGTAGAATCTTCAAAACATGCTCATTCGATTGGAAATTAAAGGACTAGTGCCCTTTTTAATAGTCGAAAGTGATTGGAGTGTAATTAGCCCCCCCCCCAAGCCCATCATTTCCCCAAACACATCCAATCAAAATTTTCAGATAGCCATTTTGTTCAGCGTAGTTGATTTCCAGATAGAAAATATATTTTTGAGGAGGACACTCCCCACAACCCTCAGGGCAAGGGTTTTAAGTTATGCCCTGGGGGCATATAAGGTTTTTATAGAAGGCGTTGTTGTAGAATCTTCAAAACATGCTCATTCGAATGGAAATTAAAGGGCTAGTGCCCTTTTTAATAGTCGAAAGTGATTGGAGTGTAACTAGCCCCCCCCCACGCCCATCTTTTCCCCAAACACATCCAATCAAAATTTTGAGATAGCCATTTTGTTCAGCGTAGTTGATTTCCAAGGGTTTTAAGTTATGCCCTGGGGCATATGAGGTTTTTATAGAAGGCGTTGTCTTAGAAACTTCAAAACAGGCTCATTTGATTGGAAATTAAAGGGTTAGTGCCCTTTTTAATAGTTGAAAGTGATTGGAGGGCAACTAGCCCCCCCCCCCATGCCCATCATTTCCCCAAACACATCCAACCAAACTTTTCAGATAGCCATATTGTTCAGCGTAGTTGATTTCCAGATAGAAAATATGTTTTTGAGAAGGACAATCCCCCAAAACCCTCAGGGCAAGAGTTTCAAGTTATACCCTGGGGTATATAAGGTTTTTATAAAAGACGTTGTCGTAGAAACTCCAAAACAGGCACATTCAATTGGAAATTCAAAGGGCTAGTGCCCTTTTTAATAGTCGAAAGGGATTGGAGGGCAACTAGCCCCCCACCCCACGCCTATCATTCCCCCAAACACATCCAATAAAAATTTTCAGATAGCCATATTGTTCAGCGTAGTTGATTTCCAGATAGAAAATATGTTTTTGAGAAGGACAATCCCCCAAAACCCTCAGGGCAAGGGTTTTAAGTTATGCCCTGGAGGCATATAAGGTTTTTATAAAAGACGTTGTCGTAGAAACTCCAAAACAGGCACATTCAATTGGAAATTCAAAGGGCTAGTGCCCTTTTTAATAGTCGAAAGGGATTGGAGTGTAAGCCCCCCTACCCCCCACGCCCATCATTTCCCCAAACACATCCAATCAAAATTTTGAGATAGCCATTTTGTTCAGCATAGTTGATTTCCAGATAGAAAATATATTTTTGAGGAGGACACTCCCCCACAACCTTCAGGGCAAGGGTTTTAAGTTATGCCCTGGGGGGATATAAGGTTTTTTATAAGGCGTTGTTTATTGAAGGCGTTGTTGTAGAATCTTCAAAACATGCTCATTCGATTGGAAATTGAAGGGCTAGTGCCCTTTTTAATAGTCGAAAGTGATTGCAGTGTAATTAGCCCCCCCCCCAAGCCCATCATTTCCCCAAACACATCCAATCAAAATTTTCAGATAGCCATTTTGTTCAGCGTAGTTGATTTCCAGATAGAAAATATATTTTTGAGGAGTACACTCCCCCACAACCTTCAGGGCAAGGGTTTTAAGTTATGCCCTGGGGGGATATAAGGTTTTTTATAGAAGGTGTTGTAATAGAAACTTCAAAACAGGCTCATTCGATTGGAAATTAAAGGGCTAGTGCCCTTTTTAATAGTCGAAAGTGATTGGAGTGTAACTAGCCCCCCCCCCCCCCACGCCCATCTTTTCCCCAAACACATCCAATCAAAATTTTGAGATAGCCATTTTGTTCAGCGTAGTTGATTTCCACATAGAAAATATGTTTTTGAGGAGGACATTCCCCCAGAACCCTCAGGGCAAGGGTTTTAAGATATGCCCTGGGGGCATATAAGGTTTTTATAGAAGGCGTTGTCGAAGAAACTTCAAAAAAGGCTTTTTCGATTGGAAATTCAAAGGGGTAGTGCCCTTTTTAAAAGTCGAATGTGATTGGAGGGAAACTACCCCCCCCCCACGCCCATCTTTCCCCCAAACACATCCAATCAAAATTTTGAGATTGCCATTTTGTTCAGCGTAGTTGATTTTCAGGTAGAAAACATATTTTTGAGGAGGACAATCCCCCAAAACCCTCAGGGCAAGGGTTTTAAGTTATGCCCTGGAGGCATATAAGGTTTTTATAGAAGACGTTGTCGTAGAAACTTCAAAACAGGCTCATTCGATTGGAAATTAAAGAGCTAGTGCCCTTTTTAATAGTCGAACGTGATTGAAGTGTAAGCCCCCCTCCCCCCCACACGCCCATCTTTTCCCCAAACACATCCAATCAAAATTTTGAGATAGCCATTTTGTTCAGCATAGTTGATTTCCAGATAGAAAATATATTTTTGAGGAGGACACTCCCTCCTAGCCATTTTGTTCAGTGTAGTTGATTTCCAGATAGAAAATATGTTTTTGAGGAGGACACTCCCCCACAACCCTCAGGGCAAGAGTTTTAAGTTATGCCCTGGGGGCATATAAGGTTTTTGTAAAAGGCGTTGTAATAGAAGCTTCAAAACAGGCTCATTCGATTGGAAATTAAAGGGCTAGTGCCCTTTTTAATAGTCGAAAGGGATTGGAGTGCAACTAGCCCCCCCCCCACGCCCATCTTTTCCCCAAACACATCCAATCAAAATTTTGAGATAGCCATTTTGTTCAGCGTAGTTGATTTCCAGATAGAAAATATGTTTTTGAGGAGGACACTCCCCCAGAACCCTCAGGGCAAGGGTTTTAAGATATGCCCTGGGGGCATATAAGGTTTTTATAGAAGGCGTTGTCGAAGAAACTTCAAAAAAGGCTCTTTCGATTGGAAATTCAAAGGGATAGTGCCCTTTTTAATAGTCGAAAGTGATTGGAGGGAAACTAACCCCCCCCCCACGCCCATCATTCCCCCAAACACATCCAATCAAAATTTTGAGATAGCCATTTTGTTCAGCGTAGTTGATTTTCAGATAGAAAACATATATTTGAGGAGGATAATCCCCCACAACCCTCAGGGCAAGGGTTTTAAGTTATGCCCTGGGGGCATATAAGGTTTTTATAGAAGGCGTTGTCATAGAAACTTCAAAAAAGGCTCATTCGATTGGAAATTCAAAGGTATAGTGCCCTTTTAATAGTCAAAAGTGATTGGAGGGCAACTAGCCCCCCCCCCTACGCCCATCATTCCCCCAAACACATCCAATAAAAATTTTGAGATAGCCATTTTTGTTCAGCGTAGTTTATTTCCAGATTGAAAATATATTTTTGAGGGGGACACTCCCCCACAACCCTCAGGTTAGGGGTTAAAGTTAAGCCCTGGGGCATATGAGGTTTTTATAGAAGGCGTTGTCGTAGAAACTTCAAAACAGGCTCATTTGATTGGAAATTAAAGGGCTAGTGCCCTTTTTAATAGTTGAAAGTGATTGGAGGGCAACTAGCCCCCCCTCCCCCCCATGCCCATCATTTCCCCAAACACATCCAATCAAAATTTTGAGATAGCCATTTTGTTCAGCGTAGTTGATTTCCAGATTGAAAATATATTTTTTAGGAGGACACTCCCCCACAACCCTGATGTTAGGGGTTTTAAGTTATGCCCTGGGGCATATGAGGTTTTTATAGAAGACGTTGTCGTAGAAACTTCAAAACAGGCTCATTCGATTGGAAATTAAAGAGCTAGTGCCCTTTTTAATAGTCGAACGTGATTGGAGTGTAAGCCCCCCTACCCCCCACGCCCATCATTTCCCCAAACACATCCAATCAAAATTTTGAGATAGCCATTTTGTTCAGCATAGTTGATTTCCAGATTGAAAATATATTTTTTAGGAGGACACTCCCCCACAACCCTCAGGGCAAGGGTTTTAAGTGATGCCCTGGGGGCATATAAGGTTTTTATAGAAGGCGTTGTCGTAGAAACTTCAAAACAGGCTCATTCGATTGGAAATCAAAGATCTAGTGCCCTTTTTAATAGTCGAAAGGGATTGGAGGGCAACTAGCACCCCACCCCACGCCTATCATTCCCCCAAACACATCCAATAAAAATTTTCAGATAGCCATTTTGTTCAGCGTAGTTGATTTCCAGATAGAAAATATGTTTTTGAGGAGGACAATCCCCCAAAACCCTCAGGGCAAGGGTTTTAAGCTATGCGCTGGAGGCATATAAGGTTTTTATAGAAGACGTTGTCCTAGAAACTTTAAAACAGGCTCATTCGATTGGAAATTAAAGAGCTAGTGCCCTTTTTAATAGTCGAACGTGATTGGAGTGTAAGCCCCTCTCCCCCCCCCACGCCCATCATTTCCCCAAACACATCCAATCAAAATTTTGAGATAGCCATTTTGTTCAGCATAGCTGATTTCCAGATAGAAAATATATTTTTGAGGAGGACACTCCCCCACAACCCTCAGGGCAAGGGTTTTAAGTGATGCCCTGGGGGCATATAAGGTTTTTATAGAAGGCGTTGTTGTAGAATCTTCAAAACATGCTCATTCGATTGGAAATTAAAGGGCTAGTGCCCTTTTTAATAGTCGAAAGTGATTGGGGTGTAATTAGCCCCCCCCCCAAGCCCATCATTCCCCAAACACATCCAATCAAAATTTTCAGATAGCCATTTTGTTCAGCGTAGTTGATTTCCAGATAGAAAATATATTTTTGAGGAGGACACTCCCCCACAACCTTCAGGGCAAGGGTTTTAAGTTATGCCCTGGGGGCATATAAGGTTTTTATAGAAGGCGTTGTAATAGAAACTTCAAAACAGGCTCATTCGATTGGAAATTAAAGGGCTAGTGCCCTTTTTAATAGTCAAAAGGGATTGGAGTGCAACTAGCCCCCCCCCCCCACGCCCATCTTTTCCCCAAACACATCCAATCAAAATTTTGAGATAGCCATTTTGTTCAGCGTAGTTGATTTCCAGATAGAAAATATGTTTTTGAGGAGGACACTCCCCCAGAACCCTCAGGGCAAGGGTTTTAAGATATGCCTTGGGGGCATATAAGGTTTTTATAGAAGGCGTTGTCGAAGAAACTTCAAAAAAGGCTCTTTCGATTGGAAATTCAAAGGGATAGTGCCCTTTTTAATAGTCGAAAGTGATTGGAGGGAAACTACCCCCCCCACGCCCATCATTCCCCCAAACATATCCAATCAAAATTTTGAGATAACCATTTTGTTCAGCGTAGTTGATTTTCAGATAGAAAACATATTTTAGAGGAGGATAATCCCCCACAACCCTCAGGGCAAGGGTTTTAAGTTATGCCCTGGGGGCATATAAGGTTTTTATAGAAGGCGTTGTCATAGAAACTTCAAAAAAGGCTCATTCGATTGGAAATTCAAAGGTATAGTGCCCTTTTTAATAGTCAAAAGTGATTGGAGGGCAACTAGCCCCCCCCCCCTACGCCCATCATTCCCCCAAACACATCCAATAAAAATTTTGAGATAGCCATTTTTGTTCAGCGTAGTTTATTTCCAGATTGAAAATATATTTTTGAGGAGGACACTCCCCCACAACCCTCAGGTTAGGGGTTTTAAGTTATGCCCTGGGGCATATGAGGTTTTTATAGAAGGCGTTGTCGTAGAAACTTCAAAACAGGCTCATTTGATTGGAAATTAAAGGGCTAGTGCCCTTTTTAATAGTTGAAAGTGATTGGAGGGCAACTAGCCCCCCCCCCTCCCCAATCCCATCATTTCCCCAAACACATCCAATCAAAATTTTGAGATAGCCATTTTTGTTCAGCGTAGTTGATTTCCAGATTGAAAATATATTTTTTAGGAGGACACTCCCCCACAACCCTGAGGTTAGGGGTTTTAAGTTATGCCCTGGGGCATATGAGGTTTTTATAGAAGGCGTTGTCGTAGAAACTTCAAAACAGGCTCATTTGATTGGAAATTAAAGGGCTAGTGCCCTTTTTAATAGTTGAAAGTGATTGGAGGGCAACTAGCCCCCCCCCCCTCCCCATGCCCAGCATTTCCCCAAACACATCCAATCAAACTTTTGAGATATCCATTTTGTTCAGTGTAGTTGATTTCCAGATAGAAAATATGTTTTTGAGGAGGACACTCCCCACAACCCTCAGGGCAAGAGTTTCAATTTATGCCCTGGGGGCATATCAGATTTTTATAGAAGGCGTTGTTGTAGAAACTTCAAAACAGGCACATTCAATTGGAAATTCAAAGGGCTAGTGCCTTTTTAATAGTCGAAAAGGGTTTGGAGGGCAACTAGCCCCCCACCCCACGCCTATCATTCCCCCAAACACATCCAATCAAAATTTTCAGATAGCCATTTTTTTTTCAGCGTAGTTGATTTCCAGATAGAAAATATGTTTTTGAGGAGGACAATCCCCCACAACCCTCAGGGCAAGGGTTTTAAGTTATGTCCTGGGTGTATATAAGGTTTTTATAGAAGGCGGTGTCGTAGAAACTTCAAAAAAGCTCATTCGATTGGAAATTCCGAGGGCTAGTGTCTGTTATAATTATCCAATTATAAGGTTAATTACATACTCTGTGATAGATGCAAAATTGCTTTGGCACACAAATTCCTATTAAGGTCAATTCCAAACAGTCGTGATCCCTTTGTGTCAGCAAGTGAAATGGTCTAAACCTCCTTATTGGAGCTATTTTTCAATCCATTCATTGTTGTCAATCGCTGTCCACAAGTTATGCAAGCTGTCTATTGTTCATATATATTGGCGCTTTACTGAAAACGAATTATATTACAAATGTTTTCTTTTGTACTTAATATTGAAAATAAATATTAAAATTACAGTAAAATTTTGAACTGATGAGCTTTTAGCAATTAATATCATTATGCATCAAATATTCAGTTTAATTTATTAGTTCTTTTCAAGATTGGTCAAGACAAATATAGTTTCACTACCAGCAAAATTTGGATACTTCCCCCGTCTTTAACTGTAAAACCCTAAAGCCTTCTGCGTCATTGGTGCTTCACTCAAAACGAATTACTCGTATATTACAAATTTATTATTTTCCAGTTCTTACAGCATTGAAAATGAAAATAAAACTTACAGTGAAAAAAAATCTTGAACTGATCGATCTTTCAACAATTAATATCATTATATATCTAATATTCAATTTGATTTTGTTTATACTTTCTAAGACTGTTCGAGACTCATACAGTTTTGCCATTTTTTTTAATTCTGCCATTTTTTGCAACTAATCGTGTTAGTTTGTTATGAAAACATTCTATGGCTTCTAGGCATTTCTATTTGAGCGGAAAACTGCACCTCAAACTTTGTGGAATATGCATTTTTTGCATGAAACACCAAAATATAATAAAATGTCAAGTTTCGGAGTGTTCCACCACTCGCAAGCAAGTGCCATTGGTATTTTTGAATCCGTATGGTTAATTTAGGGGGGTGGAGGGTAGGCTAATTCTCGTAGCAGCCCCATTCCGTCGTGGTATGGTTTACATTTTCAACACCTGGTGTCCGGACTATCATATAATCTACCAAGCATACAACTACCCAAAATCAGTATCAATAAATAAATGAAACCCAAAACGAACAAAAATTAAAATAAATATTAGAGTCAAACTCAAAACGAGCATAAATTAATGTGAGTAGGATTCAAAACCCCTATGCTTTCTAAAAGCCAGAATATAATTTGTACTTTACTAAAAAAAAAATTCAAATGAGTTTACTGAAAAAAAAATGTGTATTGTCAATTTAATATACATATGCTGATATTTATTCCCTAAAATCTTAATTAATTTTTGATTTCTTAAAGTTACAAAAGTGAAAACAATTCAAAGAATTGTTTTCAGTAAAGCGCCAATGACGCAGTAGGTTTAAGGCTTCTGCAGTGAGACCATATCCAAACTCTTGTTTGTAGTTATTTTTATTCGATTCAAACTTGATTTGCATATTCAATTTAAGTTTCACTCGTTGTAAGATTTATTTATTCATTTACATTAATATATATTGTATGTTTGTTCGCATTGATTGTTTATTTAATTTCTGTTCGTTTTAAGTTTTATTTACCAGAGTTGCAACGCAGGTGCGCAGTTGCAAATTTTGGCATTAATTTAAAAAAATATTCCAAAAAACAAGTTTTTGAAAGAAAAGTAAAGGCCATTTTAAACTTGAGATCAGCAGATACAAATACCTGTTAAAATTCAAGCTCAAAACGACCAACAGTTGCTTTTGGAGGAATTGGGAAAAACTTTCACCTGTTTTTGGAGGAGTTGGAAAAACTTTTTGTTACACCCTAGCGTTAGTGTTTTTTTTTTAAATAAAAGTCCCACCTCCTCTCCTCTCGGTGACATAATAATCTTTTTCACTTAATTTTAAACTTTATTGTCACCTACACCAATTTAAAAACAACTTTTATTTTTTTGAAATTAGGATTTGGGTAGCCAAACATAATTGACAAAGACAAGGTATACTACAAAGAAATTCAAAACCGCAAAAAAAAACTACCATTCCCGGTTTAGCAGGGTACCCTTCTGCCATAGGGCACCCCTTTCACCGTGGAAATGCATTAATAATAGACAAATAATTTTCATAAAATCTTGTTCTCAATCAACTATACATCATTCTCCATCCTCCCAACCTTCCCTCAACTCGAAAACAAACCTAGGAGGAGTAGAAAGCTGTGCCCTTACAATATCATTAGGCACGCCATTCTAATCCTTCTTTTATAACTAACAAATAAACTACTAAAACCTTTTTAATACCCATTTGGCTACTCAAAAATCAAACAAAAACCAACAAAAAAAATTAATATGATTTATCATAATACTAACATCAATTCCTCAATTTTTTTATATTTTTTTTTTTTTATTTATTTTTTTTTAATTTTTAATAATTTAAATCAATTAAATCAAAATTTTCAAAATTAAAACTCAATTTTACTCATCTATTCCACATCTACTCTCTCCCTCCATACTCGACTCCGTCTCAAGTCATCCACATAACTTTCAAGCCAAACATTCGCCAAAGGAATTTTGACCTGCTTCTGACGTTTCCGCATTTTCCACACATGCATGCTAACCCTTGTCACTAACAAACACAGCGCATAATTCCCTTGCTTACCTTTAACACAAAATGACAGCTTTAGAGCTTTTTTCTCTTCTTCTACTGACGTTGTTTTTATTCCTTCATTTTCTAATATTTCCAATAATCTTTGGGATAATCCACCGTTCGAAGGGCATTGAATCAATTCGTGCAATAGTCCGCCAAGCACTTCGTCTCCACACATCAAACAAGTAGGCGTTTGAGTTTTCAATATGCGACTAACTCTATCACTAAAGGGTAATATTCCGTGAATCATGCAGTACACAAACTCTTTCTGTTCATAACTAAACGGCAATTCACTTAGATTTTTAAAAGATAACTGAAAATCAAAGAACGGCTCCTTTTCTCTAGCTCTATAATTCGGTTCTTTCTCACTTCTAAAATCATCCCGCGATACCTTCTTTAGTTCCTCCTTTCCCAAGTCACATCTCAGTGCTCCCAATTCCTTTGCTTTCTTCGGGGGGCTGACAATCAATCGCAGAGGGGTCGGAATTTTTTTGCTCAAATTTTTCACCTTTTCCTCTGCATCCTCATTCACTATAGGGAGAAACCACTGCCTCAAAATTGCAGTTGATGGCTCCTCTTTAACCACAAGTTCACAAATATTTCTGAGGAAGAGCGTCTTGCATATAACCCTGAAATCTGCTACCCCAGTTCCGCCCGATTCCACAGGAAAGTATAGCATTTTTATTTGTAGCTTTTCAAGTTTCCCCGTCCAAACAAATCTCCAGATGGCTCTTTCAATTTGTTTGGCAAGGTTTTCAGGTAATGGGAAAACAGGAGCAGTGTAAAATAATAGCGTGAGGTAATATGTATTGACATACAGAACTCTTTCGAACATCGTTTTGAAAAGGCTTTTTCTCCGTTGACTCGATATCCCGACTATTTTATTTACTTTTTCCTCCCATTTTTTTTTGTATTCAGCACATTCTCAAAAGTCAGGCCCAATACTCGCGGTTTTTCCGCAAACGGGAGCCAACAGTTTCTTTCTATGTCGTCGTAATTTGCCGATTTGTTCAAGGGTAGAACACTGCTCTTTTGTCTGTGTATTTTCACGTGAAATCTTTGCTCGTACCAATGCAAACCCTTACACACAGTTTTCACATCATTTTCACTTCCAGTGATAAAATTTCCGTCATCTAAGAAAGCTGCACTTTTCAGAAAAACGTTTTCAGAAACTTGAACACCGCACATTCTTTCTTCTACATACCGAAAGAGTGGGTCGAGATATATTGTAAATAGCGTTGCAGAACAATGGTCCCCTTGCAGCAGACCTCTTTCTTGGTTTATTATTGTCGTCAGTTTTCCATTCACTTTTATAACCACTTTCGGTGCAGAATATATTCTTTCTAATTTATCTATGACATTCTTTCCGAAATTCATTTTTAGTCGCATTAATAACCACAAAATCTCTCGTATTATGGAATCATACGCCTTCACTATGTCAGCGCCAACTAGGGCTAATAGGTTCCAACCTAACACTTTTTCCATCGTTTTTTATCTTGCCGAAGGCAAAGGTCTCAGAGAACTGTCAAGACATGTTGGGCTTTCCTGCTTTTTATTCCACCGAACTGGTAATCTCCCACTATTTTCGCTGCGCTTTTCTCCAGTCTTTCAGACCATACTTCAGTGCATATTCTAAAGTCGCAGTTTGTTAAGGAGATTGGTCGCCAGTTTCGGAGGTCTTCTCTAGGTTCGCCCTTGTGCAACAGTGATATAACTGACAGTTCACTTTCAGGGTATCCTCTTGACCCAAATTCATTTAGCACTTTTATTAAAAATTCCCCGATTTCGCTCCACGTTAACTTATAAAAATCATAGCTTAGCCCGTCCATTCCTGCCGATACTCCATTTTTTAACCCGGATATCACTTTTCCTACTTCATGTCTCGTAATTTCTTCCCCTATTTGCCTATTTTCTTCTTCTGTAACATGGTATCTGGACTGGAAATCACCGAAGCAGTTCTCTGTTGTGTTTCCTACTGGAGGTTTTTTGTACAACACCCTGTAAAAGGAGGCGGTTTCATTTAATATTCTTGTTTGATCCGAGATTGTTCCACCATTTTCGGTTCTCACTTTCCCGATTTGGTTTTCGTTTCTCTTTGCTTGCGCTTTAAATTTTTCTGACAATGTTATCAGTCTTGATCCTTCCAACTCTTGTAATCTATTTTTTATCTTGAAGGTTTCGAACTCTTTTTCTTCAATTTGTCTTATTTGCTGTTTTATTTCGTAATACTCTTGCCAGATGCTCTGCCCTAAATCCATTTCCTCGTTTAGGTCAGTCAACGTCTTATATAGGTGGCGTCTGTGAGCTTCTTTCTCGCTTTTCTGTTGCTTTTCAAGACTTCTAATGAAATGCCCTATTTTTGCTTTGAACCTAATCCAAAACTGGCATACGTCTGTTTCTTTAGCGTAAACTCCTAGTAATTCTTTTACTCTACTTCGAATTATTGTTCTGGTCTCTTTTTCTCGTAATGTATTTGGGTCCATTCTCCAGAATGCTTGTTTTTTTGACGTCGATACTACGGTCCTGTCTGGATCAAAGTTGAACGTCATAACTAAGGCCGTGTGATCTGTGAAAGGTACCACAACGTTTTCAATCTTCGTCACATTTTTCATGAGGTTTGAAGTGCAGTAAATTCTGTCTATACGGAAACGTATAGTGTTTGTGTTTGCCATTCAAGATTAGCCCAAATCTTAGTCTCAATTTACATGCTAGAAAAATTGTTCCCTTTTCAGTAGAAAATTTAGCATTAAAAGGGTAACTTTGAATTTTATTTTTTATTTTGCAAGAAAATACAAAATTGGTGAGCAAACAAGAAACAGTTGCTGCATTTTTTTTTTAATCACCCGAGTCCAACTGTTTTGTTCTACTAATACCCCCCCCCCCAAAAAAAAAAAAAAAAAAATCCAAAATGATTTGCAAACTTTAGCACATTATCATAGGATTCGCTCAAATACATTAAAATACCTTATCCGTCCAAAACAGTATTTTCATGATGGGAGAAAAAGGAACTCTATAAGCAAAATGAATTCTTTTTAGAAGTTCAGGTTTAAGTTAATGTCAAGAAGACTAAGTTGCTTAGACTGGGAAAAATGATGGTGTTTAGGTGATATTGGGTAGCAAGAAGACTGACCAAGTGGATAGCTTCACTAAACTGGGTAGTATTATTAGTAAAGACGACGGAATAGCCAAGATCCTGGGTACTTTTTCACAGCTGACAAGGTTTTGAACAATAGGAAGATAAGTCTGCAAAAGGAATAGAATATTCACCCACAAAAGATTTTCTGAACTTAATACAATTATATATAAAAACCATTTCCACACTTTTGTTGATGGATCCAAAATGAATGAGAAGGTGGCAAGTGGAGCTTTTCTCCCTCCCCATAATATTGGAATGGGTGAGAGAATGTATGATAGCGGGTTTATAATGTCTGCAGAGTTATATGCCATAATTATGGCATTAGAACACCTCATGTATAATCAATCTTTGATTGCTAATTTAAAAAATATTATTGTTTATTCTGACTCTTTGTCAAGCCTAGAGCTGCTGTCTTCAGCTTCTCAGTATAAGATGGATATAGACACATTTCATTGTCTTACCATCATTGATAATCTTACTTCAAGAGGCATAAGAACTTACTTTCAGTATGTTACTGTAACGGTGACTAATAAAAATTTTCATAGGTGTATTTTGCTTCTTTTTTTGCTTATTGACAAGCGGGCGAATGTCTTTTAAGACTGTAGGTAACTAAAAACTTTTGGATTCGCCAACTGACTGAGTTTATCCGACTATATTCTAGTATATTTTATTAAACCGAAAGTTAAACTTTACCCTATAGAGGTAAGGTTAGAGCATCTACTATCCTAAATTTTTTGTTGGGTTTTCGTATTTCCCAAAGAATTATTACAAGGGGGTATCCATTTTCAGAAATCACGTACACCAGGTGGCACGTGCCAAGCGTGATGGATGCGTGCCAGGAATGCCAGAAACTGTGCCAGGTGTGGCAAAAACTGTGACAAGCGTAACAAAAACTGTACTAAGCATGGCGAAAAAATTGCAAGCGTGGTACACATGGCGGTCTATGAGGTTCACCAGATAGTGTAAAGGGGGAGCCTTCTCGGAAAAAATGGGCTTTCCGAGAAATAATACTACCGAAAATTAACAATTGTATTTTATGTTGACGTTCGTGCAATTACAAAAGTTAATTCTCTAGTATATTTCAACGAACGAAGTTATAATTCTGGAAACCACTTGTGCCTAACTGTTCCGCAACGGTTAGCACAGTTCCTCTATGTTTGACAAAGTCCCTAAGACGCTTGGGACAGTTCCGTTACGCTTGGCACGCGCGACCTGATGTACATGGTCCCCGAGAGAGATTGGCCTCTCATGTACAACAATAAATTTTCTTTGTGTTTTTTGACTAAATATTTAGTCTTTTTCTTAATTCCTATTAATTCAAAGATGAACATTCAAGTCATTTGGAAATCAACAACAACTTTGGGACAAAATGGTAAATATACCATGAAATTTTAATCTCTTATGTGCTACCTCCCCCCTCTATACATGAAGGGATGATTTAAGGATATTGTAATAACAGTAAAAAAATTCCTCACACTTAAAGAATCAAATGACTTTGTCAATTAATAAGTATATGCAAATAAAGACGCACTTCTATACGAAATTGCCTGAAAGACTTCGTAAAAAAAATTATGGAAATTTTGATAAATAAACTACTTTGTTTGAAACTTTAAATATCCCCCGCACCACAGAAAATTCTGCTGACCTCCGCATTGAAAGTTAAAATTGTAATTGCTGTACATATCTTGTTTATTAAACTCTCTAGAGTTCGCCATAAGAGGTTAGCATACATTTCTCAGAAGTTTTTTTTTCAGACTTCCAGCCGACATGGAACTATTTCCATTTCCTGTCTTTTATCAGTCATTTATTCTACTTTTATTTAATGAACAAGTATTATGTAAAGTACTATGTATTCACTGGAATTTTATGGAAAGGGGGTGACGACTTTCAAAATTATGTCGACCAGATGGCGTGAAAGACATGTAGTGGCGACATCAGGGGCTCCATTTGAAGGGGAATTACCCCCATCCCCTTTATATTGCAAATATCTTTACCTCAGTATTTTTGTTACAAAGTAAAAAAAAATTGACAAAAATACCGCCTTCCCCTAGATTTTAGAAATAGGAATTATGCATATCTTCGTAAAACAAAAAAAAAATTAAAAAGCCTTGCTCCCATATATTTTTGTGGCTTGGTGTCCTTGTACCGCGTGCCACGCTTGTTGCAAAGTTTAACATGCGTGTTGCAAAGAGGTGTGGCTTGGTGACTAAGCAGAACGCAACAATAGCCCCACTCCCCTATACATTGGAAATACTTTCTCTTCGGGATTTTTTGTTAGAAGGTAAAAAAAAGAATACCCCCTCCCCCTAGATTTTGGAAATTGGAATTTAGAATAAGAATATTTATCTTCATGAAAAAAAAAATTAAAAAAAGGCCTTGCAGCCTATATTTTTGTGGATTCGCGCCCTTGTGCCGTGTGCCACGTTTGGTGCAAAATTAACATGCGTGTTGCAAAGAGGTGTGGTTTGGTGACTGAGCACAGCGCATGACAGGTGCTCCTAGACGTATTTCTGGTGGAGGAGAGTTGGCAACCCCATGTAAATTAACTCTGCTTTTTTTAGCAGCTTATCAATTTCCCGTGCGTGAAATCTGTTTTACTGAACTAGAAGAAATTTCATACCTCCTAACTGATTTGCAAAATAGAAGTTTTTTTTATTCGGAAAGCTGAGGAAAAGGCAGAAAAAATGGCAAAATAGAAGTTTTTTTTATTCGGAAAGCTGAGGAAAAAGCAGAAAAAATGGCAAAATAGAAGTTTTTTTTATTCGGAAAGCTGAGGAAAAAGCAGAAAAAATGGCAAAATAGAAGTTTTTTTTATTCGGAAAGCTGAGGAAAAAGCAGAAAAAATGGCAAAATAGAAGTTTTTTTTTATTCGGAAAGCTGAGGAAAAGGCAGAAAAAATGGCAAAATAGAAGTTTTTTTTATTCGGAAAGCTGAGGAAAAAGCAGAAAAAATGGCAAAATAGAAGTTTTTTTTTATTCGGAAAGCTGAGGAAAAGGCAGAAAAAATGGCAAAATAGAAGTTTTTTTTATTCGGAAAGCTGAGGAAAAAGCAGAAAAAATGGCAAAATAGAAGTTTTTTTTATTCGGAAAGCTGAGGAAAAAGCAGAAAAAATGGCAAAATAGAAGTTTTTTTTATTCGGAAAGCTGAGGAAAAAGCAGAAAAAATGGCAAAATAGAAGTTTTATTTGTTCGGAAAGCTGAGGAAAAAGCAGAAAAAATGGCAAAATAGAAGTTTTTTTTATTCGGAAAGCTGAGGAAAAAGCAGAAAAAATGGCAGAGTCGTGAGGCAAGGCTTAAGGAGTGAGGCAGGTTTATTTTACATTCTTTTTTGTTATGTGTGGTATATTAACATTGGGAAAAAAATTAACAAGTTTTAGCAAAGATAACAAACACTTGAAGAATTTTATTAAACTTAAGAAAAAAGTCGTACTACGCAAATTTTCCAAGATATTAAAAATATCTGTTTTTTTAATAAAAACTCAAGTTTTTGGGAAAAGGCTAAATTCAAAACTTGTTGCGCAAGAACGGTATGTGATAGAAACAGTTTGATTACATTTTGTAAATACACCGTAATTAGTTACTTTGTACTGTACAAAGGTAGAGTAAGGTACTCCCAAATACAAAATAAGCTTTCAAAATATCGTGTACAGTCTGAAAAACTACGAGTTATTTATAGAAAGCATATTTATTCCGGTGTTTTCTTACAAAATAAGTGGCTTTTTTATGGTTATAAGATATTTCCAAAAATATTGGCACTCATAACATTGTCACTTTGTGTCGCTTTGGTTGTGCTCATGGGCGTAGGGAAGGGGGGGGCAGGGGAGGGCAGCTGCCCCCCTAGAACTTCAAATTTACGATAGATATTAGCGATAACTTTTCGTATCTTGGAATTTTTTGTTGGATGTTACCTGGTAGATGGTTAAAAAAGCTGGAAATAAACAGAAATTTCAAATATCGTTTGCGATATCAACATTTACGTTTCGATCTTCAATGTTGATTTTCGGTCCGATATATAGATAGGAGACTGGTCCACGATCGGCTGATTTTGACTTGTTTAATTCTCCATGAATTGATTCAAGCGATAAGAAGTTGCTGAGCACGCCAAAGCAAAAGTAACTCATTCAATACCATCCTTGAAAAAGACAATTAGAAATACTCCGCCATTTTTCCACCTGGATGCCTCTCTATCCAAGTGGTCAAGAGTGCCAAACCTGGGCCACCCCGGCACTGGCTCGGTTGTCTCTGGCTTATGTTTGGCCACCAGACAAAAGAAAAAGAAAAGTGACCAGGGGAACATTAAAGCTTGTTTTTCGGCTATAAAATTAAGAAAGAATATGGTCAGCATAAAAAACTACAAAATGAATTTCATTTAGGTTTAAAAAAACTAAACAGAGTATTAATTTCAAATTATACATTGCCTGATCAATACTAAAAGTAAGCCGCTCCGCTAATCTTGGTGTTCTACCTGTCAGTGGTGGCAGTTTTATTTCAACTTCTTTCTTTAAGATACTATCCATCTCGCCAGTTAGCGCAAAGTCTCTTGCTCCAGTCTCCTTCCAAAAGTGGACCTTAAGTTCTTCAGTTGCTACTTTTTGATAATGATAATGTTGTGAAAAGAATTCCCTTTCTTGCTCTTCAGCTCAATCAGAATGTAATCACCAGCCTTGACTTTCTCAGTGGCAAATTAGAAGTTGCTGGTAGGGGGCTTGTCTTCAATGTCTATGCTGGGTTCTGAAGAGTTGTTGTATACAGGATCATTGACGTCAGAATCGTCACTCTAACTGTAACTCTTGTTGCGAGAGACACGCCTTTTGCTTTTTAGTTTTTTCACTTGTCTGACTTCTTCCGTTCCAGGACTAGGGCTTTTTGGCAGATACAGCTTTTATCCTAGCAGTAATGCATTCTTTCATGGGGGTGTCAGTGAGCACTTCTGACTTTTTCATATTCTTTTTCCTGTTGGGTTTTTGGGTTTGACTTGATTGATAAAATGCTGCAAATAAATCAAAGAATGAGACGCAGTCATCCAGCCAGAAGTATTTTCTGAGCTGAGCGTGATGGTTCCTGGTACAGCTCCCCTGAGTAAAATTTCCAGACACTGTTTTTGTGGGGAAATAAGTAGAGGAGGGACTGTGTTCCCAACACATTAACACCAGCACAAATCGTGGTCAACTGACCTCTTTCTGCTGACGTGACCTTCCCTACTTACTTCTAGCCTCGCTGTGCAATGATTTTACCAGGCTTGTGGATTTTTTTCAAACCTGATTCGTTAAAACTTCAAATGTCTTGTGGTCTGAACATGTGTTTATATAGGCCTCAATCCAGGTTGTTAAAGAAAGCTCCTACACTGTGACAGTTGAAAGCAGTTGTCCATCATAGGCTTGTACTTTTTGGCGTTCTTACTGATAGAGTTTTAAGGCAATCCATAAAACCACGGTACCAATCTTTACCTGTAATTCCTCCACTGTCTCCACTGCCTTTGCAGTTCCATTATCCGGTACTTTTATACTCTTAATAATGGCATAAGTGTATGCAAATTTACACGCTTTTAGGGGAATACAGTCGAAAGCATATCAGCTATCGTTTTCAAGTAAGTTTGTAGTCTTTTTTCTTGTTCCTCTGTTAATACTTATCATGTGTTGTAACAGGGTGTAAAGAAATTCAGGTCCAGACTTTTTAGAGGGATATTCAGCTTCTCAACTTTTTTTTTATGTAGTCTAGCAGCGTTCCTATAGGGACACCCATGGTACTTCCAGAGAATCCAACTGACTTCTTGTAGAATAAGACAGAAAAAACTGCTATTTTATTTTCTTCTGGATCACAGCCACCTTTCTTTCTTTTCTCTTCTGTTTTACTTTTAATCATTTTATCTTAAATGAAATTTAACAGGAAAAAATAGTTCACCTATTGTTCTTCAGTTCACCTATTGTTCTGACAGGATTAAACAACGCCAGAAATAAAAGAGTTTTGGGTTTTAAGCTTGCCTTCAACCTTTAAGTATGCTGTTTATACAGCTTTTACAAGCATAACCCACTTTTAGGCACCTTGGTACGGCATGCCGAATTTACCCTGGGTATTGTGGCCGAACATTGGAGTTCACTATCCCGCAGGATGAAAAAATACTAACAGCAAACTGGTGAAGATGGCACATCTCGGAAGCTGCCAAAAACAGGCAAATAATAAGAGAATACAATGTGAGTTTACAACGCGAGTTTTCTAGTATTCGTAATTAGGCGTAGGCTTTCAGACAAAATTGAACAAAATTCCAGAGTTAATCACCATAAAACCTGATCCAATCTGATATTTTTGGAAAAAGCATTAATTAAGGTCAGACATTTTAAAAACATACACTGTCATCTGTCAGAGCTTTCATAATCCACCAGAAGCCCCATAGGTTCTTATATTGAAACTGTTTGCTTTGGCTAAATGTGGGCCAGTCTCCCCTATGCCAATCTGGATATTTAATTTTGTCCATCTGTAAACTTTTGAATTGAATTCTTAGAAGAAGCTGTTATCTAACCATAATGTGATTTGTGTCAAATCGCTTTTGTGGTGTTTATGTTTTCTGGAAATTGGAAGTTGGATAGTGGGTCTCTTATGTTATACTGTTGCAGGAAAAGTAGAACACGGAAAATGTTAAAGGCCCAGTTTTAGTGAAATATAGAATGACTAGTTTCTAAAGACCTATATTCAAAGGACCTCGGGAAGTATTAGTAAGATCCCTCGCCCCTCCATCACAGAAGCGGCTGCCCCCCTATACACAAGATGCTGCCTACGCTCATGGTTGTGCTTGGACAGAAATTTTATCTTATGAGACGAGATTTCAGAAATTGACATTTTGACATGGCCTAGCTTCACTGGTCAATCAAAAGGGGGAACGGGAGGGATGCTTTTGAATTCTGTAACTTTATTATGAAGACAACAATACAAAACTACTTTATCCCCAACTGGCACAAAATCGATCACGAGATCGATCTTATGATTATAAATATCATAATGAATTGCATTTCCAATGAAAAATACAAA
This sequence comes from Artemia sinica, assembly GCA_027921565.1. Classification (NCBI taxonomy): domain Eukaryota; kingdom Metazoa; phylum Arthropoda; class Branchiopoda; order Anostraca; family Artemiidae; genus Artemia; species Artemia sinica. The sequence goes on along the minus strand of CM051261.1, from coordinate 25,468,531 downwards.
CTACTTTATCCCCAAGTGGCACAAAATTGATCACGAGACCGATCTTATGATCATAAATATCGTAATGCATTGCATGTCCAATGAAAAATGAAAACTACTTTATCCCCAACTGGCACAAAATCGATCACGAGACCGATCTTATGATCATAAATATCGTAATGCATTGCATGTCCAATGAAAAATGAAAACTACTTTATCCCCAACTGGCACAAAATCGATGACGATATCGATCTTATGATCATAAATATCGTAATGCATTGCATGTCCAATGAAAAAGGAAAACTACTTTATCCCCAACTGGCACAAAATCGATCACGAGACCGATCTTATGATTATAAATATCATAATGAATTGCATTTCCAATGAAAAATACAAACTACTTTATCCCCAAGTGGCACAAAATTGATCACGAGATCGATCTTATGGGTCATAAATATTGTAATACTTTGCATGTCCAATGAAAACTGAAAACTACTTTATCCCCAACTGGCACAAAATCAATCACGAGAGCGATCTTATGATCATATATATCGTAATTCATTGCATATCCAATGAAAAATGAAAACTATTTTATCCTCAACTGGCAAAAATCGATCATGAGATCGATCTTATGATCATATATATCGTAATACATTGCATGTCCAATGAAAAATGAAAACTATTTTATCCTTCACTGGCACGAAATCGATCACGAGATCGATCTTATGATCATAAATATTGTAATGCATTGCATGTCCAATAATAAACGAAAACTACTTTATCCCCAACTGGCAAAAAAATGGACGCCTAACGAATCCAATAGTAGAGAGGGGGTGCTACTCCGACGCGAACCACGTGGTTTATGGTTTTCTCACTGAGAATGAAAAAACAGGATTTTTCTCACTTGAAAAAACAGGAATTTTCTCACTTTTATGGATGTTTCTTGGACGGTTATGTGTGTTGGTCAATTTATTTGATGTTTTTCATGGATGTCAACATCAATTTATGTCTGTTTTATGGTCTTTGTCAGTGAGAATGGAAAAACAGGATTTTTCTCACTTTGATGGATGTTTCAAAAACAACATCACGTGTTTCCTTCTCAGTCAATCAGAGGGCTTGTTACATCTGCTTCTCAGCCAATCAGAGGGCTGGTTACATATTAGCGGTGCAGGTTTGCAGAGAATATGAGGAAAGGATTTTTACTTGTTGTTGTTGTTTTGGCCAAGTGCATGCTAGGGGCGAATGTTAAGATCCAGGAATAGGAAAACAGGATCACGTGTTTCCCTTTCGTGAATCAATAATTCCCCTTAGAAACAACAAATTAATTCCCCTTTCATGACAGATCAATCAACCATGACATCATCTGTCAGACATTAAAAAACTTTGCCCAGAAACAATTCACCTTGACATCACCTATCAAATATTAATAAACTTTGCCCTGGAAACATTTCTGGTCGAACTCCAAAGATATTAATAAATATCGCCCCGGAAACAATTCTCCAAGAAACTCCGGCGAATGTTTTGATCTTAGAGATGAAGAGATGTGCGGGAAAGGGTTTCCCAGTAATTTCAAATGTGACAGCGCAGGGATGCCAAAAACAAAAGGAACACGCAGAAATTACGTTTAGGGATTATTTGGGCGAAACCGTTTTAGACATTTTAGGGAATTATTTCGGCGAAACAGTTAGAGACATTTTAAAAGATAATTTTAGAAGATGTTTTAGAAGAGGTTTTGAGTGTGGTCGTTATAATACACAAGTTCCATTTGAACAGTGTCGTGAGGTCCCATACCCCAACCCCAAAGGGCCCCGATCCCCCTACCCCGACCCAAAGGGCTCTGATCCCCATACCTCAACCCCGAAGGAAGCCCCCGGCCCCCAAAGGTTCCCCCGGGCTCCCAAAGGGTCCCCCGGGCCCCCCAAAGGGCCCCCGGCGCCCCAAAGGCCCCTGAACCCTCATTTTTTAATATTTTTTTAAGGCTATATTATATCTTTTCAGAACAAGTTCCTTTCTTAATGTCATTCCTTAACCATTTTCCAACTTGAAGCATCCTTCCTTTTCACCCACAACTTTACTATAAGGCTTTTTGGATACCTCAACACCATGAAATAGCTTTCAAAAGACATTTCAGAGCAACTTCTTTTCTTAATGTTCCCTTCTAAACCCATTTTCCAACTTGAAGTACCTGTCCTTTTCACCCACAACTTTACTTTACAGCTTTTTGGATACCTCAACACCAAGAAATACCATTCAAAAGCCATTTCAGAGCAAGTTCCTTTCTTAATGTCCCTTCTAAACCCATTTTCCAACTTGAAGTACCCATTCTTTTCACCCACAACTTTACTTTACAGCTTTTTGGATACCTCAACACCAAGAAATACTTTTCAAAAGGCACTTCAGAGCAAGTTCCTTTCTTAATGTCACTCCTAAACCCGTTTTACAAGTTGAAGTACCCATCCCTTTCACCCACAACTTTACTTTACAGCTTTATGGATACCTCAACATCAAGAAATACTTTTCAAAAGACATTTCAGAGCAAGTTCCTTTCTTAATGTCCCTCCTAAACCCATTTTCCAACTTGAAGTACCCATCCTTTTCACCCACAACTTTACTTTACAGCTTCTTGGATACCTCAACACCAAGAAATACTTTTCAAAAGGCATTTCAGAGCAAGTTCCTTTCTTAATGTCCCTTCTAAACCCATTTTCCAACTTGAAGTACCCATTCTTTTCACCCACAACTTTACTTTACAGCTTTTTGGATACCTCAACACCAAGAAAAACTTTTCAAAAGACATTTCAGAGCAAGTTCTTTTCTTAATGTCCCTCATAAACCCATTTTACAAGTTAAAGCACCCATCCTTTTCACCCAGAACTTTACTATACAGCTTTTTGGATACCTCAACACCAAGAAATACTTTTCAAAAGACATTTCAGAGCAAGTTATTTTCTTAATGTCCCTCCTAAACCCATTTTACAAGTTAAAGTACCCATCCTTTTCACCCACAACTACACTTTTCACCTTTTTGGATACCTCACCACCAAGAAATACCTTACAAAAGGCATTTCAGAGCAATTTCCTTTCTTAATGTCCCTTCTAAACCCATTTTCCAACTTGAAGCACCATCCTTTTCACCCACAACTTTACTTTACAGCTCTTTGGATACCTCAACACCAAGCAATACTTTTCAAAGGCTTTTCAGAACAAGTTCTTTACGTAATGTCCTTCCTAGGCCAATTTTACAAGTTGAAGCATCCATCCTTTTCACCCAAAACTTTAAATTACAGCTTTTTGGATACCTCAACACCAAGAAATACTTTTCAAAAGGCATTTCAGAGCAAGTTCCTTTCTTAATGTCCCTTCTAAACCCATTTTACAACTTGAAGTACCCATCCACTTCACCAAAAACTTTACTTTACAGCTTTTTGGTTACCTCAACACCAAGAAATACCTTTCAAAAGGCATTTCAGAGCAATTTCCTTTCTTAATGTCCCTTCTAAACTCATTTTCCAACTTGAAGCATCCATCCTTTTCACCCACAACTTTACTTTACAGCTCTTTGGATACCTCAACACCAAGCAATACTTTTCAAAGGCTTTTCAGAACAAGTTCTTTACGTAATGTCCTTCCTAAACCAATTTTACAAGTTGAAGCATCCATCCTTTTCACCCACAACTTTAAATTACAGCTTTTTGGATACCTCAACACCAAGAAATACTTTTCAAAAGGCATTTCAGAGCAAGTTCCTTTCTTAATGTCCCCTCTAAACCCATTTTACAACTTGAAGTACCCATCCATTTCACACACAACTTTACTTTACAGCTTTTTAGTTACCTCAACACCAAGAAATACCTTTCAAAAGGCATTTCAGAGCAATTTCCTTTCTTAATGTCCCTTCTAAACCCATTTTCCAACTTGAAGTACCCATCCATTTCACCCACAACTTTACTTTACAGCTTTTTGAATGCCTCAACACCATGAAATACCTTTCAAAAGGCATTTCAGAACAAGTTTCTTTCTTAATATCCTTCTTAAACCAATTTTACAAATTCTAAATTTTTTCTTAGGAATATTTCAGTAGTGTTTTGTTATGGTTTACAGTGTCACAGTTACATTCTCTTGATTTTTCAAAGTTCATTTTGAATTTCTTTCATTGAAATGCAAGAGTTGGAATATTTCAGTAGTGTTTTGTCGTGGTTTACCTTATCAGAGTTACATTTTATTGATTTGTCAAAGTTTATTTCGAATTTCTATAATTGAAATGCAAGAGTTGGAATATCTCAGTAGTGTTTTGTCGTGGTTTACCTTATCATAGTTACATTTTATTGATTTGTCAAAGTTTATATGAATTTTTTTTCACTGAAATGAAAGAGTTGGAATATTTCAGTAGTGTTTTGTCGTGGTTTACCTTGTCACAGTTACATTCTATTGACTTGTCAGAGTTCATTTGAATTTCTTTCATTGAAATGCAAGAGTTGGAATATTTCAGTAGTGTTTTGTTATGTTTTACATTGTCACAGTTACATTCTCTTGATTTTTCAAAGTTCATTTTGGTTTTCTTTCGTTGAAATGCAAGAGTTGGAATATTTCAGTAGTGTTTTGTCGTGGTTTACCTTGTCACAGTTACATTCTCTTAATTTTTCAAAGTTCATTTTGGTTTTCATTCGTTGAAATGCATGAGTTGGAATATTTCAGTAGTGTTTTGTTGTGGTTTACCTCGTCACAGTTACATTTTCTTGATTTTTCAAAGTTCATTTTGAATTTCTTTCATTGAAATGCAAGAGTTGGAATATTTCAGTAGTTTTTTGTCGTGGTTTACCTTATCAGAGTTACATTTTATTGATTTGTCAAAGTTTATTTCGAATTTCTATAATTGAAATGCAAGAGTTGGAATATCTCAGTAGTGTTTTGTCGTGGTTTACCTTATCACAGTTACATTTTATTGATTTGTCAAAGTTTATTTTGAATTTTTTTCACTGAAATGAAAGAGTTGGAATATTTCAGTAGTGTTTTGTCGTGGTTTACCTTGTCACAGTTACATTCTATTGACTTGTCAGAGTTCATTTGAATTTCTTTCATTGAAATGCAAGAGTTGGAATATTTCAGTAGTGTTTTGTTATGTTTTACATTGTCACAGTTACATTCTCTTGATTTTTCAAAGTTCATTTTGGTTTTCTTTCGTTGAAATGCAAGAGTTGGAATATTTCAGTAGTGTTTTGTCATGGTTTACCTTGTCACAGTTACATTCTCTTAATTTTTCAAAGTTCATTTTGGTTTTCATTCGTTGAAATGCATGAGTTGGAATATTTCAGTAGTGTTTTGTTGTGGTTTACCTCTTCACAGTTACATTTTCTTGATTTTTCAAAGTTCATTTTGGTTTTCTTTCGATGAAATGCAAGACTTGGAATATTTCAATAGTGTTTTGTCGTGGTTTACCTTGTCAAAGTTACATTCTCTTAATTTTTTCAAAGTCCATTTTGAATTTCTTTCATTGAAATTCAAGAGTTTGAATATTTCGGTAGTGTTTTGTCGTGGTTTACCTTATCACAGTTACATTTTCTTGATTTTTCAAAGTTCATTTTGGTTTTCTTTCGTTGAAATGTAAAAGTTGGAATATTTTAGTAGTGTTTTGTCGTGGTTTACCTTGTCACACTTACATTCTCTTAATTTTTCAAAGTTCATTTTGGTTTTCTTTCGTTGAAATGAAAGAGTTGGAATATTTCAGTAGTGTTTTATTGTAGTTTACCTTGTCACAGTTACATTCTCATAATTTTTCAAAGTTAATTTTGGATTTCTTTCGATGAAATGCAAAAGTTGGAATATTTCAATAGTGTTTTGGCGTGGTTTACCTAGTCACAGTTACATTCTCTTAATTTTTCAAAGTCCATTTTGGATTTCTTTCATTGAAATGCATGAGTTGGAATATTTCAGTAGTGTTATGTCGTGGTTTACCTTGTCACAGTTACATTCTCTTGATTTTCAATGTTCATTTTGGTTTTCTTTCGTTGAAATGTAAGAGTTGGAATGTTTCAGTAGTGTTTTGTTGTGGTTTACCTTGTCACACTTACATTCTCTTGATTTTTCAAAGTTCATTTTGGTTTTCTTTCGTTGAAATGCAAGAGTTGGAATATTTCAGTAGTGTTTTGTCATGGCTTACCTTGTCACAGTAACATTCTCTTAATTTTTCAAAGTTCATTTGGATTTCTTTCATTGAAATGCAAGAGTTGGAATATTTCAGTAGTGTTTTGTCGTGGTTTACCTTGTCACAGTTACATTCTCTTAATTTTTCAAAGTTCATTTTTAATTTCTTTCATTGAAATGCAAGAGTTGGAATATTTCAGTAGTGTTTTGATGTGGTTTAACTTGTCACAGTTACATTCTCTTGATTTTTCAAAGTTCATTTTGGTTTTCTTTCGTTGAAATGCAAGAGTTGGAATATTTCAGTAGTGTTTTGTAGTGGTTTACCTTGTCACACTTATATTCTCTTAATTTTTCAAAGTTCATTTTGGTTTTCGTTCGTTGAAATGCAAGAGTTGGAATATTTCAGTAGTGTTTTGTAGTGGTTTACCTTGTCACAGTTACATTCTCTTAATTTTTCAAAGCTCATTTTGAATTTCTTTCATTGAAATGCAAGAGTTGGAATATTTCAGTAGTGTTTTGTCGTGGTTTACCTTGGCACAGTTACATTCTCTTAATTTTTTCAAAGTTCATTTTGAATTTCTTTCATTGAAATGCAAGAGTTGGAATATTTCAATAGTGTTTTGTTGTGGTTTACCTTGTCACAGTTACATTCTCTTAATTTTTCAAAGTTCATTTTGAATTTCTTTCGTTGAAATGCAAGAGTTGGAATATTTCAGTATTGTTTTGTTGTGGTTTACCTTGTCACTGTTACATTTTCTTGATTTTTCAAAGTTCATTTTGAATTTCTTTCGTTGAAATGCAAGAGGTGGAATATTTCAGTAGTGTTTTGTTGTAGTTTACCTTGTCACAGTTACATTCTATTGAGTTTTCAAAGTTCATTTTGGATTTCTTTCGTTGAAATGTAAGAGTTGGAATATTTCAATAGTGTTCTGTGTGGGTTTACCTTATCACAGTTACATTTTCTTGATATTTCAAAGTTCACTTTGATTTTTTTTTTCGTTGAAATGCAAGAGTTGGAATATTTCAGTAGTGTTTTGTCATGGTTTACCTTGACACAGTTACATTCTCTTAATTTTTCAAAGTTCATTTTGGATTTCTTTCATTGAAATGCAAGAGTTGGAATATTTCAGTAGTGTTTTGTCGTGGTTTACCTTGTCACAGTTACATTCTCTTAATTTTTCAAAGTTCATTTTTAATTTCTTTCATTGAAATGCAAGAGTTGGAATATTTCAGTAGTGTTTTGATGTGGTTTAACTTGTCACAGTTACATTCTCTTGATTTTTCAAAGTTCATTTTGGTTTTCTTTCGTTGAAATGCAAGAGTTGGAATATTTTAGTAGTGTTTTGTAGTGGTTTACCTTGTCACACTTATATTCTCTTAATTTTTCAAAGTTCATTTTGGTTTTCGTTCGTTGAAATGCAAGAGTTGGAATATTTCAGTAGTGTTTTGTAGTGGTTTACCTTGTCACAGTTACATTCTCTTAATTTTTCAAAGTTCATTTTGAATTTCTTTCATTGAAATGCAAGAGTTGGAATATTTCAGTAGTGTTTTGTCGTGGTTTACCTTGGCACAGTTACATTCTCTTAATTTTTTCAAAGTTCATTTTGAATTTCTTTCATTGAAATGCAAGAGTTGGAATATTTCAATAGTGTTTTGTTGTGGTTTACCTTGTCACAGTTACATTCTCTTCATTTTTTAAAGTTAATTTTGAATTGCTTTCGATGAAATGTGAGAGTTGGAATATTTCAGTAGTGTTTTGTTGTGGTTTACCTTGTCACAGTTACATTCTCTTAATTTTTCAAAGTTCATTTTGAATTTCTTTCGTTGAAATGCAAGAGTTGGAATATTTCAGAATTGTTTTGTTGTGGTTTACCTTGTCACTGTTACATTTTCTTGATTTTTCAAAGTTCATTTTGAATTTCTTTCGTTGAAATGCAAGAGGTGGAATATTTCAGTAGTGTTTTGATGTAGTTTACCTTGTCACAGTTACATTCTATTGAGTTTTCAAAGTTCATTTTGGATTTCTTTCGTTGAAATGTAAGAGTTGGAATATTTCAATAGTGTTCTGTGTGGGTTTACCTTATCACAGTTACATTTTCTTGATATTTCAAAGTTCACTTTGATTTTTTTTTTCGTTGAAATGCAAGAGTTGGAATATTTCAGTAGTGTTTTGTCATGGTTTACCTTGACACAGCTACATTCTCTTGATTTTTCAAAGTGCATTTTGAATTTCACTCATTGAAATGCAAGAGTTGGAATATTTCAGTGGTGTTTTGCTGTGGTTTACCTTGTCACAGTTACATTCTCTTAATTTTTCAAAGTTCTGAACACACACACAAATTTCTCTTAGAAATAATATTTTTCGTCAGTGATAACACTTTTTCTGTTCAAACTAGCAAGTTTTCTACCAAAGATACAAATTTTTTCTTAGAAATAACATTTTTTGATTGTAAAAACAACTTTTCTGTCAGAAGTAGCAAGTTTTGCTTAACACTAACAAACATTCTCATCAAAGTAACAACATTTTACTTTAATACTAACACACTTTTACTGAACACACACAAATTTCTCTTAGAAATAATATTTTTCATCAATGATAACACTTTTTCTGTTCGAACTAGCAAGTTTTCTACCAAAGATACCAAATTTTTTCGTAGAAGTAACATTTTTTTATTGTGATAACAACTTTTCTGTCAGAAGTAGCAAGTTTTGCTTAACACTAACAAACCTTCTCATCAAAGTAACAACATTTTACCTTAATACTAACATACTTTTACTAAACACACACAAATTTCTCTTAGAAATAATATTTTTCGTCACTGATAACACTTTTTCTGTTCGAACTAGCAAGTTTTCTACCAAAGATACCAAATTTTTCATAGAAGTAACATTTTTTGATTGTGATAACAACTTTTCTGTCAGAAGTAGCAAGTTTTGCTTAACACTAACAAACATTCTCATCATAGTAATGATATTTTACTTTAATACTAACATACTTTTACGGAACACACACAAATTTCTCTTAGAAATAATATTTTTCGTCAGTGATAACACTTTTTCTGTTCGAACTAGCAAATTTTCTACCAAAGATACCAAATTTTTTCGTAGAAGTAACATTTTTTGATTGTGATAACAACATTTCTGTCAGAAGTAGCAAGTTTTGCTTAACACTAACAAACCTTCTCATCAAAGTAACGACATTTTACCTTAATACTAACATACTTTTACCGAACACGCACACAAAGTTCTCTTAGAAATAATATTTTTCGTTTCTATGTCTGAATCTATTTGCTTACATGTCTGGGTTGGTGTTCGGTTAGGTTAGATTAGGTTAGCTAAGTTAGGTTAGGTTAGCTAAGTTAGGTTAGGTTAGCTAGTAAACATTTCTCCATGTTTAAGTTAGGTTAGGTTAGGTTAACTTATCATGAGCGCTCATGATAAGCTAACCTAACCTAACTAAAGCATGGTACAAAGTCGACATGGGGGGATTTTCCGGCGAGTATGGTTAGGTTAGGTTAAGCTAGATCAAGTTAGGTTAGGTTAGGTTAGCCTACGTACGCGCGCGTACGTAGGCTAACCTAACCTAACCTAACTTAACCTAACCTAACTTGATCTAGCCTAACCTAACCTAACCATACTCGCCGGAAAATCCCCCCATGTCGACTTTGTACCATGTTTAAGTTAGGTTAGGTTAGGTTAACTTATCATGAGCGCTCATGATAAGTTAACCTAACCTAACCTAACTTAAACATGGAGAAATGTTTACTAGCTAACCTAACCTAACTTAGCTAACCTAACTTAGCTAACCTAATCTAACCTAACCAAACACCAACCCCGCCATGTAAGCAAATAGATTCAGACATAGAAACGAAAAATATTATTTCTAAGAGAACTTTGTATGCGTGTTCGGTAAAAGTGTGTTAGTATTAAGGTAAAATGTCGTTACTTTGATGAGAAGGTTTGTTAGTGTTAAGCAAAACTTGCTAATGTTACTTGCTAATGTTAAATTTTACTAGAAAACTTGCTAGTTCGAACAGAAAAAGTGTTATCACTGACGAAAAATATTATTTCTAAGAGAAATTTGTGTGTGTGTTCAGAACTTTGAAAAATCAAGAAAATGTAACTGTGACAAGGTAAACCACAGCAAAACACCACTGAAATATTCCAACTCTTGCATTTCAATGAGTGAAATTCAAAATGAACTTTGAAAAATCAAGAGAATGTAACTGTGTCAAGGTAAACCATTACAAAACACTACTGAAATATTGCAACTCTTGCATTCCAACGAAAAAAATTCAAAATGAACTTTGAAAAATCAAGAAAATGTAACTGTGACAAGGTAAACCACAACAAAACACTATTGAAATATTCCAACTCTTGCATTTCAACGAAAGAAATCCAAAATGAACTTTGAAAAATCAATAGAATGTAGCTGTGACAAGGTAAACTACAACAAAACACAACTGAAATATTCCACCTCTTGCATTTCAACGAAATAAATTCAAAATGAACTTTGAAAAATCAAGAAAATGTAACTGTGACAAGGTAAACCACAACAAAACACTATTGAAATATTCCAACTCTTGCATTTCAATGAAAGAAATTCAAAATGAACTTTGAAAAATTAAGAGAATGTAACTGTGTCAAGGTAAACCATGACAAAACACTACTGAAATATTTCAACTCTTGTATTTCAACGAAAGAAATTCAAAATGAACTTTGAAAAATTAAGAGAATGTAACTGTGACAAGGTAAACCACAACAAAACACAACTGAAATATTCCAACTCTCACATTTCATCGAAAGCAATTCAAAATGAACTTTGAAAAATTAAGAGAATGAAACTGTGACAAGGTAAACCACATCAAAACACTATTGAAATATTCCAACTCTTGCATTTCAATGAAAGAAATTCAAAATGAACTTTGAAAAAATTAAGAGAATGTAACTGTGCCAAAGTAAACCACGACAAAACACTACTGAAATATTCCAACTCTTGCATTTCAATGAAAGAAATTCAAAATGAGCTTTGACAAATTAAGAGAATGTAACTGTGACAAGGTAAACCACTACAAAACACTACTGAAATATTCCAACTCTTGCATTTCAACGAACAAAAACCAAAATGAACTCTGGAAAATTAAGAGAATGTAAGTGTGACAAGGTAAACCACTACAAAACACTACTGAAATATTCCAACTCTTGCATTTCAACGAAAGAAAACCAAAATGAACTTTGAAAAATCAAGAGAATGTAACTGTGACAAAGTAAACGACATCAAAACACTACTGAAATATTCCAACTCTTGTATTTCAATGAAAGAAATCCAAAATGAACTTTGCAAAATTAAGAGAATGTTACTGTGACAAGGTAAGCCATGACGAAACACTACTGAAATATTCCAACTCTTGCATTTCAACGAAAGAAAACCAAAATGAACTTTGAAAAATCAAGAGAATGTAAGTGTGACAAGGTAAACCACAACAAAACACTACTGAAATATTCCAACTCTTACATTTCAACGAAAGAAAACCAAAATGAACATTGAAAATCAAGAGAATGTAACTGTGACAAGGTAAACCACGACAAAACACTACTGAAATATTCCAACTCATGCATTTCAATGAAAGAAATCCAAAATGGACTTTGAAAAATTAAGAGAATGTAACTGTGACTAGGTAAACCACGCCAAAACACTATTGAAATATTCCAACTTTTGCATTTCAACGAAAGAAAACCAAAATGGACTTTGAAAAATCTTGAAAATGTAAATGTGACAAGGTAAACCACGACAAAACACTACTGAAATATTCCAACTTTTACATTTCAACGAAAGAAAACCAAAATGAACTTTGAAAAATCAAGAAAATGTAACTGTGATAAGGTAAACCACGACAAAACACTACTGAAATATTCCAACTCTTGCATTTCATCAAAAGAAAACCAAAATGAACTTTGAAAAATCAAGAAAATGTAACTGTGACAAGGTAAACCACAACAAAACACTACTGAAATATTCCAACTCATGCATTTCAACGAATGAAAACCAAAATGAACTTTGAAAAATTAAGAGAATGTAGCTGTGACAAGGTAAACCACGACAAAACACTATTGAAATATTCCAAGTCTTGCATTTCATCGAAAGAAAACCAAAATGAACTTTGAAAAATCAAGAAAATGTAACTGTGACGACGTAAACCACAACAAAACACTACTGAAATATTCCAACTCATGCATTTCAACGAATGAAAACCAAAATGAACTTTGAAAAATTAAGAGAATGTAACTGCGACAAGGTAAACCATGACAAAACACTACTGAAATATTCCACTCTTGCATTTCAACGAAAGAAAACCAAAATGAACTTTGAAAAATCAAGAGAACGTAACTGTGACAATGTAAAACATAACAAAACACTACTGAAATATTCCAACTCTTGCATTTCAATGAAAGAAATTCAAATGAACTTTGACAAATCAATAGAATGTAACTGTGAAAAGGTAAACCATGACAAAACACTACTGAAATATTCCAGCTCTTGCATTTCAATGAAAGAAATTCAAAATAAACTTTGACAAATCAATGAAATGTAACTGTGATAAGGTAAACCACGACAAAACACTACTGAAATATTCCAATTCTTGCATTTCAATGAAAGAAATTCAAAATGAACTTTGAAAAATCAAGAGAATGTAACTGTGACACTGTAAACCATAACAAAACACTACTGAAATATTCCTAAGAAAAAATTTAGAATTTGTAAAATTGGTTTAAGAAGGATATTAAGAAAGGAACTTGTTCTGAAATGCCTTTTGAAAGGTATTTCATGGTGTTGAGGCATTCAAAAAGCTGTAAAGTAAAGTTGTGGGTGAAATGGATGGGTACTTCAAGTTGGAAAATGGGTTTAGAAGGAACATTAAGAAAGGAAATTGCTCTGAAATGCCTTTTGAAAGGTATTTCTTGGTGTTGAGGTAACCAAAAAGCTGTAAAGTAAAGTTGTGTGTGAAATGGCGGGTACTTCAAGTTGTAAAATGGGTTTAGAAGGGATATTAAGAAAGAAACTTCTCTGAAGTGCCTTTTGAAAAGTATTTCTTGGTGTTGAGGTATCCAAAAAGCTGTAATTTAAAGTTGTGGGTGAAAAGTATGGATGTTTCAACTTGTAAAATTGGTTTAGGAAGGACATTACGTAAAGAACTTGTTCTGAAAAGCCTTTGAAAAGTATTGCTTGGTGTTGAGGTATCCAAAGAGCTGTAAAGTAAAGTTGTGGGTGAAAAGGATGGTGCTTCAAGTTGGAAAATGGGTTTAGAAGGAACATTAAGAAAGGAAATTGCTCTGAAATGCCTTTTGAAAGGTATTTCTTGGTGTTGAGGTAACCAAAAAGCTGTAAAGTAAAGTTGTGGGTGAAGTGGATGGGTACTTCAAGTTGTAAAATGGGTATAGAAGGGACATTAAGAAAGGAACTTGCTCTGAAATGCCTTTTGAAAAGTATGTCTTGGTGTTGAGGCATCCAAAAAGCAGTAATTTAAAGTTGTGGGTGAGAAGGATGGATGCTTCAACTTGTAAAATTGGTTTAGGAAGGACATTACGTAATTAACTTGTTCTGAAAAGCCTTTGAAAAGTATTGCTTGGTGTTGAGGTATCCAAAGAGCTGTAAAGTAAAGTTGTGGGTGAAAAGGATGGTGCTTCAAGTTGGAAAATGGGTTTAGAAGGGACATTAAGAAAGGAAATTGCTCTGAAATGCCTTTTGAAAGGTATTTCTTGGTGGTGAGGTATCCAAAAAGGTGAAAAGTGTAGTTGTGGGTGAAAAGGATGGGTGCTTTAACTTGTAAAATGGGTTTAGGAGGGACATTAAGAAAAGAACTTACTCTGAAATGTCTTTTGAAAAGTATTTCTTGGTGTTGAGGTATCCAAAAAGCTGTATAGTAAAGTTCTGGGTGAAAAGGATGGGTGCTTTAACTTGTAAAATGGGTTTAGGAGGGACATTAAGAAAAGAACTTGCTCTGAAATGTCTTTTGAAAAGTATTTCTTGGTGTTGAGGTATCCAAAAAGCTGTAAAGTAAAGTTGTGGGTGAAAAGGATGGGTACTTCAAGTTGGAAAATGGGTTTAGGAGGGACATTAAGAAAGGAACTTGCTCTGAAATGCCTTTTGAAAAGTATTTCTTGGTGTTGAGGTATCCAAGAAGCTGTAAAGTAAAGTTGTGGATGAAAAGGATGGGTACTTCAAGTTGGAAAATGGGTTTAGGAGGGACATTAAGAAAGGAACTTGCTCTGAAATGCCTTTTGAAAAGTATTTCTTGATGTTGAGGTATCCAGAAAGCTGTAAAGTAAAGTTGTGGGTGAAAAGGATGGGTACTTCAACTTGTAAAATGGGTTTAGGAGTGAGATTAAGAAAGGAACTTGCTCTGAAGTGCCTTTTGAAAAGTATTTCTTGGTGTTGAGGTATCCAAAAAGCTGTAAAGTAAAGTTGTGGGTGAAAAGGATGGGTACTTCAAGTTGGAAAATGGGTTTAGAAGGGACATTAAGAAAGGAACTTGCTCTGAAATGGCTTTTGAAAAGTATTTCTTGGTGTTGAGGTATCCAAAAACCTCTAAAGTATAGTTCTGGGTGAAAAGGGTGGGTGCTTCAAGTTGTAAAATGGGTTTAGAAGGGACATTAAGAAAGGAAGTTGCTCTGAAATGCCTTTTGAAAGGTATTTCGTGGTGTTGAGGTATCCAAAAAGCTGTAAGGTATAGTTTTGGGTGAAAAGGATGGGTACTTCAACTTGTAAAATAGGTTTAGAAGGGACATTAACAAAGGAACTTGCTCTGAAATGTCTTTTGAAAAGTATTTCTTGGTGTTGAGGTATCCAAAAACCTCTAAAGTATAGTTCTGGGTGAAAAGGGTGGGTGCTTCAAGTTGTAAAATGGGTTTAGAAGGGACATTAAGAAAGGAAGTTGCTCTGAAATGCCTTTTGAAAGGTATTTCGTGGTGTTGAGGTATCCAAAAAGCTGTAAAGTATAGTTGTGGGTGAAAAAGATGGGATACTTCAACTTGTAAAATGGGTTTAGGAGTGATATTAAGAAAGGAACTTGCTCTGAAGTGTCTTTGAAAAGTATTTCTTGGTGTTGAGGTATCCAAAAAGCTGTAAAGTAAAGTTGTGGGTGAAAAGCATGGGTACTTCAAGTTGGAAAATGGGTTTAGAAGGGACATTAAGAAAAGAACTTGCTCTGAAATGGCTTTTGAAAGGTATTTCTTGGTGTTGAGGTATCCAAAAAGCTGTAAACTACAGTTGTGGGTGAAAAGGATGGGTACTTCAACTTGTAAAATAGGTTTAGAAGGGACATTAACAAAGGAACTTGCTCTGAAATGTCTTTTGAAAAGTATTTCTTGGTGTTGAGGTATCCAAAAAGCTGTAAAGTAAAGTTGTGGGTGAAAAGGATGGATGCTTCAAGTTGTAAAATGGGTTTAGAAGGGACATTAAGAAAGGAAGTTGCTCTAAAATGCCTTTTGAAAGGTATTTCTTGGTGTTGAGGTATCCAAAAAGCTGTAAAGTATAGTTGTGGGTGAAAAAGATGGGATACTTCAACTAGGAAAATGGTTTTAGGAGGGACATTATGAAAGGAACTTGCTCTGAAATGCCTTTTGAAAGGTATTTCTTGGTGTTGAGGTATCTAAAAAGCTGTAAAGTAAAGTTGTGGATGAAAAGGATGGGTACTTCAAGTTGGAAAATGGGTTTAGGAGGGACATTAAGAAAGGAACTTGCTCTGAAATGTCTTTTGAAAAGTATTTCTTGATGTTGAGGTATCCAGAAAGCTGTAAAGTAAAGTTGTGGGTGAAAAGGATGGGTACTTCAACTTGTAAAATGGGTTTAGGAGCGACATTAAGAAAGGAACTTGCTCTGAAGTGCCTTTTGAAAAGTATTTCTTGGTGTTGAGGTATCCAAAAAGCTGTAAAGTAAAGTTGTGGGTGAAAAGGATGGGTACTTCAAGTTGGAAAATGGGTTTAGAAGGGACATTAAGAAAAGAACTTGCTCTGAAATGGCTTTTGAAAGGTATTTCTTGGTGTTGAGGTATCCAAAAAGCTGTAAAGTATAGTTGTGGGTGAAAAGGATGGGTACTTCAACTTGTAAAATAGGTTTAGAAGGGACATTAACAAAGGAACTTGCTCTGAAATATCTTTTGAAAAGTATTTCTTGGTGTTGAGGTATCCAAAAAGCTATAAAGTATAGTTCTGGGTGAAAAGGATGGATGCTTCAAGTTGTAAAATGGGTTTAGAAGGGACATTAAGAAAGGAAGTTGCTCTGAAATGCCTTTTGAAAGGTATTTCTTGGTGTTGAGGTATCCAAAAAGCTGTAAAGTATAGTTTTGGGTGAAAAAGATGGGATACTTCAACTTGGAAAATGGGTTTAGGAGGGACATTATGAAAGGAACTTGCTCTGAAATGCCTTTTGAAAGGTATTTCTTGGTGTTGAGGTATCTAAAAAGCTGTAAAGTATAGTTGTGGGTGAAAAGGACAGGTACTTCAAGTTGGAAAATGGGTTTAGAAGGGAACATTAAGAAAAGAAGTTGCTCTGAAATGTCTTTTGGAAGGTATTTCATGGTGTTGAGGTATCCAAAAAGCCTTATAGTAAAGTTGTGGGTGAAAAGGAAGGATGCTTCAAGTTGAAAAATGGTTAAGGAATGACATTAAGAAAGGAACTTGTTCTGAAAAGATATAATATAGCCTTAGAAAAATATTAAAAAATGAGGGTTCACGGGCCTTTGGGGCGCCAGGGGCCCTTTGGGGCGCCGGGGCCCTTTGGGGGGCCGGGGGGACCCTTTGGGAGCCCGGGGGAACCTTTGGGGGCTGGGGGCTTCCTTCGGGGTTCGGGTATGGGGATCGGAGCCCTTTGGGTCGGGGTAGGGTGATCGGGGCCCTTTGGGGTTGGGGTTTGGGACCTCACGACACTGTTCAAATGGAACTTGTGTATTATAACGACCACACTCAAAACCTCTTCTAAAACATCTTCTAAAATCATCTTTTAAAATGTCTCTAACTGTTTCGCCGAAATAATTCCCTAAAATGTCTAAAACGGTTTCGCCCAAATAATCTCTAAACGTAATTTCTGCGTGTTCCTTTTGTTTTTGGCATCCCTGCGCTGTCACATTTGAAATTACTGGGAAACCCTTTCCCGCGCATCTCTTCATCTCTAAGATCAAAACATTCGCCGGAGTTTCTTGGAGAATTGTTTCCGGGGCGATGTTTATTAATATCTTTGGAGTTCGACCAGAAATGTTTCCAGGGCAATGTTTATTAATATTTGATAGGTGATGTCAAGGTGAATTGTTTCTGGGCAAAGTTTTTTAATGTCTGACAGATGATGTCATGGTTGAGTGATTTGTCATTAAGGGGAATTAATTTGTTGTTTCTAAGGGGAATTATTGATTCACGAAAGGGAAACACGTGACCCTGTTTTCCTATTCCTGGATCTTAACATTCGCCCCTAGCATGCACTTGGCCAAAACAACAACAACAAGTAAAAATCCTTTCCTCATATTCTCTGCAAACCTCCGCCGCTAATATGTAGCCAGCCCTCTGATTGGCTGAGAAGCAGATGTAACAAGCCCTCTGATTGGCTGAGAAGGAAACACGTGATCTTGTTTTTGAAACATCCATCAAAGTGAGAAAAATCCTGTTTTTCCATTCTCACTGACAAAAACCATAAAACATCCATAAATTGTTGTACTCGTCGTTGTTTTTTTCATTCTCACTGACAAAAACCATAAAACAGACATAAATTGTTGTTGACATCCATGAAAAACATCAAATAAATTGACCAACACACATAACCGTCCAAGAAACATCCATAAAAGGGAGAAAATTCCTGTTTTTTCAAGTGAGAAAAATCCTGTTTTTTCATTCTCAGTGAGAAAACCATAAACCACGTGGTTCGTGTCGGAGTAGCACCCCCCTCTCTACTTCCAATCTTGTGCATAGCTTCTTCATATTCAATACCTTCAATCAGGGGCGTCCCGAGGGGGGGGGACGAGGAGGGGCATGCCGTCCGCCCAATTTTTTTGGCATTCGGTAAAATTTTCGCGGAAGCCGAAAACTTTGGCAGAAATTTTGCAAAATCGGCCGAAATTTAGCAAAATTCTTAATTTCTGTGGAAAATTCCGCATAAATTAGGTAGCGATTCGGTAAAATTTACGAAGATCACTCCCCCCCCCAATAAAATGATCTTCGGGACACCCTGCCTTCAATCCCCCAGAACTTATCCCAGATTAGACTCAGGTAATCATAAGATTGTAAAGCATTGACTTTCAAATAAAAAAATGAAATGTAAAAATGTATATAATATTGATTCTTCTTCGAAATATTTAAAGGTAAAATTGAAGAAGCCTTTTCTCAGTTGGCTCAAATTTTTAATACGACCACTGTTTGGCGTTCCTCATTACTGCTACTACTACTACTTACAACTCATCGTAGAACCAAGCTGACAGACACAATTAGAGGCGCGTAAGCTTCTTCATCCCAATCTGTTCGGAACAACACTCTTAACCCGTTTTCTTTTTATCCTTTCTTTTGATCTCTTCCAACCACATTTAAGGACATCCAGCTTTTGTTTGGCCCAAGAGGGATTGCAACAGAACAATCTTTGGCAGAACAATCTTTGGCTACCAATCGTGAAATTTGGCCTAAAAACCTTAATTTTTCCTCATTCTAGCAGTGGGAGTACTCTACATTTTTTGGGAAATGTGAAATGGAAAACATCACAATGGTTATAATCCTGTTGTAAAAATTGTTGCATTGCTTTTGATCAGGCTTAAAAAATTGAATAAGGTATTGTTGAAACAACTTTTCTTTCATTCAAGATCATAAGTGCTCTTCCAAAACTTTTATGGAATAGGCTCTCAAATGTGTATTTCTAGTACAAGTAGAATTTAATAATAACCACAAATGAAATAAATTGTATTTCCCACGCTTACACTATCTATCCTATTACAATTGTGTTTTCTCTACGTATTTGTGTTCTTTTTTTCCTTCGGTTTAAAATATATTTTCCAAAAACGGAAGTTTATCAATGGAAAGTAGAGAGCCATATTAAAACTTATGACGAGCAAAAATAAAGTGATAGTGCCTATAGTAATTAAACAGTTCGTAATGACGAACTGTAAGTAAGGAACGACTCGGCCCAATAGTAACTGAAAATCTAAAAAACAGAATTTCATAACAATAGATACATAAAAAAATAGGTTTTTATGTTAATTCTAAGTACATAAAGTTCATTAAGTTTAATGTTACCCGTCAAAAGCTATGAGCCTGAGAAAATTTGCCTGCTTTTTGAAAAAGGGGGGAAACACCCCCAAAGTTAGTAGTAAGCCCCCAATTCGTTGAAAACCTAAATGCAAACTGACGCCTGAAGGCATAGATATGTGTTTAGGTTTTCAACGAATTGGGGTTACCAGGGTCATTTGCAAAGAGGTACCGTTTCTATAGAAGCTATAGTAATTAGAAATAGCATATAGAATTTGCTTGAAGGTATATGCTTTGCGTACGTGCCCGTACCAAACAGGTTGGTTATAATCTGTTCTGCTTCAAGTTTTTTCTGGCACAATTAACTGAATTTCTATTTCATGACATACAAGTTTTTTTTTTAGGTTAGATCCGTGTTGGAAAAACCGGTGTATCTTTTTTAGAAGCTAATTATTTTTTGTATATATTCAAGTTTCAAATTAGATTCCTCAACAGTTTTGAATAGTTTATTGAACATAACACAACTGACATTTTTTGTAAGCATTTACATAGAAAATGGATAATTCAAAGCAATTTCTGGTGAGTAAAAATTTTCTCATTATTATAAAAAAAAAAGAAATTATCTTATCATTAAGTTAAGGAAGAAATTCTTTCCTTACACTAGAACTAAGGGTACTTATATACTTAGAAGCCTATTGTTTTTAGGAGCTGAAACCTCTAAATAATTCTCCTATAGGTTGAAGCTTACGGCGGCTTTTTTTTTTTTTTTTTTTTTTTTTTTTTTTTAGGTGTGTTTTTGAAAATACTTCCAGGCCAGTCTGCATTTACGGTGTGATTTTTATCATGATCAGTTAACCTTTTTAGGGATGTTTCTGAAAAAAAAAGTGCTTAGCTCTATTGAAAAAAAAAAAAATGTTTTACACTACTTTAAATGCCTAACATAAACTGAATTATTTTCCAAACCCAAAATGCATTTTTTTTTCAAGGAAGTGGACACATGCAATACCCCCCCTTCTGAAAAGAGGGCACGATATAGCGAAGGTATATTAATGCAAGCTACAAGACCTTCAGTTATCAAATTCGCTACTAGAACTACACAAGACCAGCCAATGCCTGCGAATCTTTTAATGACAGGGACCTCTGACCCCCGTGTTAGCTCCATATCAGCTGGAAGGAACTTGAAAAGGGAGTGGACTGCCTTATATAATGCCTCAGCTCAACCTACTGAAGATTGTGACCTTAACCCCCCTCAAGTTTTGCCAAGGAGTTCAGATATAGAAGTCCAGTCAGAATTTGTAAGTATATACATAATTTTTTTGTTTCTATCCCTATTTTCAAAAATACGGTAAATTTTCTCAGGGGCATAGCTTTTGATGAGTAAAACTTAAAATTTGTTTCTAAAAAACTATTTCATTTTCTTTCATTAACCAAATTAGCTGGTATATGTATAAAGGAATGATTATCATGCATTTCTATAACGAAAAAAACCTTACCTCGTAACTTCTATCCAAGATGCATTCTAATGCAATAATTCCAATATTCCTTTTAGACAAAAAAAAAACTAACTATTTGAAAAAAACGAAAGTGAAAACAATTGCTACTATACAGTTAACGCGCACTTTTAGACTGGTATTTTTGCCCTAATGCATTTGCATACATCCGCTACTTATCAGATCTACCATCGCTTTTTAATCCGACTTGAATTCTAAGTGGGGTCGCATGCAAAGCGGACTTTAAATAGCAAGATGTATATCTTCAATAAGCAATTTACACAGGGAAAAAGGTTTTTTGATAATTTCCAAATATGTCTTCGCAGCAATGTTAAGAAACATTATTTGGGTGAAGCCGTTTTTGGTCATTTCATTGAAACACTTAGGTGTTTTCGAGAAAGAATTTGAGGTTGTTCTATTTGAACAGTGTTGTGAAGTCCGATACCCCCCCCCCTAACTCGAAAGGGTATCGATCCTCCTACATCGAAGGAAGCTCCCGGTTCCCAAGGGTCCTCCCCGGGAGAGGGGGAGGGGAGGGAGGGTTCTAAAAAAGGACCATCCAACATTTTAATTGCACTTTAATTGTTGATATGGATGGAGAAAAAAGTTCTTCTCTCTCTTACAAGCATTTATTTAGCCCAGGTCAACTTCAAACAAATCCGTTGGCAAAAGACACAGGAAAATACGGATTATTGAGAAGGTAGCACCATCAACCACCGACATATGGGGTTTATACTTTTAAAAAATACAAAGTTCAATATTCGAAACTAGCTTCAGCAGGAGCTTAGGATAGTAGTGGCGACAATTTAGATATAAGGAGCAATTGCCCCCTATTTTTGAAAAAATACCTTTTTGTGGCATTTATACTTTTAAAAAATACAAAGTTCAATATTCGAAGCTATCTTCAGCAGGAGCTTAGGATAGTAGTGGGGGCAATTGCCCCCTATTTTTGAAAAAAATACCTTTCTGTGACATTTATACTTTAAAAAATACAAAGTTCAATATTCGAAGCTATCTTCAGCAGGAGCTTAGGATAGTAGTGGTGAGAATTGAGATATAAGGGGCAATTGCCCCTATTTAAAAAAAAAAAAATACCTTTTTGTGACATTTATACTTTTAAAAAATACAAAGTTCAATATTCGAAGCTATCTTCAGCAGGAGCTTAGGATAGTAGTGGGGGCAATTGCCCCCTATTTTTGAAAAAATACCTTTTTGTGACATTTATACTTTTTAAAGATACAAAGTTCAATATTTGAAGCTAGCTTCAGCAGGAGCTTAGGATAGTAGCGGGGACAATTGAGATATAAGGAGCAATTGCCCCCTATTTTTGAAAAAAAAATACCTTTTTGTGGCATTTATACTTTTAAAAAATACAAAGTTCAATATTCGAAGCTATCTTCAGCAGGAGCTTAGGATAGTAGTGGTGACAATTGAGATATAAGGAGCAATTGCCCCCATATTTTTGAAAAAATACCTTTTCGTGGCATTTATACTTTTAAAAAATTCAATATTCGAAGCTAGCTCCAGCAGGAGCTTAGGATAGTAGTGGTGACAATTGAGATATAAGGAGCAATTGCCCCCTATTTTTGAAAAATACCTTTTTGTGGCATTTATACTTTTAAAAAATTCAATATTCGAATTTATTTAGCCCAGGTCAAACAAATCCGTTGGCAAAAGAAACAGGAAAATACGGATTATTGAGAAAGTAACAGCACCACCAACCCCCGACATATGGGATTCGTGTCCATTAACTGAAGCCGAGGAGCAATTGTTCGTACAGCATACTTCGTCAGTTGAACAATGGTCAAATCTCATTGACACTTATAATGAAGAGGCTCAAACAATCGAATTGGACTCATATTTTGCATTTTTGTTTAAAAAAAAAAAATTTTTGGAATAAAACCATTAATTTTTTCTAAGAATAAGACTACATTTTCCCGACTAAAAAAAAAAAAAATATATATATATTTTTTAACATGTTCAGTTGACATTATGAAAGACATAAGACAATGTAACTTTTTTTTCTTCTTCTTTTAATTGTTCAGGTGGTGGTGGTAGTGTTAGTGGGACAATGACTATGAGAAATTGACAAAGTTTATTAACTATAAAAAATTTACATAAAAAATAAAACTTTTTTTTTCTACAGATTAAAAATATAGCACCACCACCAGCGACACCATTGAATGATGAAGCAACTATATTTACAGGACCAATTCTGTCACCACCAGCAGAGTTCAGGGATGAAGCTACACTGGTCCTAGAGAATATGGAGTGGGAAAGTGGCTTCCTTAACGATGTTTTTGGGGAAATGGCCAGCCTGGATGACTTAAGCTGTGATATTGACATGCTTGAGGATCCGGGGTGGACAGATAGTTTCATGCGTGAATATTTAGATGATGATGTTACAAGTAAATCTGAACCGGGTCCTCATAACGAAATTCCATCAGAGGACAATACAGGCTGGCTCGACCAATTGTCCCCAAACACATTGGAATATGTATTAGGGGACCTCATGCCACATCCCCCCAATATGATTGAACAGACTGGGAGTGGTGTTATTGACAATTCTCTGTCACCCGCCACCACTCCACCTAATGCTATAGATAGAAGTAGTAGTAATACAACAGCAACAGTACCCCCTCTTCCGGATTTTTTTCTCTCCAACTCTGCCTTGCATCACACATTGGTCTACAGCGCCAAATTCGGTGACCCTTTCAACTCTCTAGTGTCGGGGGATATAATAACAGATCCCCTGGCCATTACACATTCATATACTGATAAGATTCGAGCCATTCCTGAACAACAAATGGGGGTGTGGGGAGTGGGGGTCAGTTTAAAAGCATCAATAGCACTAAAAATATTTTTTTTAATGAAAGTGCGGGTGAGATGTATTCGAAATACTTGCACACAGAGATGTTGGCAATACACCCGCATTTATCAAATTATGGGGAGGTTTTTCTAAATTGGGCCAATAGTATTCAAAGTAAGTGGGAAAATTATAACGAGGGGGGTAGTGGATCTGTGGTTTTATTTATTGAAAGTTTAAATGTTAACATTTGTAGGTTTAAAAAGGATTTTATTGTAAGAGGTGGGCATGGGGAGGGGAGGCAATTGAATTAAAATATCATTCAGATTTAGAGGGGTGTAGGGGGATACAACGAATCTGTTTCGATACGAGGCTGCAGTGTTTCAAGTATGCGTTTTTAATTGCGGCATACAGACCTCTGCGCAATGATGCCACTAAGAAGAACTTGGATAAAATGGCAGTTAATGGTAGGGAGGGTTCAAAGTTCCCCAAAGTAAATTTTAATTGTTTAAATGGTCAATATCCCGTGACACTAAAAGGAATAGATATTTTTGAGCGGGCTAATGCACATTTAAAGATTGGTGTCACGGTGTTACAGTATGAACCAGAATTTGAAGAGGGTCAGCGTTCCGATAAGAAGGGTGTATTATTTCCAGTGCGGGCTCCTTCAATTGAATCAGTAGAATATTGGGTGTGGCTTCTATACACCCCACCCACAGACTCCGATTCAATTGGTCATTTCAATCCGATTACGGATATTAGTAGGGTTCTAAGTGAGGGTAAAACGGGGCGTGGGGGTGCATGCTATTACTTCCAACATGCCTCTCAAGATTTCGCTCTGATTTAAAGTTAAAGCATCACATGAAACACTGTAAACGTCATGGATACCAGGCTGTGGAGACGGTAAGCGGAGATAGAGCGATCTTACGTTTTAAAAATTTTCAAAACACGCTCCTGCAGAGCAATAAGATCGCTTTGGACTGCGAGGCTAAGCTGACAGACGTGTGTGATCCGTCAAATTCAAATCATGTTAAAATACATGAAGCCATAGGGGTCTCTTACGCTCACGCGCGACGAGATTCCAATAATACCATGCAAGTGTTGGAGGTAGTTGAGATGTTGAGTGACGGTGAAGACTGCATGCGCTCGGCATTGGTCAGTCTAGTCAAAACAGCGAACGGTGCAATTTCGCGCCTTCGTTATACAAACTATCCTATGGTCCTATCACCAGATGACATAGTGGCCATTAAAAATCGTAAAATGTGTTGGGTTTGCAAGGGAGAATTTGATGATGGTGTTGGGAATGGGGGAGGAGGAAGGTGATCGACCATGATCATTTGTGGCAGGAAATTACATCGGGAGGGAGTAACTTTAGAGGGGTAGCACACCAGTCATGCAATTTAAACGTTAGACAACAATATTTCGTACCTGTTTTTATACACAATTCCAATTACGACTTAAAGTTTGTTCTTCCGGCGTTGGCCCGCATTGCCAAGGGAGGAGTTGTAGATGACGCATGGATAGATGGTTCTTTTTCATATAATATCATACCCAGATCATCGGAGAAGCTACTGCTGCTAGAATTCATGTGGAAAACAGTTGACAAGGGTAACACGTGCCTGAATAAAATCCGTTTTTTAGACTCTTTCAGCTTCTTCCCAAATCTTTAAGTCAATTGATTCAGGTGCAGAAAAGTGACAATTTTGATAGCTTCCCCCTCCTCAAACAGCGCTTCCCCGATGATGAAATGTATGATTTATTAACGTGTAAGGGTATATATCCATATGATTATTACAACTCTGGCTCGAGGCTAGATGAGGTGTCACTACCGCCCATTGAAGCTTTTTACAATTCTCTTACTGAGAGTGAGTGCACCACTAGCGACTACGAATTTGCTAAGAGGGTTTGGGCAAAGGGCGGATGTAAAAATGGGTGGGATTATTGTAAACTTTACTTGGCCAGTGACGTACTCACTCTTCTGGATATTGTGTGCAAAAATACGGATAAAATCTATGGGGAATTTGGGTTGGATTTAGGTTATTATTTTTCCACTCCCCATTTGGTGATTGACTTGATACTTAAAATCAGCAAAGAAGAAATAGGTCTGATCGCCGATGTGGATCAGCATCTGTTTGTAGAGAGATCAATGAGGGGTGGGTATGTTTTTCACGGGGATCGTATCATGAAAACTGATCCGAGTGGACAGCACACCGATGAAAAGTCGGACGCAGTTTTTTTGGATATGAATTCTCTTTACCCATCGGCAATGTCTCACTACTGTTTGCCGTGTGGCAATTATAAATGGCTTGACAATCCCTGTGCTTCGAATTTCCCCGACATTGCCAGTGTTGAGGAGAATGGGGCACAGGGATGGTTTTTTGAAATTGACGGTGAAATACCCATGGAAATCCATGACTCGGTAAAAGACTTTGTTTTTCCGTGCATAAATAGACCGGTGGGTAGGGACTCTCTGAGCCCCTACAATTTATCTTTAGTAGAGGACGGGAGTATGCACTGGGTACCTTCAAAACAAAAACTAATTGCCGATCTCAACCCGAAACAGAATATCGTTGTTCATCACGTGCTATTGAAATGGATGGTGTCCAATGGTTTCAAGGTCACAAAGATTCATAGAGCCCTCCAATTTGATCAAAAGCCTTACATGAAAACGTTTATTGACACCTTTGTCAGTAAGCGTTCACAAGCGAAAACGAAAGTTGAAAAAGAAGTCTATAAACTCATTTTGAACTCAGCTTTCGGTAAAATGTGCGAGAGCGTATGACACAGAAGTCGATGTGACATTGTAACCAACCCCAAAGATTGTGCTCGAATCATTGCGGATCCAAACTTCACATCGTTCACAATCATAGACTCCAATATGGTTCTCCTACATCGCAAGAAAAGAAATATTGTATTAAATAAAAATATTGCGGGCGGAAGTGCAATAACTGAAATATCCAAGAAACTCATGTTGTCATTTTATTATAATGTATGTAGGGTACAGTGGCCGATTGAGGGACAAGTTCAAGTGTACTACGGGGACACTGATTCACTCCTGTTAAAAGTCAAAACTGAAAATCTATTGAATGATTTGGAAAATGGCGAGTACATTAGCTCACGAATGGACTACACTAATTGGGACGAATCCCTCTACCCAGAGCTAGTGAAACGCCAGGTCCCAAATCAATTGTTAATGTTAAAATCTGAAACGGATAGCGATCTGATATCCAGTGGTGTGTTTCCTGGACCGAAGATATACTGTGTGGAAACGCACGGCAAGGATATCAAACAAGTTTGCAAGGGGGTACCTACACACTTTGTAAAAAATAATTTCGACATGAGTGTGTATAGAAACTGTGTGGAACGTAGTTTAGTGCCAAGGGCGAAAGTCATGGCGATTCGCTCTTTACAATTTAAAAACTACACAGTTAGAGTTGAGAAAAACGCCATGTCTGCCATATCGGACAAAGTCTATGTACTTGAGGATGGTGTGAAGGTATTGCCACACGGTCATTATTTAATTTCAGACCGAGTTGAATGTACAGAGTACAGAAAACAACTCGGTCTAAAAAAATTAACTTAAATTCACTAAAAAAAAAGTATAAATTGGGTGGGAGGGTTTTTTTTTTGGGGGGGGGGGGTAATTAGGTTTTTTTTTAATTCTTTTTTTTTCTCTATCACAATCAATTTTCAATGTGTGTGTGTGTGTGTGTGTGTGTGTGTTTGCAAGGCAGATCAATTTCCAGTATTTAATGCCGGCCCCGGCCCGGGCCCGCCGCAGCGGGCCCCGGCGCCCGGCGCTTCCCGGCCCCCCCGGCCGCCGCAGCGGCCGCCCCCCGGGGGGAGGGGGGACCCCAAAATTTAAAATGTTGTAAATAAAAGTGTGATATTTCAAGTGCGCATTATTCCAATAAATGTTGTATTTTTTTATAAATAAATAAACAGAAAAAAAAGTGTATTTATTTAAGTGTTTTTTTTTTTCTAGTGGTTATGTAAATGTTGTATTTTTTTATTATCAATAAATTTAAAAAAAGTGTATTTTTTTATTCATGTTTAATGTGCCTTTTTCAATGTAGTATTTTATTTTTTTTTTAAAGTATTGTTACCTTTTTTATGTATATAATAAAAGAAAATATTATTCCTTATTCTTCTTCTTCTTCTCGTTATTATTATTATTCTTGAACGGAGTAGTAGTAGTAGTAGTAATAGGGAAATTATTTAGTCATTAGACAGCCATAGTCTACAGTTAGTTGTCCAGGTGAACTGTTGAAGGGAACATGTATCAATTTAAAACACCATTCAGATCGTTTCTGTGTGGACCGTCAATGTCGGGCAAAACAACACTCTTAACTAAAATAATTAAAAATTGTGATAAAATGTTTGCGGAAAAGCCGAAAAAAATCTACTATTGCTATAGTATTTGGCAGGAGTCATATGATAAAATAAAAGCAATTGCTGCCACGACAGGGTTGGTGCAGATACAATTCATACAGGGACTTGATGTTTTCAGCATTATTGAACAAAACTCTTGGTTGATCATTGACGATCTGGCTGAATCTATTGAACAATGGTCCCAGGAAATGCTACAACTGTTCACTGTTCGCTCTCATCATGAACAGATTTCCGTTACTCTGGTTCTACACAACCTCTTTCATCAGAGCAAATGTATGCGAACACTTGCATTGAACTGCACCTACTATATCATCTACAGAGTTGTTCGTGATTCTAGCTCGCTAATAACTCTCAATAAACAAATCTACCCGGGAGCCCCCAAATTTCTGCTCTCAGCATACAATCAGGCAACTAATAAACCCTACGGCTACATCCTATTGGATCTTAATCAAAATACACCCGAGGATCTGCGTGTAGTCACAGATATTTTTGACAATGAAATTACAGTATATCTCCCCGTGAACACTAAAAAGACCTATTAGTTGCTATCATGACACTGAAGAAACTACATGAAAATAGACATTTGTTTTCAGTTCTCAGCACTTCAAAACCTCCGCTTAGGAAAGCAATACTCAAACATGGTATTGACAACGATTTCATTAATCTAATATCCGAACTTTGTTTAAATTTGATCGAGGGTAATGTTCAAGTGCCAGAAGTAGTTAAGCAACAGGCAAAGCAACATCGTTCCATTGTACGTACATTGGCCTCTAAAAAGAAAGGAAAGAATTTCAAAAGGAAACGACTTCTTCAGGCGGGCGGTAGCTTTTTCACACTTCTACTGCCAATAATTGCAGGACTTGTAAACAGTTTTCTCTAAAGACAGAGAATGGCAAAACCCTATAAATTGACTCCAATAGAACTCGCTCTCTCACCCGTCGAACACGTTGAGAACAATCTGAGTAAATTCCTTGACAATGAAAATGTTGAGGATGATAAAAAACTGCTTTTACTTCAAGATGCACTTCGCCGAGTGGACAAACACAAGTCCTATCGGTCGAAGCCCACTGCTGCTGCTGCTGATCCCAAAAAAGAATCATCTCCTCAGGATTCTGCTGCTGGAACACAATTGAAGAAGGAGGAATTGGATTCGATTGTATTGAAAATTGGAAATCTAATGCCCCACTCATATCGTGAACAAAGTAAACGACTCCTAGCCTATCTCTTGGAAAGTGATCACATTCAAGTTGAGAGCAATGGGGCAGGGATTATAATTCAGGGCAAGAGCTATAATCTACTTGATTTAATCTATGATATGGTTACAAATCGTAAAGGACTATTAACATTTGACACTCATCTATA
Source organism: Artemia sinica (assembly GCA_027921565.1). Taxonomy (NCBI): domain Eukaryota; kingdom Metazoa; phylum Arthropoda; class Branchiopoda; order Anostraca; family Artemiidae; genus Artemia; species Artemia sinica. The sequence goes on along the minus strand of CM051261.1, from coordinate 25,439,146 downwards.
CAACTTTTTAAATACATTAAACTTCCCCAAAAGTCTTATTGGCAATAGACAAATTCTAAAAAAAATAAATGAACATGCGTCATCATCATCAACAACAACAACAACAACAACATTGACACCATTAAAAAATGAACTTGAAGAAGAAGATTTTAAATCAATTTTGGAAAATACTAGCACACCGCTGATAGCTAGACAAAAGCGAAGACGTATCAACTCATCATCACCACCACCACCACCACCACCACCACCAACGGCCAGTATACAAAAGGGTAGCGGACATTACACAACGTGTTTACGTTCAAAATGGTTGAAGTTCTGAAAGGTGTTTATGAAAATATTGGTGAGGTGGGGAGTTTAAGTTCCCCCACAACTCTTTCCAAAGTCACTGGTGTTCGCACTAAAAATGTACAAGACTATCTACAAAATGAATCAAGTTACACTCTGCATAGAAATCATAGACTTCGTGCCAATCAATATCGAAAAACTAAAGCCTTTTACCCATTGCATATAATGCAAGCAGATCTCCTGACTCTAGATGAGCTTCAACGACGTCACAATACACCGTACAAGTACATTCTACTTGCAATCAGTGTTTATAGTCGCTATGCATATGCAATTCCATTGCGATCAAAGAGAGGTGTTGAAGTTGCTCAGGCCATTGAAAGTATTCTCCAACAGGATTCGTATAAAAAAATTCAAACGGATCGCGGTAGTGAATTTGTTAATCCCCATGTTGCAAAAGTACTAGAGAAATATAGTACACTGCTCTATCATAGTCACAGTCCTATAAAGGCTGCATTGGCCGAACGATTGATAAGAACTATTCGACTTTTAATTTCAAGATATTGTACATTGAAAAATACATCGGCTTTTATTCGTGATCTTGATAAAATCATGTTGATTTATAATCAACGACCTCATCGATCATTGTCCAACTCTACGCCAACGGAAGTTCATCATTCTGATCATGATACAATTGACACCTTTCTTAAACAGTATTCCATGAATCGTCGGCTGTCAAGAAGACGAAAAATAAATTCAATGTTGGTGATACTGTTCGAATTAATAGAACAACTAATGTTTTTGAAAAGGGGAATTACTTGTGGTCCACAGAACTTTTTAAGGTGGCAAAAATCCTAGACACTAAACCCATAACTTATCGCCTGCGTGATACCAAAGATGAGGAGATTCTCGGCGGCTTTTATGACTATGAATTACAAAAAGTTAAAAATGCTAGTGAAATCTATCAAATTGAAAAGGTATTAAAGAGACGTAGTCGCAGGGGTAAGAAACAGTTACTTGTTCGGTGGCTAGGATACAACTCTGATTTTGATTCTTGGATCGGTGTTGAAGATATTGACAATGCCCAATGATTTCTATGTAACATTCATGTCCAACGTTTCCGATCCTCTCTACAATGACTTGAATACGACAAGTGACTTTTGGACAAAACTCTCCCCCGCCATCAAATTTGACGGTGCATATGAAGTGGCTCTTGTCGACTGTATTCTCAAAAATACCTATGACATCCTGAGAAAGGATCGTAAATATGAAATAAAAATACGACCGTTTGAATTCGGTGATGAAGGTGCAATGGCAACTTTTGACTCTAATCAGTACCCTATTGCTAACATCCCCTACAGGGAATACAATAACATGCATGAACTGTGTCGAGTTATCAACAAAAAAATTGCAAGTCGAAAAAAAGGTGGTTTCACTTTCAATTACTCGACGGAACAAAGGAGAATTTATATTACCAATCCATTTGAGAATGAAAGAATTTTCCTCAATGAGAATTTACGTGAGGTTCTTGGTTTTAAAAACCGTATTATTAAGACAGAAAATTTCAGTGGTAGTGATCATGTTATCTATGCAGACTATGCACCCAGCTTCTCCACGGACACTTGTATATTTCTCTACGCTTCATTTGTGGAAACATCTCGGGTTGGTAATTCAAATGTTCCCCTCCTACGAGTTCTTGAACGAAAAACCAATCAAGAACATGTTCACCACTACAATATAAAGCATCTTCAGTATATTCCCGTAAACACTTCCTATTTGGAACTCTGTCAGTTAACACTAAGAACTGAATTAGGTGATCCAATAGCAATTTCAAAAGGCTTAGCAGTGATTACATGTCATTTTCGACCCATTGTCAACGACAACGACGGTACAATAACCTAAAAAATGAACAATAGAAGAATTCCATTTGTCTGTCCCGATATTGACTGTTATGTTGGTGCTTTGAGTCCACGTCAAATAGGCAATGGATTGGACTACTACAAGGGGCGTACTACAATGTCTGGCTATGGTCTTGGTAGCTGGTTTGCTAGGCTATTTCGTTCTGCACTACCCCTTGCCAGAAAATATCTTGTACCTGCTGCATCAAATTTTGCTGCCTCCACACTACAGGACTGGGGGTCGGGCAAGAATTTCAAGGAGAGTGTTAAGGAAAATATTAGATCTTCAGCAAGAGCCGTTGGTGAACAATTAAAATCTAGACAAAATGGGGAGGGATTGAAAAGGATGCGTTCGCGTCATTCACTCATCAGTCTCCACCCAGGCAGGAAGCAAAGGACATCAACAAGGACTTTGAGGAATAAAACAACGAAGTCCAATAAGCAACAGAAGAAGAAGAAAAAGAAAAAGATTGTTAGATCAAAGAAGGATTTCTTCTCTTAAGATGACTTATCTCCCCCACAAGGAATCATATCCATCAATCAGTTCCTCATTGAATCTATTCAATGCTGAAAATGTTGATGTCAGTGTCAAGTATGGCTACTATGAACAATTTCACCCTCAACAACCCCTCTCGGAAAATATACACTTTCAAATATTTTCCAATGAAGACTATTTCATTGATTTGTCGTCAACATTTATTGATTTAAATGTTGTGGTGAAGAAAAAGTCAGATAATACAAGTCCAAATGCCGGCGATGGTCTCTCCTATGAAAACTGTATTCTACACAACCTATTCAAACAAATTAATGTATTTATTAATGGAACATTGGTGAGCACTAGCAATAATTTATCCAACTATGCAAGCTACATACAATTTATGATGATGACGCCAAAGGCGTACAAGGAGATGAGAGGACAATCATTGGGCTATGAATATCGAACAGGTGTTGATACTGACGGTGAGTTGACTACAGCAGTGACCCAGGAGTATCATCTAGTTGGAAAATTAAATCATGAGATATTCAATATATCCCAATGGCTACCCCCCAATGTCAAGATTGACATAAAGTTACAGATGGCCCCATCGAATTTCATTTTGAGAAAAACACTTCCTGCAGCACCCGATGCAAATGTCATTATCACATCGGCAATTCTCCACGTCCGAAAACAACAGGTTATGAGCTCTGTTGCATTGGCAGTGGAAAAGCTAAGAGCCAATGGCAACAACATTAAACTTCTTGTCCCCCATACAATCACCAATCAACGTCACATTGCCACCGGCTCTCGTAGCTATAGCGATTCATCATTTATCAATGGAGAAATCCCATCAAAATTGGCTTTGGCCTTTGTGAAGAGTGGGAGTGCCGTTGGATCCTGGACTGAATCCCCCCACGATTTTAATTTTTTCGGTCTATCTAGCCTCGTGTGCAAAGTGAATGGTATTCCACTGTACACTCTATCATTTGACAAAAAATCCTATAGAACTCTGTACGAGTTGACAATGCAATCCCTAGATCATGACTCTCAACTATTTGAAAATGGAATAACCGATTCAATGTTTTCAAAAAATCATGGAGTTATTGTTTTGGATTTGTCAGGCACACAGGATATGAGCATAGTACGAACAGGGAATGTACGTTTAGAGTGTACATTTGCCAATGCTCTGACTGAGAGTATCACGCTAATATCACTGAGTCAATTTGAAACCTATTGGGAAATCACGCCCGACGGCAGTGTTCTACTAGACCTAGCACCATGAACACAAACCAAATAATCAACGTATTTAGTATGGATCCATACATGTCCCGGTACAAGTCCTATTGCATACCATCCGACTTCATTGAAAAAATTCCAAGTGTTAACAATACCCTGATCATTGTTAATAGCAGTTCGTCGACTTTGAAGACCGGTCATTGGCTAAGCATCTTTCAAACAGCGAAGAATATTGAATTTTTTGACCCTCTTGGCCTATCGTATAAATTCTACGCACCATACATCAGCAACTTTATTGAAAGCAGTGGGAAAACCATTATTCAAAATCAACGAAGAGTACAGGATTTAACGACTAAGACATGTGGCTTTCATGCACTACTCTTTTTCATGTTCAGATGTCGTGGCTACACCTACAAGCAGTTTCTCGACATCTACGTTGACTTACCTCAATTGAACGACTTTCTAGTGGAGAATATACTTACAAGTGTATTTAATATTGATTTTAGTGCCCTAAGAATAAAATGTTCTAAAGATGTATGTGAAATTGTTTATTAATAAAAAAAAATTATATACATGATAAAAACGACTTTTCTACTCTTTAGATTTCATCCACTACTAGGTATTTGTCGACAACAACTAGTGCAGGTAGATTATCTGAATTCACAGTGTACTGATCCTGATGTAGTGCAATGTCAGGGTCACATTTTCTACAGTAGAGTGTGACTTCACTCTTGTCATATCTCTTTGTATAGTCAATGATACTATTCTCATTCATTCTATAGAATTCACATGTTTCAATTTGCCTATTTGAAGCAATTTCACAAACAGTGTCCTCAAGTGTCGAATCACATTCCGTCACAGCCAAATAAAAATCAGTGGGCTTATAATCATAACACCCAGTGTCTTCACAACGATGACGTAGAAACCATATTCTTTTGTTGTTCCAACAGTTGAATCGTTGACCCGATTCCTCCTCCCAGAACAATCTAAAACCACGACGATACCAATCTCGTAGCAATAAACTAAAATCACGGTTAGGATTCTTTCCAATCATACCGGGATATGTACTCTCCCACTGCTTGTATTTATCATAATGACAATTGGAGCATAGGTGACCTCTAGGATGAGAGTCACACACCTCTTCAAGACAGGAATTACATCCTTTAATTTGTATAGCATATCCTCTGTGCAATTTACACGGGTTGCATAATCTACACTTTTCATCATACTCCTCAATCATTGTGCAATTCTCACATGATGACCAGCTGCCCTGTGTGTACATACATAACGGACATGTATGGAACATTTTGTCATGTGTTAACGCTCTCACTACCACAATGAAACTGAGCTAGCAACAAAAAAAAATGTCTGAGAGAGAGAGAGAGAGGAGTATATCATCCTTGAGCACCATCTTTCTTATGAAAAAAAAGTCCTAAATTTCTAAACTAATGTTTAAAAGCATATCCACAATATCATTTTGTCGTGTCGTGATCAATATATCAATAAATTGTGTAAATGCATTTGGACCACGATGTAGAAGCTTCATACAATAGTCTAATGATGGAGAATCAGTTTTCATTATATCGAGAAGCATTCCTCGAGAAAATATCTTCCTTTGAATAGACAACTCTAGAAAATCATCATCTAGAATCAAACGTTTTTCCATAAGAACTAGATTCCTCATGATTCGCTCTTTCTCGAATCTATCCATTTTTAGAGTCCTAACTCTCTCACAACCAACTTCATACTAATCAGAATTTCTCTTTTCTACTCTAGAAAATATACGCCTGTCTACTATAGAAAAAAAAATACCATTGATTTAGAAACATTTTTATTGAACATAATTACAATAATAATATTCACTGATGCATTTTGTTCTCATCAATATATTTCGATAGGACATCTAATGCTGACCGAAGTTTATTTATATGGAGAATATTCACTTTTCCAGCAAAACATAGTTGCTCCTCCTGCTTAAATTTGCTTAATGATATCACGTATCTTGCATACATAATGTCCCATTCAAGACATAGTCTACACCCAGCGGTTATTTCCACAGCTACATTAGGTACTCGTATATCGTTGCTGCTGCTGCTGTCGGTTCCATCATTAATATCCAATAGTGTAAATGCACCACTCATTTTTTCTCCACTAATATCCTCTCAAATAAACTATTCTCTTTGAATTCAATTCTCTTACTAATATGAAATACAATGAAAATTACTCCTTATATCCGAATCCAACTACTAATCAAGTAGTTAGTGTGACCGTCGCTCTCTCTCTCTGGTTGTCCTCCAAAAATGGGTGTCATAATAGAAAACATGTCTATCAACCCATGTAGAGTTCATTGTAATAGGCAAATGACCCTGGTAACCCCAATTCGTTGAAAACCTAAACACATATCTATGCCTTCAGGCGTAAGTTTGCATTTAGGTTTTCAACGAATTGGGGGCTTACTACTAAAGTTCCAAAGTATCTTGGTAAAAATCAAACCATCAAAATCGGCATTCAACACATCAGAGAACCCTACTGTAGAAGTTTCAAGCTCCTATCTACAAAAATTTATAATTTTGTATTTTTGCCAGAAGAAAGATCACGGATGCCTGTTTTTTGTTGTTGTTTTTTTCTAGAGGTGATTGTAACGAACTAATAATCATAGAAGATCAGAAGAGGGCTCATTTAAACGGAAATTAAGTTTTAGTGCCCTTTTTAAGTGTTTGAACAGATTGGATGGCGACTAACTGCCCTCCCACACATCTTTTTTCCATATAGACATTTGATCTAACTTTTGAGACAGCCATTTGGTTCAGTATAGTTAAAAGGCGCAATAACTGTGCCTTTGGGGATGACGTAAGATATAACCCCCTTTATTGCCTTGGGAAAGGGCTGCAAGCTACGTAATTTGCCCATTTTTCCCATATAGTATTTGTTATTGGGAAATATATAGACGCTTTTGGAGGGGGGTTGGGGTAGAATCATCTGCTGGGGGGAGGATATCCACGGGGATAATTTTACATGGATAGGAAATGTTCCAGGAGGGATTATACAGGGGAAATTTTGCACGGAAGAGGAAAGGGATTTCCTAGCATAATTTAAAAAATGGCCTAAAAGTAAATACTTTTTGAACTGAAAGTAAGGAGCAACATTAAATCTTAAAACGAATGGAAATAATTCTGTAGGTGAGGGGGCTGCCCCTTCCTCAGCCCTCGCCTTTTACGCTAAAGTTTGACTTTTTGCCAAATTCTTTAAGACAGAATGCTCAAACGCAAAGGCCGCTGAATTTCAGCCCCCCCCCCCCCCAATACACGGAATAATCGTGTATTCGTCCTTTCAGCGAATAATTATTAATCGTCCTTTCAGCTGGGAAAAAAATGTTTTTTATTTAATTTAAACCTAAGACTAACATAAATAAAGTGATACAGTAATTCAAACGTAAAACGAACAGAAATCATTACTGAATTAATTATAAAATTATAATAATTAGAAATTAATGTATAAATGACACCAAAAACGGAGAAATAAAAACGAACAATTCGATCAGAAGCATAAATAAAAGATGCTGTTATAAGTGGAAAATCAAAATTCTAAAATAAACAGAAATTAAAACGAATAATCAAACTTAAAAGGAACAGAAAAACATCAACAACTACTCAACAGAAAATTAGACCACAACGCTAATCAAAATCACAAATAAGACTGGTGCTGCAACCCCCCCCCCCCCGAATTAGTCAATATATGTCATTTACGGTTTATTCGGACAATATGTATTCTGAGCAATATGTTTATATTTGTCAAAACATAGAGAAAAAAAGCACAGTAATGTTGAAGATTATTGGAAAATACTACTGAAAGTGGATTTTACTGATTTAATATGCAATGATAAATTAAATTCCATAAATTAAATTAATTAAATCCCGTAAATTTAATGATAAATATAATTCCAGAAATCTCATCAATTTCTGTTTTTGAAATTTAAAGTTATAAAAAAGAAACTGTTTAAACATTTTTTGTCATCAATAATGGAATAATGACACTCTGGCCTTTGGGAAGTTAGGACCAGTAGCCCTATAACTCGTATGACTTTGTTTCTGCTCACCTTCGATTTAAATACTTTCCTTTGAAAAACTTCTTTTGAGAAACATTTTTTAAATTAGATATGTTTCGTCTTTAATTGATGTAGTTCAATAATTGGATAATATTAGATAAATTTGTAATGCTTTTCTATGCTTAGGCATAAAAATTTTGGATTGCAATTTAGATTGGGATAGTATTTGCATATTTAGCCAAAATTTTCTATCTGCAAAAATGCTATAAATTCTTAATAGCATTTTGCTATAGAATTTAGGGTGAAGGGGGAGGGAAGGGATGACGGAGGATGATTCATAGGAACACTACATCTGCATATGTTTTTGGTCTTCAATAGGGCTGAAGCAACCCTGATTCCCGTTCTGCAGAAACCCTTCAGTAAACATGTATATTAATCCATTTATTTAAAAGAAGTTTTCATGTTATATAGAAGTTTCCATACCTTGTTCTTACGATTAAAGTCGGACATTTTGTCCGAGCATTGTAGGAACAACTCCTGAAACACAATGGCCTATTAATTAGAATAAGAAGCTTTTTAAAAGTGCTAAACAAACTTTAGCGTAAAGAGCAAGGTACTGAGGAGGGGGGCAACTCCTTCATACACGGAATAATTTCTGTTCGTTTTAAGTTTTAATATTGCTCCTTACTTTCAGTTGAAAAACTTGTTTTTTTTTATTTAATTTCTTTAAATAAAGGCATTTCAGTTTGAAGTTGAAGTTTTCTGGTTTGGTGTATTAAAAAATAAATAATAATAATGCATCATGAATGAACATGATCAGATTTACTTCCTTAATTTCTTGCCTCATTAGAGGCTTCTTTGGCCCTGACCTGACTGGGGTGTCCACACGGCCCGGAGTTTAAAAGCATATCAGTGGAAATAACTTAAACTTTTCCAATTCGTTTTTATTCCAAAGCATATTGCCCTAGTTAAGATCCCTCGGTCCAGTCTACATACCCTGAAAGTTCCACGCCGATCAGAGAAAAACAATGTCGGGTCCATTTAATGGGTTTCTGAGTTAATAAAAAAAAAACTCTCCCTAAAGAAGTTTTTCAAAGAATATAAAGGCCTTACTAAACTTAAGATCAGCACAAATAAATTCCTATGCTAATTCAAACTCAAAACGACCACATATTACTATTAAAGAATAAATGAAACCCAAAACGAACAAAAATTAAATAAGCAATCATGGCACACAAATATACAACAGGTACTAATATAAATGAATAAATAAATCTTAAAACAAGTAAAACTTAAATTGAACATATAAATCAAGCTTAAAACGAGAAAAAAATCACTACAAATAAGAATCTGGCTACTGTTCCATTCCCTAACTACAAAAGTCTAAAGCCTAATGCGTCATTGGCGCTTGGAAACGACCCACTTATTTTTTCAAAATATTTTTCCTTTTTTCTGGTGCAGTATGCGTGCCCGGTAAGTTATTAGCCGATCAGAGATCGAAAAAATAGGGCCTACTTTGGGCGTCACGAGCCAATACAACGTAGCTTTACAACAACATGCCCATGCCAATACAACATGCCCTGTAAGTCCAAGCCAATCTATATATATATATATATATATATATATATATATATATATATATATATATAATATATATATATATATATATATATATATATATATATATATATATATATATATATATATATATATATATATATATTATATATATATATATATATATATATATATATATATATATATATATATACATATATATATATATATATATATATATATATATATATATATATATATTATATATATATATATATATATATATATATATATATATATATATATATAAGAAATGACCCAGTCTAAGAGTAGGGAGCTATCATGAGTTACTGACAGGACATAATTTATGCATGTTTTTATGGCTTTTGTCACTGAGAATGAAAAAACAGGATTTTTCTCACTTTGATGTATTTTCATGGTTTATTGATTCTAATGGGGTCAATGACACCTCTTTCAAGGTCAATTGATTTGTTGTTTCCAAGTGTATTGTCTCCGGGACGAAGTTTACACATGCGCATTAACGGGGGAGAGATGTATTGATCTAGGACAAGAGGAGGAAGTGGATTTCCGAGAACTTGATTTACATAAATGAAGGGGAGAGGATTTCCGAGAAATTGATTACATAAAAGAAGGGGACAGAATTTCTGAGAAATTGATTTGCATAATCGAGGGGAATTATTGATCTACGAAAGGGGAATTAGAAATGACATCACTTGTTTCCTAGGAATTATACGGGATTCTAAAGAAATAGAAATTCTATTTTTAAATATGGATTCTCTGATCTTACGTGACAGAGATAAATTAATATTCTATTTTTAAATATGGCTTCTCCGATCTTTAGGTCAGAGTGATAAATTGATATTCCATCGAAACCATAATAGTATAGCTAGGAACATCTTAGAGATGAAGAGAATAACGCGGAGAAAGGGTTTCCTAGGAATTTCAAGTGTGACAGCGCAGGGATGCCAAAACAAAAGGAACACGCAGAAATTACTTTTAGGGGATTATTTGGGCGAAACCGTTTGAGACATTTTAGAAGATGATTTTAGAAGACGATTTAGAAGATGATTGGGGTGAAACTCTGTGGTCGTTATAATACACAAGTTCCATTTGAACAGTGTTGTAAAGTCCCCTAACCCAACCCCAAAGGCTCCCCCTACCCCAACCCCAAAGGGACCCACCGGGCCCCAAAGGCCCCCCGGGCCCCCAAAGGCCCCCCGAGCCCCCAAAGGCCCCCAAGCCCCTCCCTTCCTCCCTCCCTTTTTGAATTTGTTTTAAGTCTTTTCGGACTGAATTTTTTAGACATAGAAATTATCCAACATTTTTCCGGTTTTTTCTTTAACCCATTGGCATAGAATTTTAGCCTAGAGTCTTAGCTTAGTTTTATTTAGAGTTGAAGTTTACTTTAGTTTTAGTTAAGAGTTTAGAGTTTTAGCTTAGAGTCTTAGCTTAGTGTTTTTGTAGAGTTCTAGTTTAGTTTAGTTTTAGTTAAGAGTTTAGAGTTTTTAGCTTAGAGTCTTAGCTTAGAGTTTTTGTTGAAGTTCTAGTTTAGTTTAGTTTTAGTTAAGAGTTTAGAGTTTTAGCTTAGAGTCTTAGCTTAGAGTTTTAGTTAGAGTTGAAGTTTAGTTTAGTTATAGTTAAGAATTTAGAGTTTTAGCTTAGAGTCATAGCCTAGAGTTTTAGTTAAAGTTGTGGTTTTAGTTAATTTGAAGTGAAGAGTTTAGAGTTTTAGCCTAGAGTCTTAGCTTAGAGCTTTAGTTAGAGTTGTAGTTTAGTTTAGTTATAGTTAAGAGTTTAGAGTTTTTAGCTTAGAGTCTTAGCTTAGAGTTTTTGTTAGAGTTCTAGTTTACTTTAGTTTTAGTTAAGAGTTTAGAGTTTTACCTTAGAGTCATAGCTTAGAGTTTTTGTTAGAGTTGAAGTTAGTTTAGTTTGGTTTTACTTTATAGTTTTACCTTAGACTTTTAGCTTAGAGTTTTAGTTAGAGTTGAAGTTTAGTTTAGTTTTATATAAGAGTTTAGAGTTTTAGATTAGAGTCTTAGCATAGAGTTTTTGTTAGAGTTCTAGTTTAGTTTAGTTTTAGTTAAGAGTTTAGAGTTTTAGCTTAGAGTCTTAGCTTAGAGTTTTAGTTAGAGTTGAAGTTTAGTTAAGTTCTAGTTAAGAGTTCAGAGTTTTAGCCTAGAGTCTTAGCTTAGAGCTTTAGCTAGACTTGAAGTTTAGTTTAGTTATAGTTAAGAGCTTAGAGTTTTTAGCTTAGAGTCTTAGCTTAGAGTTTTTGTTAGAGTTCTAGTTTAGTTTAGTTTTAGTTAAGAGTTTGGAGTTTTACCTTAGAGTCTTAGCTTAGAGTTTTAGTTAGAGTTGAAGTTTAGTTTAGTTTAGTTTTACTTTATAGTTTTAGCTTAGAGTTCTAGTTTAGTTTAGTTTTAGTTGATTTTAGAGTTTTAGCTTAGAGTCTTAGCTTCGAGTTTTAGTTAGAGTTGAAGTTTAGTTATAATTAAGAGTTTAGAGTTTTAGCTTAGAGTCTTAGCTTAGAGTTTTAGTTAGAGTTGAAGTTTAGTTTAGTTTAGTTTTACTTTATAGTTTTAGCTTAGAGTTCTAGTTTAGTTTAGTTTTAGTTGATTTTAGAGTTTTAGCTTAGAGTCTTAGCTTAGAGCTTTAGCTAGACTTGAAGTTTAGTTTAGTTATAGTTAAGAGCTTAGAGTTTTTAGCTTAGAGTCTTAGCTTAGAGGTTTTGTTAGAGTTTTAGTTTAGTTTAGTTTTAGTTAAGAGTTTGGAGTTTTACCTTAGAGTCTTAGCTTAGAGTTTTAGTTAGAGTTGAAGTTTAGTTTAGTTTAGTTTTACTGTATAGTTTTAGCTTAGAGTTCTAGTTTAGTTTAGTTTTAGTTGATTTTAGAGTTTTAGCTTAGAGTCTTAGCTTCGAGTTTTAGTTAGAGTTGAAGTTTAGTTATAATTAAGAGTTTAGAGTTTTAGCTTAGAGTCTTAGCTTAGAGTTTTAGTTAGAGTTGAAGTTTTAGTTTAGTTATAGTTAAGAGTTGAGAGTTTTAGCCTAGAGTCTTAGCTTAGAGTTTAGTTAGAGTTGAAGTTTAGTTTAGCTATAGTTAAGGGTTTGGAGTTTTAGCTTTGAGTCTTAGCTTAGAGTTTTAGTTGGAGTTGAAGTTTAGTTTAGTTATAGTTAAGAATTAAGAGTTTTAGCTTAGAGTCATAGCTTAGAGTTTTAGTTAAAGTTGTAGTTTATTTATGTTTTAGTTAAGAGTTTAGAGTTTTAGCCTAGAGTCTTAGCTTAGAGTCTTAGCTTAGAGTTTTTGTTGAAGTTCTAGTTTACTTTAGTTCTAGTTAAGAGTTTAGAGTTTTGTATGTCAAGGTTAGGTGAGAGTCAGGCAAAAGTTAGCCTACGTACGCGCGCGTACGTAGGCTAACCTAACCTAACTTAACCTAACCTAAATTAATCTAGCCTAACCTAACCTAACCATGCACCTAACTTTTTGCCTGTCTGTCACCTAACCTAACCTAAGTGAACCTAAAATAACCTAACTTTTTGCCTGTCTCTCACTATGAGTGTGTGTCTGAGCAGGTGTGCTGCCATCTATGACAACATGAAATATGCTTGCGGCTATAGCGATCGTACTCTATGCTTGCTCTTACATTGGAAGTGGCTTTCCCAGTGGTACTCCATGGTAGGTTATCAAGACTATCTAGTTTAATGCATGTATTAGATTAGTAATTTTCATCCATTGAACGGATAAACATCGACATCATATTTAAAAAGAAGTGAAAAGGAATTATTTGAGAAACGTGCGTATGCATGATAAAGTCATCGTTGCCTTGAATGCTGACAAAGAGATATATTTGAACTATGAAAAAAGTAGTTGTGGAGATCTTATTGGGAATGCATGCCTACGTTGTCATGAAAGTGAGAAGTTAAATTCCTTTGGAGTACTCAAGAATTTCCGTATGTCAATTGGTGGATATAAGAAAGTATCATTTCCAGAGAAGTTAGTACTCAAAGAGAATGCTAACATAAAAATAATAGTTGATGAAAAGGGACAACTTTTAGCTAATGGTTCTGGTAACATGTTAGCTGTTGATAGATCTTATCGTCATCTTTCCGGTGCTAGCATTCGAATGAAAGCAAAGGGAAATAGAAGACGTGCATACTGCAGTACCAACATCATAAATCATGTCTTGTCAACGTGCCAGAACTGTTACCTCTGTAAAAATACTGTGATAATAGACAATGAAATCACAGTCAAAATAAAAAGATTATTGGCAGCCAATATCACTAATGAATGTCATTATTACTACCAAAGATCATAAGGTCATTGAATTAAATAATTGCAAGGATTAAATGTGTATTGAACCTGTATGTGACATCCCAGTAAAAATTGTATATGACTCAGAATGGAATAATGATTATTATCCAAGTGGTTATGAGCTAAGAGAAGTGAGTAACTCTAGTGTCAAGAGAGAATCTAATGATTTATTTTATGGATCAGAATCAAAAATTTTCAAAGTGGCTCAATAATATTAATAGTGTCTAAAAATGTATGTAGTGTAGTGTCTTTTATGTTAATATTCTACATGTTGTTATTTCAATAAAAATATTTTATGCATTACTTTGTTATATTTCTATTATTTAGGATTCGTTAGCATGTCAACGCTTAGAATGTTTATTAGAAAAGTCGGAGGTTTTTTATTTTCTTTGGAAAAAATTAGAATTGGACTATAACTTTTTTCCTTTCTTCGAGAAAATTCAGAAGAGAACTTGAACTTTTTCTTCACTTCGTTGTGTAAACTCTGCTTGGTGTTGGGGTATTCAAAATGCTATAAAGTAGAGTTGTGGGTGAAAAGAATGAGCACTTCAAGTTGTAAAATTGGTTTAGGGGGTACATTAAGAAAGGAACTTGTTCTGAAAAAATATAAAAATTCAAGCTGTAAAATTGGTTCAGGGGGGAAATTAAGAAAAGAACTTGTTCTGAAAAGATATAAAAACTTTTTCTATCTTCTACGGAAAAATTTAGAATAGAACTTTAAATTTCTTTATGTCTTGATGAACTTAAAAACTGATGTGGAAGATTTTTATTTTTCTCTGGAGAAATTAGAATTGAATTGTAAGTTCTTTAATGAAATTCGGAATTCAGTTAACTTTTCATGATCAAAGTATAACTTTTTCTATCTTCTATGAAAAATTTGGAACAGTACTTTAAAGTTTTCCATATCTTTGAGAAAATCTGAACTGAACTAGAAAATTTTTATTTTCTCTGGAAAAAATAGAATTGATATGTACCTTATTCCTTTTTTCATTGAGAAAATTCAGAAGAGAACTTGAACTTTTCTTCACCTTGTTGAGAAAATTAGAAATAAAATGAAGCTTTTTATCTTCCTGGAAAATATTCACATTCATAGTATAACTTTTCCTATCTTCTACACTAAAATTTAGAACATTACTTTAAATTTGTTTATGTCTTTGGGAAAAATCTCAGAATTAAAGTGGAGCTCCTTATCTTCATAGTGAAATATTCACGATCAATGTGTAACTTTTTATATCTTCTACCAAAAATTTGGATGAAAACTTTAAATTTATGTCTTTGGGGAAAAAATTGAATTGAAGTGAAACCCTTTTTATATTATTTAGAAAAATAGAATTGATCAATAACTAATTTTTTTTTTATTGAGAAAATCTGAACTGAAGTGGAAAATTTTTATTTTCTATGGAAAAAATAGAATTGATCTGTAACTTATTTCTTTTTTCATTGAGAAAATTCAGAAGAGAACTTGAACTTTTCTTCACCTTGTTGAGAAAATTAGAAATAAAATGAAGCTTTTTATCTTCCTGGAAAATATTCACATTCATAGAATAACTTATCCTATCTTCTACACTAAAATTTAGAACATTACTTTAAATTTGTTTATGTCTTTGGGGAAAATCTCAGAATTAAAGTGGAGCTCCTTATCTGCATAGTGAAATATTCACGATCAATGTGTAACTTTTTATATCTTCCACAAAAAATTTGGATGAAAACTTTAAATTAATGTCTTTGGGGGAAAATCTGAATTGAAGTAAAACCTTTTTATATTATTTGGAAAATAGAATTGATCAATAACTAATTTTTTTTTTATTGAGAAAATCTGAACTGAAGTGGAAAATTTTTATTTTCTATGGAAAAAATAGAATTGATCTGTAACTTATTTCTATTTGCATTGAGAAAATTCAGAAGAGAACTTGAACTTTTCTTCACCTTGTTGAGAAAATTAGAAATAAAATGAAGCTTTTTATCTTCCTGGAAAATATTCACATTCATAGTATAACTTTTACTATCTTCTACACTAAAATTTAGAACATTACTTTAAATTTGTTTATGTCTTTGGGAAAAATCTCAGAATTAAATTGGAGCTCCTTATCTTCATAGTGAAATATTCACGATAAATGTGTAACTTTTTATATCTTCTAGAAAAAATTTGGATGAAAACTTTAAATTTATGTCTTTGGGGAAAAATCTGAATTGAAGTGAAACCTTTTTGTATTATTTGGAAAAATAGAATTGATCAATAACTAATTTCCTTTTTTATTGAGAAAATTCAGAAGAGAAGTGGAACTTTTCTTCACTTCGTTGAGAAAATTTAAAATTGAAGTACAACTTTGTCTTTCGGGAAAATATTCACACTGGATTTTTTTGTCTTCATTGAAAATATTCACGATCAAAGTATAACTTTTTCTATCTTCTATGAAAAATTTAGAACAGAACTTTAAATTTTTTTTCATCTCTTTGAGAAAAAATCGAAACTGAATTTAAGAAAATTTAGAATTAAAGTGAAACTTTTCATCTTCATTGAAAATATTCACAATCATAGTATGACTTTTCCTATCTTCTATGTAAAAATTTAGACCAGAACTTTAAATTTTTTATGTCTTTGAGAAATTAAGAACTGAAGTGGAACCTTTTTATTTTCTCAGGAAAAAAATTAGAATTGATCTGTAATATATTTCTTTTTCATTGCGAAGATTTGGTGTTTAGATATAAAAGAAGTTGAAAAGTAATGTATGACTTCTCTGTCATACTGAATCTGAAAAATGTAATTTCAGAGAAATTCTTTAACCTTTTAGAGTTAACTTACCTTTTTATGGATGAGCATTTAGGGTTCCCCAACATGTTGAACCTGAAAGTGTGTTCCTTGACATGCTGAATCTGAAAGTGTGATTTCAGAAAAATTCTTTAACCTTTTAGGGTTAACTTACCTTTTTAGGGATGAGCATTCAGGGTTCTCCAACATGTTGAAGCTGAAAGTGTGTTCCCTGACATGCTGAATCTGAAGGTGTGATTTCAGAAATTTTTTTTAACCATTTAGGGTTAACTTACCTTTTTTAGGGATGAGCATTTATGGTTCTCCTACATATCGACCCTGAAAGTGTGTTCCCTGACATGCTGAATCTGAAAGTGGGATTTTCATGGCGATGAGCTATTCTAAAGAATAAAGATGGTTGAGGCTTAAGATGTTTATTGCTTAAACATATTAAAAAACATTTTGAAAAAATATATATTGACATATTTAAAAAAAAGCTTAATCCATTTGATATGAGGAGGAGCATGAGTTTAGGTCTTTGGATATCTGAGTCATTTTTTCATGTCAGGTATCTTTTCCGGCACCCATTGAGCAAAATATCTAACTTCATCTTCCGGATCATGTACTGAATGCAGGTATTTCTCACATTTGAAGTCTTCTAAATTGAATAATGCTATGTCTTTATCATATTTTTTCTAGTAAGAGTTTATCAGTTGGTACGTTTCCCTTAACATATACAGCTTGCACACCGAAAAAACTGCATATTTCCTGAATTTCCTCTTGTACATGGTTTATTTCATAGCCATTTTCATTACGTGGTCTTATAGTTTTAACATAAAAGCCGTTTCGATTTATAAAATTTAGTGTTGGACTCCATCTGTTTTTCTCGTACTTATACACATTGTATCTGACGTTCCATTTATAGCTATGAATTTCACGTCATTGTTCGTCTAGGAGTAAGAAAGCTGCTTCGAAAATAATGCCAGACGAGGAATATTTCAGACCAATATATTCTGTGTCAATCACACCAAACATTATTATATCTGAAAAAAGGGCTTAAATTAAATAAAAATGTAATGTTTCTGAAGCTCTAACAAATACAGCTCACTTTCTTAGAATAAATTGTTTTCACTTAAGGAGGTTGGGTAACATTAAATCTACACTTAAAAACTTCTGCTTTGCACAACGAAATATAAATTATAAATATAACCGCATAAAAAAGTTAATGTTGAGTTGTTGACTAAAAAACTGCCCAGTGTCCCTTAAAGACACTCCCTCCTCCCCTGGAGTCCTCTTCTCTCATTTTCCCTTAAATTGAGCGTGTTATTGTTTTTTTATTTTATTCTTTTATAAACCTTTTCTTCATATTTAGCCTTAAAAGAAGAAAAAATTTAGTAGTGAAATAATTTTTCCCTTTTTTTACAGAAGAAAAATTAGTACCCCCTAACCCCCTAACCATAATTTTGTCTAGAAAGCATTTATCACAAAGAATTCCCCCCTCCTCAGCATTTTCAGTAAAGCAAAAGGTAAAATTTGCGACAGTCAGAAATGGTCCTATTTTTACCATGTTGAGAAAAAATTAAATACACAACTTGTGAGAAATAAACCTGAAAAGCGTAGAAATCCTATTTTTATCATTTAGAAAATTAATTAAACAAAACTATCATTATTCTTTAGGGCCAAAAGCTGCATCAAATCAAATACAATTGAAAATCAAGATCTAAAAATAGCCAACCATAAATATGATATAATTAAAAGCTAACCAAACACTAAACTTCAGTGTTGCGTGTCGGAATGGCCACATTAGTTTTCTTGTCAAAGGGTGTACATGTCTGCACAATGAATCCATCCCCTTACTTTTCATGCGAAGAAACACTTTGTTTTCGCTTTACAATGAAGGTGTTAGAAACGAGGCATTGCAACCCTAAACCCTCCCCCCACATAAACACTGACTAGTCAAAATGGAAGACAAATTTTCCATATTAAAATATTTATCATAACTGCCACCAGCCCCCCTAGCAATTCATAATATTTACTGTAGAAAGATACGCCGCTAAACTGACTGAAAAAGCGTCTTTTTGTATAATCATTTGCACGATTAATCAGACAATAGACGCGAGCTGTCTACATATTTGACTAGCACAGGATGCTCATTTGGCGGGGATGCAATAATTAAGGTTTTAACATGTTTACGGAACTGATAAAAGTCAGGTTCACGGCTTAAAGGGGAAATAGCATACCTAAGAGTTAACGGAAGTGGCCTGTCACTTTTAGATAGGCTTACAGAAAGAATAAAATTTATCAAAAACAGAGTTATTTCCAATGGAAGAATTAAACTCATAAACAGAGGAGGGGTGTGGAGGGGGGGGGGAGGTTAGGTTTACGTGGTAAAAAGAATATATTTAAGCTTTCTAACGAGCATAAACAACATATAGTGGAGTTTGTATTGTGTGTTTGGGGCGGGGGTAAACCCTGAATTTACTGGAGGGTGACTATGTAAAATAATTTTATTTGAAAATAAAGAATGAAAATTTACTAAACAGAACTCACATTGTAAATCGCTGTAGCCAAGGCTTCTAGCTCATCAATAACTTCAGATGCTCTATCCATTGTGTCCTGGAACTATATGATAATTTAATCACAACGCAATATACGAAATCTCAAGGGCGAATTGCGGTGTAATGGGAAACCATATGTAAGCGACTCTCTGATTGGCTTAGAATGAGATGTAACCGACTCTCTGATTGGCTTAGAAGGAGACATGTACTTCCTGTTTCCCATTCCTGGATCAAATTATTCTCCCCCACCGATTATGTAAATCAAGTTCCCGGAAATTCTCTCCCCTAGATCAATACATTCCACACTAATTATGTAAATCACCCCTGGTATCATTACACTTGGCCAAACAACAACAACAAATCAATCGACCTTGACCCCATTAGACATTAATAAACCATGAAAATACATCAAAGTGAGAAAAATCCTGTTTTTGATTCTCAGTGACAAAAACCATAAAAACATGCATAAATTATGTACTGTTTGTACTTGTCATAGTCGAGTCCTGGATCAAAACATTCCCCCTTCGATTATGTAAATCAATTTCTCGGAAATTCTCTCCCCTTCGATTACGCAATCAATTTCTTGGAAATTATCTCCCCTCGAGGGATTCTATGCCCATATATGGAGTCCCGTCACGAGCTCATGAGGTTAGGTTAGGTTACGCAATCAATTTCTCGGAAATCCACTCCCTTCGATTACGCAATCAAGTTCTCAGAAATCCTCTCCCCTCGAGGGATTCTATGCCCAAATATGGTGCCCCGTTCAGAGTTAGACTCAATTGTAGATGGCAGCACGGTGTTCGTTCCATATTCATTATGCCCTTCTTACTTCAGTACCTTGCTCTTTACGCTAAAGTTTGTTTAGCACTTTTAAAAAGCTTCTTATTCTAATTAATAGGCCTAGTGTTTCAGGAGTTGTTCTTACAATGCTCGGACAAAATGTCCAACTTTAATCGTAAAAACAAGGTATGGAAACTTCTATATAACATGAATACTTCTTTTAAATAAATGGATTAACATACATGTTTACTGAAGGGTTTCTGCAGAACGGGAATCAGGGTTGCTTCAGCTCTATTGAAGACCAAAAACGTATGCAGATGAAGTGTAGCTATGAATCATCCTCCGTCATCCCTTCCCTCCCCCTTCACCCTAAATTCTATAGCAAAATGCTATCAAGAATTTATAGCATTTTTGCAGATAGAAAATTTTGACTAAATATTCAAATACTATCCTAATCTAAATTGCAATCCAAAATTTTTATGCCTAAGCATAGAAAAGCATTACAAATTTATCTAATATTATCCAATTATTGAACTACATCAATTAAAGACGAAACAAATCTAATTTAAAAATGTTTCTCAAAAAGAAGTTTTTCAAAGGAAAGTATTTAAATCAAAGGTTAGCAGAAACAAAGTCATACGAGTTATAGGGCTACTGCCCCTAACTTCCCAAAGGCCAGAGTGTCATTTTTCCATTATTGATGACAAAAAATGTTTAAACAGTTTCTTTTTTATAACTTTAAATTTCAAAAACAGAAATTGATGAGACTTCTAGAATTATATTTATCATTAAATTTACGGTATTTAATGAATTTACTTTATGGAATTTAATTTATCATTGCATATTAAATCAGTAAAATCCATTTTCAGTAGTATTTTCCAATAATCTTCAATATTACTGTGATTTTTTTCTCTATGTTTTGACAAATATAAACATAATGCTCAGAATACATATTGTCCGAATAAAACATAAATGACATATATTGACTAATTCGGGGGGGGGGGGATGGGGGGGTTGCAGCACCAGTCTTAGTTGTGATTTTGATTAGCGTTGCGGTCTAATTTTCTGTTGAGTAGTTGTTGATGTTTTTTCTGTTCCTTTTAAGTTTGATTATTCATTTTAATTTCTGTTTATTTTAGAATTCAGATTTTCCACTTATAACAGCATCTTTCGTTTATGCTTCTGATCGAATTGTTCATTTTGGTTTATCCGTTTTTGGTGTCATTTATACATTAATTTCTAATTATTATAATTTTATAATTAATTCAGTAATAATGTCTGTTCGTTTTACGTTTGAATTACTGTATCACTTTATTTATGTTAGTCTTAGGTTTAAATTAAATAAAAAAACATTTTTTTTCCAGCTGAAAGGACGATCAATAATTATTCGCTGAAAGGACGAATACACGATTATTCCGTGTATTGGGTTGGGGGGCTGAAATTCAACGACCTTTGTGTTTGAGCATTCTTTCTTAAAGAATTTGACAAAAAGTCAAGCTTTTGCGTAAAAGGCGAGGGCTGAGGAAGGGGCAGCCCCTCACCTACAGAATTATTTCCATTCGTTTTAAGTTTTAATGTTGCTCCTTACTTTCAGTTCAAAAAGTATTTAATTTTAGGCAATTTTTCAAATTATGCTAGGAAATCCCTTTCCTCTTCCGTGCAAAATTTCCCCTGTATAATCCCTCCTGGAACATTTTCTATCCATGTAAAATTATCCCCGTGAATATCCTCCCCCCCAGCAGATGATTCTACCCCAACCCCCTCCAAAAGTGTCTATATATTTCCCAATAACAAATACTATATGGGAGAAATGGGCACATTACGTAGCTTACAGCCATTTCTCATGGCAATAAGGGGGGTTCTATCTTACGTCATCCCCAAAGGCACAGTTATTGCACCTTTTAACTATACTGAATCAAATGGCTGTCTCAAAAGTTAGGTCAAATGTCTATATGGAAAAAAGATGTTTGGGAGGGCAGTTAGTCGCCCTCCAATCTGTTCAGTCACTTAAAAAGGGCACTAAAACTTTTAATTTCCGTTTATATGAGCCCTCTTCTGATCTTCTATGATTATTAATTCGTTACGATCACCTCTAGAAAAAACAACAACAAAAACACGCATCCGTGATCTTTCTTCTGGCAAAAATACAAAATTCAAAATTTTTGTAGATAGGAGCTTGAAACCTCTACAGTAGGGTTCTCTGATGTGTTGAATGCCGAGTTTGATGGTTTGATTTTTACCAAGATACGTTGGATTTTTGGGGGTGTTTCCCCCCTTTTTCAAAAATCAGGCAAATTTTCTCAGGCTCATAGCTTTTGACGGGTAACATTAAACTTAATGAACTTTATGTACTTAGAATTAACATAAAAACCTGGTTTTTTTTATGTAACTATTGTTATGAAATTCTGTTTTTTAGATTTCCAGTTACTATTGGGCCGAGTCGTTCCTTACTTACAGTTCGTCATTACGAACTGTTTAATTACTATAGGCACTATCACTTTATTTTTTCTCGTCTTAAGTTTTAATATGGCTCTTTACTTTCCATTGATAAACTTCCCTTTTTGGAAAATATATTTAAAACCGAAGGAAAAAAAAAGAACACAAATACGCAGTGAAAACACAATTGTAATAGGATAGATAGTGTAAGCGTGGGAAATACAATTTATTTCATTTGTGGTTATAAAAATAAAATTCTACTTAAACTAGAAATACACATTTGAGAGCCTATTCCATAAAAGTTTTGGAAGAGCACTTATGATCTTGAATGAAAGAAAAGTTGTTTCAACAATACCTTATCCAATTTTTTAGGCCTGATCAAAAGCAATGCAACAATTTTTACAACAGGATTATGACCATTGTGATGTTTTCCATTTCACATTTCCCAAAAAATGTAGAGTACTCCCACTTTTCAGGGCTAGAATGAGGAAAAATTAAGGTTGTCAGGCCAAATTTCATGGTTGGCAGCCAAAAATTGTTCTGCCAAAGATTGTTCTGTTGCAACCCCTCTCGGGCCAAACAAAAGCTGGAGGTCCTTAAATGTGGTTGGAAGAGGTCAAAAGAAAGGATAAAAAGAAAATGGGTACTTCACGAGACGGGTTAAGAGTGTAGTTCCGAACAGATTGGGATGAAGAAGCTTACGCGCCTCTAATTGTGTATGTCAGCTTGGTGCTACGATGAGTTGTAAGTAGTAGTAGTAGTAGTAGTGAGGAAGGCCAAACAGTGGTCGTATTAAAAATTTGAGCCAACTGAGAAAAGGCTTCTTCAATTTTCCCTTTAAATATTTCGGTGCAAAAAGAAGAATCAATATTATATACATTTTTACATTTCATTTTTTTATTTGAAGTTCATTGTTTTACAATCTTATGATTACCTGAGTCTAATCTGAGATAAGTTCTGGGGGATTGAAGGCAGGGGTGTCCCGAAGATCATTTTATTGGGGGGGGGCGAGTGATCTTCTTAAATTTTACCGAATCGCTACCTAATTTATGCCGAATTTTCCACAGAAATCAAGAATTTTGCTAAATTTCGGCCAATTTTGCAAAATTTCTGCCAAAGTTTTTGCCTTCCGCGAGAATTTTACCGAATGCCAAAAAAATTGGGCGGGTGGCATGCCCCTCCTCGTCCCCCCCCCCCCTCGGGACGCCCCTGATTGAAGGTGTTGAATATGAAGAAGCTACGCACAAGATTGGATTTGTTAGGCGTCCATCTTTTTGCCAGTTGGGAATAAAGTAGTTTTCATTTTTCATTGGACATGCAATGCATTACAATATTAATGATCATAAGATCAATCTCGTGATCGATTTTTGCCAGTTGAGGATAAAATAGTTTTCATTTTTCATTGGACATGCAATGCATTACAATATTAATGATCATAAGATCAATCTCGTGATCGATTTTTGCCAGTTGAGGATAAGATAGTTTTCATTTTTCATTGGACATGCAATGCATTACAATATTAATGATCATAAGATTAATCTCGTGATCGATTTTTGCCAGTTGAGGATAAAATAGTTTTCATTTTTCATTGGACATGCAATGCATTACAATATTAATGATCATAAGATCAATCTCGTGATCGATTTTTGCCAGTTGAGGATAAAATAGTTTTCATTTTTCATTGGACATGCAATGCATTACAATATTAATGATCATAAGATCAATCTCGTGATCGATTTTTGCCAGTTGAGGATAAAATAGTTTTCATTTTTCATTGGACATGCAATGCATTACAATATTAATGATCATAAGATCAATCTCGTGATCGATTTTTGCCAGTTGAGGATAAAATAGTTTTCATTTTTCATTGGACATGCAATGCATTACAATATTAATGATCATAAGATCAATCTCGTGATCGATTTTTGCCAGTTGAGGATAAAATAGTTTTCATTTTTCATTGGACATGCAATGCATTACAATATTAATGATCATAAGATCAATCTCGTGATCGATTTTTGCCAGTTGAGGATAAAATAGTTTTCATTTTTCATTGGACATGCAATGCATTACGATATTTATGATCATAAGATCGATCTCGTGATCGATTTTGTGCCAGTTAGGGATAAAGTAGTTTTCATTTTTCATTGGACATGCAATGCATTACAATATTTATGATCATAAGATCAATCTCGTGATCGATTTTTGCCAGTTGAGGATAAAATAGTTTTCATTTTTCATTGGACATGAAATGCATTACGATATTTATACGATATTTATATATCGGTCTCGTGATCAATTTTGTGCCACATGGGGATAAAGTAGTTTGTATTTTTCATTGGACATGCAATGCATTATGATATTTATAATCATAAGATTGATCTCGTGATCGATTTTGTGCCAGTTGGGGATAAAGTAGTTTTGTATTGTTGTCTTCATAATTAAGTTACAGAATTCAAAAGCATCCCTCCCGTTCCCCCTTTTGATTAACCAGTGAAGCTAGGCCATGTCAAAATGTCAATTTCTGAAATCTCGACTCATAAGATAAAATTTCTGTCTAAGCACAACCAAAGCAACACAAAGTGACAATGTTGTGAGTGCCAATATTTTTGGAAACCATAAACCATCTTAAAACCACAAGAAAACCACTCATTTTTTAAGAAAACACCGGAATAAACATGCTTTCTATAAATAACTCGTAGTTTGTCAGACTGTACACGATAATTTAAAAGCTTATTTTGTATTTGGGAATACCTCACTCTACCTTTGTACAGTACAAAGTAACAAATTAGGGTGTATTTACAAAATGTAATCAAACTGTTTCTATCACATACCGTTCTTGCGCAACAAGTTTTGAATTTAGCTTTTTCCCTAAAATCGGGGTTTTTACTAAAAAAAACAGGTATTTTTGATATCTTGGAAAATTTTTGCAGTACGACTTTTTTCTTAAGTTTAATAAAAATTTTCAAGTGTTTGTTATCTTTGCTAAAATTTGTTAATTTTTTCCCAGTGCTAATATACCACACATAACAAAAGAGAATGCAAAATAAACCTGCCTCACTCCCTAAGCCTTGCCTCGTGAGACTGCCATTTTTTCTGCTTTTTCCTCAGCTTTCCGAATAAATAAAACTTCTATTTTGCCATTTTTTCTGCTTTTTCCTCAGCTTCCCGAATAAATAAAACTTCTATTTTGCCATTTTTTTCTGCTTTTTCCTCAGCTTTCCGAATAAATAAAACTTCTATTTTGCCATTTTTTCTGCTTTTTCCTCAGCTTCCCGAATAAAAAAACTTCTATTTTGCCATTTTTTCTGCTTTTTCCTCAGCTTTCCGAATAAATAAAACTTCTATTTTGCCATTTTTTCTGCTTTTTCCTCAGCTTCCCGAATAAATAAAACTTCTATTTTGCCATTTTTTCTGCTTTTTCCTCAGCTTTCCGAATAAATAAAACTTCTATTTTGCCATTTTTTCTGCTTTTTCCTCAGCTTCCCGAATAAATAAAACTTCTATTTTGCCATTTTTTCTGCTTTTTCCTCAGCTTTCCGAATAAAAAAACTTCTATTTTGCCATTTTTTCTGCTTTTTCCTCAGCTTTCCGAACAAAAAACTTCTATTTTGCAAATCAGTTAGGAGGTATGAAATTTCTTCTAGTTCAGTAAAACAGATTTCACGCACGGGAAATTGATAAGCTGCTAAAAGAAGGAGAGTTAATTTACATGATATCGTGCGGTTGCCAACTCTCCTCCACCAGAAATACGTCTAGGAGCACCTGATATGCGCTGCGCTCAGTCACCAAACCACACCTCTTCGCAACATGCATGTTAAATTTTGCACCAAACGTGGAACACAGGACAAGGGCGCGAATCCGCAAAAATACAGGGGGCAAGGCTCTTTTTAAATTGTTTTTTTACGAAAATAAATATTCTTATTTAAATTCCTATTTCTAAAATCTAGGGTGAGGGGTATTCTTTTATTTACCTTTTAACAAAAAATCCCGAAGAGAAAGTATTTTCAATATATAGGGGAGTGGGGCAATTATTGCGTTGTGCTTAGTCACCAAGCCATATCTCTTTACAACACGCATGTTAAACTTTGCAACAAGCGTGGCACGCGCTACAAGGACGCCAATTTACAAAAATATAGGGGAGCAAAGCTTTTTAATTTTTTTTTGTAAAGATAAATATTCTTTTGCATAATTCCTATTTCCTAAATCTAGGGGGAGGCGGTATTCTTGTCCTTTTTGTGCTTTGTAACGAAAATACCGAGGTAAAGATATTTTCAATATAGAGGGGAGGGGGTAATTCCCCTTCAAATAAAGCCCCTGATGTCACCACTACATGTCTTGCACGCCATCTGGCCGACATAATTTTGAAAGTCATCATCCCCTTTCCACAAAATTCCAGTGAATACATAATACTTTACATAATACTTGTTCATTAAATAACAGTAGAATAAATGACTGATGAAAGACAGGAAATGGAAATAGTTCCATATCGGCTGGAAGTCTGAAAAAAAATTCGTGGTAACGTTTGTGCAAATTTACTTTTTCTGAGAAATGTTTGCTAATATCTTATGGCGAGCTTTAGAGAGTTTAATAAACAAGATATGTACAACAATTACAATTTTAACTTTCAATGCGGAGGTCAGCAGAATTTTCTGCGGAGCGGGGGATATTTGAATTTTCAAACAATGTAGTTCATTTATCAAAATTTCCATATTTTTTTTACGAAGTCTTTGAGGCAATTTCCTATAGAACCGCGTCTTTGTTTGTATATACTTATTAGTTGACAAAGTCATTTGATTCTTCAAGTGCGAGGAATTTTTTTACTGTTAATACAATAGCCTTAAATCATCCCTTCATGTAGAGGGGGGAGGTAGTACATAACAGATTAAAATTTCATGGTATATTTACCATTTTGCCCCAAAGTTGTTGCTGATTTCCAAATGGCTTGAATGTTCATCTTCGAATTAACAGGAATGAAAAAAACTGACTAAATATTTAGTTAAAAAACACAAAGAAAATTTGGTATTGTACATGAGGGGTCAATCTCACTCGGGGATCATGTACAGCAGGTCGCGCGTGCCAAGTGTGACGGAACTGTCTCAAGCGTCTTAGGGACTTTGTCAAACTTAGCGGAACTGTGCTAACCGTTGCGGAACAGTTAGGCACACGTGGCCTCCGAGATGTAGACAAGGTGACGGTAAGCCAGCATCCCCTTGGTCGTATATAGATAGATAGATAGGATGATAGGTCGATCATTGAACAAGTATGTCAGCAATAAGTTGTGAAATGTTATATTAAATTTGATAATTACAATGAACAAAATTTAACCCAATTACGGGGGGAGCCGTGGTCCATTTAACCTCAGACCCCCAACCTCAGACCCTCAGACCCCCAACTTCATTGTCCCCAACTATTTGTGAGTTTCCCAGAATTATAGCTACGTTCGCTGAAATATCCTAGATAATTAACTTTCGTAAATGCACGAGCGTCAACATAAAATACAATTGTTAATTTTTGGTAGCATTATTTCTCGGAGAACCCATTTTTCCGAGAAGGCTAGTAGTAGTAACGGTGTATAAGGTTTGAACCATACAAGAATATGCTCAAAAGTGTAATAGATACGAACCAAACATGGAAACTTACACCTGAGACACTACAGTTTCACGTGCACATTGTAAAAAAGCGATTACCTATAAAGTGGTCAAACACGTTTTGAGAGTATAATCGAAATTTTATGAGACAGTCAGACTGATTTTTGCTATATATTTCAATTGCACAAGGAATTCCACAAGAATATACACTACAATTTCACGTGCACATTGCAGAAAGCGGGCAAACCTATAAAGTGGTCAAACACGTTTTGAGAATATAGTCGAGATTGTATAACACAACCAGACTAGTTTTTGAGGCAACATCCATTTTTTAGGGTCAGTAGAGATGACCCTATAACTCCGATCACGCACCCCTGCTGCCACCTATAACTTTTTTTACATAGTTTATGTCTGTTTGTTGTCAGTGAGAACTTGAAAAACAGGAATTTTGTCACATTTATGGATGGTTATGTGTGTTGGTCGATTTATTTGATGTTTTTCATGGTTTTTTGTCAGTGAGAATTTGAAAAAACAGGAATTTTGTCACATCTTTGTATGTTTTTATGGTTTTTGTCAGTGAGAATTTGAAAAACAGGAACTTTCTCACATTTTTGTATGTTTTTATGGTTTTTGTCAGTGAGAATTTGAAAAACAGGAATTTTGTCACATTTATGGATGGTTTTATGGATTTTGTCAGTGAGAATGAAAAAACAGGAACTTTGTCACATTTATGTCTGTTTTCATGGATGGTTATGTGTGTTGGTCGATTTATTTGATGTTTTTATGGACTTTGTCAGTGAGAATGGAAAAACAGGAACTTTGTCACGTTCATGGATTATTGAGTCTAATGGGGGTCAAGGTCAATGTTGTTGTTGTTTTGGGCACGCGATAGAGTCATTAGGGAGAACACGTGGTTAATGGGGTCAATGTTCTTGTTGTTGTTTTGGGCACGCGATAGAGTCATAAGGGGGAACATGTGGTTAATGGGGATCAATGTTATTGTTGTTGTTTTGGGCACGCTCTCAGCGAATGCCAAGGTCAATTTTGTTGTTGTTGTTGTTTTGGGCACGCTCGAGCCAAATGTTATGAGTTTCCGGGGAACACCTGTGCTGTCAGTCATTAATCAAATTGTTTCCAGGGAATGTCTGACAGATGACATCAAGTTAATTAATGTCTTTGATGCATTTCCAAAGAGAATTGTCTCCGGGACAAAGTTTAGATCACACGTGACAGATGATGTCATGATTGATTGATTGAAACGAAAGGGGAATTAATTTGTTGTTCTAAAGAGAATTGATTCACGAAAGGGGAATTAATTTGGAGTTCTAACAAGAGAATCGTTTCCGAGCAAATGTTTTGATCTTAGCGCGCGAAAAGGTTTCTTTGTAATTTCAAATGTGAAAGCACAGGGATGCCAAACAAAAGGAACACGATGAAATTACGTTTAGGGATTATTTGGGCGAAACCGTTTTAGTCATTTTATGGAATTATTTCGGCGAAACAGTTAGAGACATTTTAAAATATGATTTTTGAAGAGATTTTAGGAGAGAATTTGAGGGTAAAACTTTGTGGTCGTTATAATACACAAGTTCTTTGAACAGTGTTGTGAGGTCCTCTACCACAACCCAAAGGGTTCCGATCCCCCTACCCCAACCCCAAATGGTTCCAATCCCTCTACCCCAACCCCAAAGGTTCACCGGGCTCCCAAAGGGCCACCCGGCCCTCAAGTGCCGCCCAGACCCCCAAAGGTCCTCCCCAGACTTCCAAAGGCCTCCCCCGGTCCCCAAAGGTCCCCCGGGCTCCCAAAAGACCACTCAATCCTCAAGGGCCCCCGGATCCCCAAACGACCTCCCCGGGCCCCCCAAAGAGTCCTCTCTCCATTTTTTAAATACTTTTTTTATGGCTTTATTATATCTTTTCTTAACAAGTTTCTTTCATAATGTCATTCCTAAACCCATTTTCCAACCTCAAAGAGTCCCCTCCCCATTTCGTAAATACTTTCTTGAATTTTTTAACATGGTATTTTTTAACTTTTTTACGTATCTTAAAATGACATGAACACAAAAAAACTCACACACACACACACACACACACACAAAAACTTACACACACACACACACAAAACTTAGACACACACACGAAAACTTACACACACACGCCAAAACTTTCACACTCACAAAAACTTACACACATACACACAAACTTACACACACACACACACACAAAACTTACACCCACATACAAAAGCTTACACACACAACAACTTACGCACACACACACACAAAAACTTACACCCACACGCAAAAACTTACATGCACACAAAAACTTACATGCACACAAAAACTTACACACACACAAAAACTTACACACACACACAAAAACTTACACACACACACACAAAAACTTACACACACGCACAAAAACTTACACACACACACAAAAACTTACACACACACACGAAAACTTACACACACACACAAAACTTACACACACACAACACACACACACACACACACACACACACACACAAAAACTTACACATGCAAACGAAAACTTACATGCACACAAAAACTTACATGCACACAAAACTTACACACACACACAATTAGACAAAAAAATTGCGATATTTATGCACAGTTATGTTTAAGCAATAAATATCTTAAGCCTCAACCGTTTTTATTCTTTAGAATAGTCCATCGCCATGAAAATTATACTTTCAGGTTCAGCATGTAAGAGAACCCTAAAAGCTCATCCCAAAAAAAAGGTAAGTTAACCCTAAACGCTCAAAGAATTTCTCTGAAATTACACTTTCAGGTTCAGCATGTAAGAGAACCCTAAATGCTCATCCCAAAAAAGGTAAGTTAACCCTAAACGCTTAAAGAATTTCGTCACAAAACTTACACACACACACGAAAACTTACACACACACGCCAAAACTTACACACACAAAAACTTACACACACACACACAAACTTACACACACACACACAAAAAACTTACACCCACACACAAAAGCTTACACACACAAAAACTTACACACACACACAAAAATTTACACCCACACGCAAAAACTTACATGTACACAAAAACTTACATGCACACAAAAACTTACACACACACAAAAACTTACACACACACACACAAAAACTTACACACACACACACAAAAACTTACACACACGCACAAAAACTTACACACACACAAAAAACTTACACACACACACGAAAACTTACACACACACACACGAAAACTTACACACACACGCCAAAACTTACACACACACAAAAACTTACACAACACACACACACAAAAACTTACACATGCACACGAAAACTTACATGCACACAAAAACTTACATGCACACAAAACTTACACACACACACAATTAGACAAAAAATTACGATATTTATGCACAGTTATGTTTAAGCAATAAATATCTTAAGCCTCAACCGTTTTTATTCTTTAGAATAGTCCATCGCCATGAAAATTATACTTTCAGATTCAACATGTCAGGGAACAAACTTTCAGGTTCAGCATGTAAGAGAACCCTAAATGCTCATCCCAAAAAAAGGTAAGTTAACCCTAAACGCTCAAAGAATTTCTCTGAAATTACGCTTTCAGGTTCAGCATGTAAGAAAACCATAAATGCTCATCCCAAAAAAAGGTAAGTTAACCCTAAACACTCAAAGAATTTCTCTGAAATCGCACTTTCAGGTTCAACATGTAAGAGAACCCGAAATGCTCATCCCTAAAAAGGTAAGTTAACCCTAAACGCTTAAAGAATTTCGTCACAAAACTTACGCACACACACGAAAACTTACACACACACGCCAAAACTTACACACACAAAAACTTACACACACACACACACACAAACTTACACACACACACAAAAAAAACTAACACCCACACACAAAAGCTTACACACACAAAAACTTACACACACACACACACAAAAAAACTTACACACGCACACGAAAACTTACATGCACACAAAAACTTACATGCACACAAAAACTTACACACACACACAAAAACTTACACACACACACACAAAAACTTACACACACACACAAAAAAAACTTACACACACGCACAAAAACTTACACACACACACAAAAAAACTTACACACACACACGAAAACTTACACACACACACACACACGAAAACTTACACACACATGCCAAAACTTACACACACACAAAAACTTACACACACACACACACACACAAAAAAACTTACACATGCACACGAAAACTTACATGCACACAAAAACTTACATGCACACAAAAACTTACACACACACACAATTAGACAAAAAAAATTACGATATTTATGCACAGTTTCAACTAACTACGGCTAAGCATGTTAAAGGCGAGCCATTTTCTTGCGAGAAAACAAAAATCAGAACACACACACACCTTAGAAAATATAGCCTCCTTTGAAGTTGCAATCGTCTTTAAGAATCGACAGATTGTTAATGCTTAAACTTTTACGTTTCTTATAAAGTAATAAACAGGATTACTTAATATTTTTCAATATAACCATAATTTTCTTGTATAAAATTCATCAATTAGCCGGATATGGTTTTTTTTTACATACGGGGAGAGATTTAATGTCCATGCTAGAAGTCTATACAAGATTTAATGTCCTTGGTAAAAGCTTACATGAGATTTAATGTTCTTGGTAAAAGCCTGTACGTAATTTAATGTCCAGTTTTTATAAAGGGGGGAGGGGGGAATTATGTGCTATTAATGAAAATGACGACACATCAACCGAAAACCGTCAACGCGAACTCCGATTAACCATCACCAAAGTGTCACAATACCATCAGTGCACCAACACCTCTCGGAAAATAGGGGGGTAAAGGTCAACTGCGAAGATATTTAGCCTACAGAAAAAATTGCTCATTGTTCCTTTAGTAGCCACACAATTAGACTAAAAATTACGATATTTATGCACAGTTTCAACTAACTACGGCTAAGCATATTAAAGGCGACCTAAAAAGGTAAGTTAACCCTAAACACTTAAAGAATTTCACCGAAATCACACTTTCAGGTTAGGTTAGGTAGGACCCCGTCCCCACTACCCCAACCCCGATTTAATGTCCTTGGTAGAAGTCTATACAAGATTTAATGTCCTTGGTAAAAGCATATATGAGATTCAGAATTGATATTTTTATAGTCATAGAATAACTAGACACAAACATTCAGATTTTCCCACAGTTAAGGGGGGGGGGATTTTGAAAAATACTTATTGACTGCATTCTGCTTGAAAAATAACTTTTTGGTATTTTCACCGAAAAATTCAAAATTACCCATTGTTCCCCTTAAGCTTTAAGAAATATATCTGACCCTCCCCTCTAACTTTTCATGAATTGATACCACTGCTTATACGTAAGTCAAAACAAGACGAAATCTGATCTGGAAGCTTCAAGCTATAGAATCCATAAGACAATTATTAAACCAAGTAAGACAGGGCTTTAAAGACTTTAAACAGTAAGTCTTTAAAAAAAGCTGAATGATCATTGAGAACAACACTATTAATAAAAAAAAGATGCAGAAAATGTAGTGTAAGATAAGCGCTGATAATTTCAAACACCCAGCATAGGAAAGGAGTTTAAAGAAATATAGGAACGTCATGGGAGTCAGTAAATAGTGAAGCTTTTATCATATTAGGGCGAAGGACGAGCGTGTGCAGTTGTGTTGCCCTTTGCAGCGTGGTGTTGCCCTTTGGAGCTTTAAGTAGTTGTATTTATAAAGGTCTACAAAAGAAGTAAGCCTATGTCCAATCTCCCCTTTGAAAAATATAGAACTGTTTTGACACTCCTGGTCATTGGTGAACAGTTCTGGATAATCAGTTTATATACTGAAATCAGCCGAAGTTTTGTAACATAGGTCCATAGCCTCTGACGTAAGTCTTTATGATCATTGGTGAAATTATGATAACAGCTAATGAGGTCTATTTGTCTGTGTTGCACAAAGAAATTACGCAACACAATTAAAAACATGCATTCGTTTAGGTTCCTATTTATATTTTTTTACTAAGGAAGCTTCAACTAATTTGTTATTTCCGAGAACTCTGATGAGGAGGCTATATAAAGCAAAAGGGTTACAAGTATATTAAAAGGTAATGAGTGTTTGCTAATGAAGAATTTGCTGTCGTTGGGGGCCCAAATTCACAAGGACTTAGTGATATCTTCCATGTTCCTATGAATTTCAGAGTATAATGGTCAATATCAGTGATGAGCACAGAGAGGAGGGGGCCTCAAGGCCCAGACTCCCCCAGAATCCTATTTTGTCTGAATTTTCGGGTACTTTTTATTCAAACTATCCAATAGATTTTTTATTCCCTTCCCCGAAAAGAAACATTTTGCATATGTGTCTCATCTTTTTTTATACTGGGTCCAGTCTTTAGGTTTACTTTAACCTATAGCACGCATATTAATGGTACAATTCAGTAGCTTTACAAACATTGTCAATCAACACAGAAAGATCGTTAACTATTAAAAGTTCATAACTGCAAAAATTCCAAATAACGTAAATGATTATGGATGGCCGAGCTATGATAGTCCTTAACCATTGCATAGTTATAATTAAAAATGAAGCATATAAAAAAGCATTAAGCCCTTAAAATACTTTTCTGTAAGAAGCAAATGAACGGAAAGCATAGAGACATCACTTACAACGTGCAAATTGGTCATTCCCCATTGATCAAGAGGTCTCTTCCTAATTGGAGCATGACGGTCAGCATACCTGTCCCATGACCCATGTAAATCATAGGTCATGTACTAGCTACTACAGACCCAGAAGGGTTGTATTCACATTTTAGAGACAAAAAGCACACACAAAAAGCAAATACAATAGCAATTTAAAATCTCCCTCCCCCCAAACTCAAAATTTCTGGGGGGAGGGGGGGGGACATATTTTCATTGTATTTTGAATATTTTCCTTTGGAAAACACACCGAAAAGCCATATTAAGGGCTAAATTTGTGGGCTTTTTCACCGACAATTCCTTTTTTAGCCAGGCCTTTATAATCAATGGAACATAGTTCATTGTATTTTACATATTTTTGATTGGAAAACGCACCGAAAGGTCATATTATTTGAACTTACATCAAACATTGGAGGGCTTACAAGAACTATCCATTATTTGCATATATTGTTCAATATTTCAACCTATACTGATTTCTAAAACTTCAAAACCCAGAAATATACACACTTAACGGTTAACTATTCGCGAAAATCGTACTAGGTCACGCTATTAGAACAATAATTACCTCTCTATCTATCGTTCACAGGGAACCGATTCAAACAATACTTCCTACATCATTTGGTTCATTTCCGACAAACGTGGCATGTCCAATACAGATTAAAACCGGAAAAGACCAGAAACACATAAAAATAAGAAAAAAGGGAATCGCAACCAATCACATGTCGAGGCTTAATATTCTCAAGGTTTTAGCTTTTGACGGATAACACTAAACCTAAGGAAATTTATGTATTTAGAATCAACGTATAAAGCCAATCATTTTCATGTATCTATAATTACTAAATTCTGTTTTTAGAGTTATGGTTACTTTCGTACCAGTGGCACTTTACTTTCACCTTGTTTCCCAAAAACTGTTTAAAATTAGGGTTTTTTAGGTGTTTTCGTTTTTGCTTTATTGTTCAACTTGATAGGAATTCTGCAAAAGGATGCTCATTGAAATTTCTTAATGACTAAAGATTATTTTAACAAGAAATGACTGAAAAGTGTTTTGGGGAGAGATGGGTTGATTGGTAGAAGGATCTATTAGGATAGTTATAATGGAGGCCGAGTTGCTAGCGAAAAACCCGTGTGGATGAGTTGAAATAAAAAATATTAACAAGAAATGGCTGAAAAGTGTTTCGGGGGGGGGGAGATGGGTTGATTGGCAGAGGAATTTATTAGCGAAGTTATAGCGGAGGGTAAGTTGCTAGTGAAAAATCCAAGCTAATTGTACTTAAATTATTTCAAGAGATACACGTTAGCACTCTAAAGAGAAATTTGAGTCTTTCAGAGAACTTTCAGGAATGGGTCTACAGGCTAATCAGTTCATGATAAAAAGGTGACCCCCCCCCTCCCCCCCCACCTCCGGGCCACGGGGGCTGAAAGCCTGATATGGATGAGACCCTCACCACCAAGGTCGGGTTAGGTTAGATTAGGTTAGCTCACCTAACATTTCTAGGTTAACTTACATCAGGTTAAGTGGCGCGCCACGCCACACCTAAAAAAACGAAAACACCTAAAAAACCCTAATTTTAAAACAGTTTTTGGGAAACAAGGTGAAAGTAAAGTGCGACTGGTCCGAAAGTAACCATAACTCTAAAAAACAGAATTTAGTAATTATAGATACATGAAAATGATTGGCTTTATACGTTGATTCTAAATACATAAATTTCCTTAGGTTTAGTGTTATCCGTCAAAAGCTAAAACCTTGAGAATATTAAGCCTCGACATGTGATTGGTTGCGATTCCCTTTTTTCTTATTTTTATGTGTTTCTGGTCTTTTCCGGTTTTAATCTGTATTGGACATGCCACGTTTGTCGTAAATAAACCAAATGATGTAGGAAGTATTGTTTGAATCTGTTCCCTGTGAGCGATAGATAGAGAGGTAATTATTGTTCTAATAGCGTGACCTAGTACGATTTTCGCGAATAGTTAACCGTTAAGTGTGTATATTTCTGGGTTTTGAAGTTTTAGAAATCAGTATAGGTTGAAATATTGAACAATATATGCAAATAATGGATAGTTCTTGTAAGCCCTCCAATGTTTGATGT
The DNA here is from genome assembly GCA_027921565.1 of Artemia sinica. NCBI lineage: Eukaryota > Metazoa > Arthropoda > Branchiopoda > Anostraca > Artemiidae > Artemia > Artemia sinica. The sequence goes on along the minus strand of CM051261.1, from coordinate 25,402,405 downwards.
AAGTTCAAATAATATGACCTTTCGGTGTGTTTTCCAATCAAAAATATGTAAAATACAATGAACTATGTTCCATTGATTATAAAGGCCTGGCTAAAAAAGAAATTGTCGGTGAAAAAGCCCACAAATTTAGCCCTTAATATGGCTTTTCGGTGTGTTTTCCAAAGGAAAATATTCAAAACACAATGAAAATATGTCCCCCTCCCTCCCCCCAGAAATTTTGAGTTTGGGGGGGGGGGAGATTTTAAATTGCTATTGTATTTGCTTTTTGTGTGTGCTTTTTGTCTCTAAAATGTGAATACAACCCTTCTGGGTCTGTAGTAGCTAGTACATGACCTATGATTTACATGGGTCATGGGACAGGTATGCTGACCGTCATGCTCCAATTAGGAAGAGACCTCTTGATCAATGGGGAATGACCAATTTGCACGCTGTAAGTGATGTCTCTATGCTGTCCGTTCATTTGCTTCTTACAGAAAAGTATTTTAAGGGCTTAATGCTTTTTTATATGCTTCCTTTTTAATTATAACTATGCAATGGTTAAGGACTATCTTAGCTCGGCCATCCATAATCATTTACGTTATTTGGAATTTTTACAGTTATGAACTTTTAATAGTTAACGATCTTTCTGTATTGATTGACAATGTTTGTAAAGCTACTGAATTGTACCATTAATATGCGTACTATAGGTTAAAGTAAACCTAAAGACTGGACCCAGTATAAAAAAAGATGAGACACATATGCAAAATGTTTCTTTTCGGGGAAGGGAATAAAAAATCTATTGGATAGTTTGAATAAAAAGTACCCGAAAATTCAGACAAAATAGGATTCTGGGGGAGTCTGGGCCTTGAGGCCCCCTCCTCTCTGTGCTCATCACTGATATTGACCATTATACTCTGAAATTCATAGGAACATGGAAGATATCACTAAGTCCTTGTGAATTTGGGCCCCCAACGACAGCAAATTCTTCATTAGCAAACACTCATTACCTTTTAATATACTTGTAACCCTTTTGCTTTATATAGCCTCCTCATCAGAGTTCTCGGAAATAACAAGTTAGTTGAAGCTTCCTTAGTAAAAAAATATAAATAGGAACCTAAACGAACGCATGTTTTTAATTGTGTTGTGTAATTTCTTTGTGCAACACAGACAAATAGACCTCATTAGCTGTTATCATAATTTCACCAATGATCATAAAGACTTACGTCAGAGGCTATGGACCTATGTTACAAAACTTCGGCTGATTTCAGTATATAAACTGATTATCCAGAACTGTTCACCAATGACCAGGAGTGTCAAAACAGTTCTATATTTTTCAAAGGGGAGATTGGACATAGGCTTACTTCTTTTGTAGACCTTTATAAATACAACTACTTACAGCTCCAAAGGGCAACACCACGCTGCAAAGGGCAACACAACTGCACACGCTCGTCCTTCACCCTAATATGATAAAAGCTTCACTATTTACTGACTCCCATGATGTTCCTATATTTCTTTAAACTCCTTTCCTATGCTGGGTGTTTGAAATTATCAGCGCTTATCTTACACTACATTTTCTGCATCTTTTTTTTATTAATAGTGTTGTTCTCAATGATCATTCAGCTTTTTTTAAAGACTTACTGTTTAAAGTCTTTAAAGCCCTGTCTTACTTGGTTTAATAATTGTCTTATGGATTCTATAGCTTGAAGCTTCCAGATCAGATTTCGTCTTGTTTTGATTTACGTATAAGCAGTGGTATCAATTCATGAAAAGTTAGAGGGGAGGGTCCGATATATTTCTTAAAGCTTAAGGGGAACAATGGGTAATTTTGAATTTTTCGGTGAAAATACCAAAAAGTTATTTTTCAAGCAGAATGCAGTCAATAAGTATTTTTCAAAATCCCCCCCCCTTAACTGTGGGAAAATCTGAATGTTTGTGTCTAGTTATTCTATGACTATAAAAATATCAATTCTGAATCTCATATATGCTTTTACCAAGGACATTAAATCTTGTATAGACTTCTACCAAGGACATTAAATCGGGGTTGGGGTAGTGGGGTCGGGGTCCTACCTAACCTAACCTGAAAGTGTGATTTCGGTGAAATTCTTTAAGCGTTTAGGGTTAACTTACCTTTTTAGGTCGCCTTTAACATGCTTAGCCGTAGTTAGTTGAAACTGTGCATAAATATCGTAATTTTTAGTCTAATTGTGTGGCTACTAAAGGAACAATGAGCAATTTTTTCTGTAGGCTAAATATCTTCGCAGTTGACCTTTACCCCCCTATTTTCGGAGAGGTGTTGGTGCACTGATGGTATTGTGACACTTTGGTGATGGTTAATCGGAGTTCGCGTTGACGGTTTTCGGTTGATGTGTCGTCATTTTCATTAATAGCACATAATTCCCCCCTCCCCCCTTTATAAAAACTGGACATTAAATTATGTACTGGGTTTTACCAAGAACATTAAATCTCATGTAAGCTTTTACCAAGGACATTAAATCTTGTATAGACTTCTAGCATGGACATTAAATCTCTCCCCGTATGTAAAAAAAAACCATATCCGGCTAATTGATGAATTTTATACAAGAAAATTATGGTTATATTGAAAAATATTAAGTAATCCTGTTTATTACTTTATAAGAAACGTAAAAGTTTAAGCATTAACAATCTGTCGATTCTTAAAGACGATTGCAACTTCAAAGGAGGCTATATTTTCTAAGGTGTGTGTGTGTTCTGATTTTTGTTTTCTCGCAAGAAAATGGCTCGCCTTTAACATGCTTAGCCGTAGTTAGTTGAAACTGTGCATAAATATCGTAATTTTTTTTGTCTAATTGTGTGTGTGCGTAAGTTTTTGTGTGCATGTAAGTTTTTGTGTGCATGTAAGTTTTCGTGTGCATGTGTAAGTTTTTTTTTTGTGTGTGTGTGTGTGTGTGTGTGTGTGTGGTGTGTGTGTGTGTGTGTGTGTGTGTGTGTGTGTGTGTAAGTTTTTGTGTGTGTGTAAGTTTTGGCATGTGTGTGTAAGTTTTCGTGTGTGTGTGTGTGTGTGTAAGTTTTCGTGTGTGTGTGTAAGTTTTTGTGTGTGTGTGTGTAAGTTTTTGTGCGTGTGTGTAAGTTTTTTGTGTGTGTGTGTAAGTTTGTGTGTGTGTGTGTGTAAGTTTTTGTGTGTGTGTAAGTTTTTGTGTGCATGTAAGTTTTGTGTGCATGTAAGTTTTTGCGTGTGGGTGTAAGTTTTTATGTGTGTGTGTGTGTGTAAGTTTTTGTGTGTGTAAGCTTTTGTGTGTGGGTGTTAGTTTTTTTGTGTGTGTGTGTGTAAGTTTGTGTGTGTGTGTGTGTGTGTAAGTTTTTGTGTGTGTAAGTTTTGGCGTGTGTGTGTAAGTTTTCGTGTGTGTGCGTAAGTTTTGTGACGAAATTCTTTAAGCGTTTAGGGTTAGCTTACCTTTTTAGGGATGAGCATTTAGGGTTCTCTTACTTGTTGAACCTGAAAGTGCGATTTCAGAGAAATTCTTTGAGTGTTTAGGGTTAACTTACCTTTTTTTTGGGATGAGCATTTATGGTTCTCTTACATGCTGAACCTGAAAGTGTAATTTCAGAGAAATTCTTTGAGCGTTTAGGGTTAACTTACCTTTTTTTGGGATGAGCATTTAGGGTTCTCTTACATGCTGAACCTGAAAGTTTGTTCCCTGACATGTTGAATCTGAAAGTATAATTTTCATGGCGATGGACTATTCTAAAGAATAAAAACGGTTGAGGCTTAAGATATTTATTGCTTAAACATAACTGTGCATAAATATCGTAATTTTTTGTCTAATTGTGTGTGTGTGTAAGTTTTGTGTGCATGTAAGTTTTTTTGTGCATGTAAGTTTTCGTGTGCATGTGTAAGTTTTTGTGTGTGTGTTTGTGTAAGTTTTTGTGTGTGTGTGTAAGTTTTGGCGTGTGTGTGTAAGTTTTCGTGTGTGTGTGTGTGTAAGTTTTCGTGTGTGTGTGTAAGTTTTTGTGTGTGTGTGTAAGTTTTTGTGCGTGTGTGTAAGTTTTTGTGTGTGTGTGTGTAAGTTTTTGTGTGTGTGTGTAAGTTTTTGTGTGTCTGTAAGTTTTTGTGTGCATGTAAGTTTTTGTGTGCATGTAAGTTTTTGCGTGTGGGTGTAAGTTTTTGTGTGTGTGTGTAAGTTTTTGTGTGTGTAAGCTTTTGTGTGTGGGTGTAAGTTTTGTGTGTGTGTGTGTGTAAGTTTGTGTGTGTGTGTGTGTAAGTTTTTGTGTGTGTAAGTTTTGGCGTGTGTGTGTAAGTTTTCGTGTGTGTGTGTAAGTTTTGTGACGAAATTCTTTAAGCGTTTAGGGTTAACTTACCTTTTTTTGGGATGAGCATTTAGGGTTCTCTTACATGCTGAACCTGAAAGTGTAATTTCAGAGAAATTCTTTGAGCGTTTAGGGTTAACTTACCTTTTTTTTGGGATGAGCATTTAGGGTTCTCTTACATGCTGAACCTGAAAGTATAATTTTCATGGCGATGGACTATTCTAAAGAATAAAAACGGTTGAGGCTTAAGATATTTATTGCTTTAAACAAAACTGTGCATAAATATCACAATTTTTTTGTCTAATTGTGTGTGTGTGTAAGTTTTGTGTGCATTTAAGTTTTTGTGCGCATGTAAGTTTTCGTGTGCATGTGTAAGTTTTTGTGTGTGTGTGTGTGTAAGTTTGTGTGTGTGTGTAAGTTTTGGCGTGTGTGTGTAAGTTTTCGTGTGTGTGTGTAAGTTTTCGTGTGTGTGTGTGTAAGTTTTTGTGTGTATGTGTAAGTTTTTGTGCGTGTGTGTAAGTTTTTGTGTGTGTGTGTGTAAGTTTTTGTGTGTGTGTGTAAGTTTTTGTGTGTGTGTAAGTTTTTGTGTGCATGTAAGTTTTTGTGTGCATGTAAGTTTTTGCGTGTGGGTGTAAGTTTTTGTGTGTGTGTGTGTGTAAGTTTTTGTGTGTGTAAGTTTTTGTATGTGGGTGTAAGTTTTGTGTGTGTGTGTGTGTAAGTTTGTGTGTGTGTGTGTAAGTTTTTGTGTGTGTGTAAGTTTTGGCGTGTGTGTGTAAGTTTTCGTGTGTGTGTGTGTGTAAGTTTTTGTGTGTGTGTGTGTGTGTGTGAGTTTTTTTGTGTTCATGTCATTTTAAGATACGTAAAAAAGTTAAAAAATACCATGTTAAAAAATTCAAGAAAGTATTTACGAAATGGGGAGGGGACTCTTTGAGGTTGGAAAATGGGTTTAGGAATGACATTATGAAAGGAACTTGTTAAGAAAAGATATAATAAAGCCATAAAAAAGTATTTAAAAAATGGAGAGAGGACTCTTTGGGGGGCCCGGGGAGGTCGTTTGAGGATCCGGGGGCCCTTGAGGATTGAGTGGTCTTTTGGGAGCCCGGGGGAGCTTTGGGGACCGGGGGAGGGCCTTTGGAAGTCTGGGGAGGGCCTTTGGGGGTCTGGGCGGCACTTGAGGGCCGGGTGGCCCTTTGGGAGCCCGGGGGACCTTTGGGGTTGGGGTAGAGGGATTGGAACCATTTGGGGTTGGGTAGGGGGATCGGAACCCTTTGGGTTGTGGTAGAGGACCTCACAACACTGTTCAAATAGAACTTGTGTATTATAACGACCACAAAGTTTTACCTTCAAATTCTCCCCTAAAATCTCTTCAAAAATCATATTTTAAAATGTCTCTAACTGTTTCGCCGAAATAATTCCATAAAATGACTAAAACGGTTTCGCCTAAATAATCCCTAAACGTAATTTCATCGTGTTCCTTTTGTTTGGGATCCCTGTGCTTTCACATTTGAAATTACAAAGAAACCTTTTCGCGCGCTAAGATCAAAACATTTGCTCGGAAACGATTCTCTTGTTAGAACTCCAAATTAATTCCCCTTTCGTGAATCAATTCTCTTTAGAACAACAAATTAATTCCCCTTTCGTGTCAATCAATCAATCATGACATCATCTGTCACGTGTGATCTAAACTTTGTCCCGGAGACAATTCTCTTTGGAAATGCATCAAAGACATTAATTAACTTGATGTCATCTGTCAGACATTCCCTGGAAACAATTTGATTAATGACTGACAGCACAGGTGTTCCCCAGAAACTCATAACATTTGGCTCGAGCGTGCCCAAAACAACAACAACAACAAAATTGACCTTGGCATTCGCTGAGAGCGTGCCCAAAACAACAACAATAACATTGATCCCCATTAACCACATGTTCCCCCTTATGACTCTATCGCGTGCCCAAAACAACAACAAGAACATTGACCCCATTAACCACGTGTTCTCCCTAATGACTCTATCGCATGCCCAAAACAACAACAATAACATTGACCCCATTACCCACGTGTTCTCCCTAATGACTCTATCGCGTGCCCAAAACAACAACAACATTGACCTTGACCCCCATTAGACTCAATAATCCATGAACGTGACAAAGTTCCTGTTTTTCCATTCTCACTGACAAAGTCCATAAAAACATCAAATAAATCGACCAACACACATAACCATTAATGAAAACAGACATAAATGTGACAAAGTTCCTGTTTTTTCATTCTCACTGACAAAATCCATAAAACCATCCATAAATGTGACAAAATTCCTGTTTTTTTCAAATTCTCACTGACAAAAACCATAAAAACATACAAAAATGTGAGAAAGTTCCTGTTTTTCAAATTCTCACTGACAAAAACCATAAAAACATACAAAAATGTGACAAAATTCCTGTTTTTTCAAATTCTCACTGACAAAAAACCATGAAAAACATCAAATAAATCGACCAACACACATAACCATCCATAAATGTGACAAAATTCCTGTTTTTCAAATTCTCACTGACAACAAACAGACATAAACTATGTAAAAAAAGTTATAGGTGGCAGCAGGGGTGCGTGATCGGAGTTATAGGGTCATCTCTACTAGGGTCAATCAGAGAGAGAGCGAAGGTTACTCTATATACGATAACTTGATTGGTGATTGGAAATTCATTTTTTATTTTAGTTTTCAGTTCAGGATCGCTAAAGTTATTATGTAAACTGCAAAAATATTTATGGTGTCTGAGTAATAATTTTAATTTTTAAATTAAAACTAGAAAAATACCAGAAAATTTTAAAATTATTTTGGTTTTTCGCTATGTTTCATAGGTTTCAATAGCGCTGCCTAAGTAAAGAGCAATGTTGGTACCATGTATTATTTATTTCCTTTTTTTCTTTTAGACCAGGGCACTTGTAGGAGTTGTAAAAACTTTGAAAACATCTCATTCCATTAGAAATTGGAAGGGCTTGTGCTCTTTTTAATAGTCGAAAGTGATTGGTGGCCAGCTAACACCCCTTCCATGCCCACAATTCCCCCAAGCACATCTAATAGAAATTTTTAGATATCCATTTTGTTTGAAGTAGTTGAAAGGTCCGGAAATTATGTCTTTGAGGATGACAATCCCCCCCCCCAACATCCCTCAGGGAAAGGGCTGTAAAATATGCCCTGGGGACATATAAGGTTTTCATAGAAAGCGTTATCGTAGAAACGTCAAAAAGGGCTCATTCGATTGGAAAGTGAAAGGGCTAGAGCCACTTTTAATAGTCGAAAGTGATTTGATGGCAACTAACCCCCCTCAAACGCTCACCATTTCCCCAAACACATCCAATCATAAGTTTAAGATAGGTATTTTGTTCAACGTAGTTTAAAGTTCTAGAAATTAGGTCTTTGAGGATGACAACCCCTCACAAACCACTGGGCAAGGGTCTTAAGTTATGCCCTGAGACAGATAAGGTTCTTAAAGCAAGTGTTGTCGTAGAAACGTCAAAAAGGGATCATTTGATTGGACATTGAAAGTGCTAGTGCCCTTTTTAATAGTCGAAAGTGATTGGAGGGCAACTAACCTCCCTCTCACTCCCATTATTTCTCCAAACACATCCAATCAAGATTTCGAGAAAACCATTTTGTTCAACGTAGTTGAAAGTTTTGTAAATTAGGTCTTTGAGGAAGACAACCCCCACAGCCCTCAGGGCAAGGGTTGTAAATTATGCCTTGGAGGCATATAAGGTTTCTATACAAAGCGTTGTCAAAGAAACTCCAAAAAGGGCTCATTCGATTGGAAATTGAACGGGCCTCTGCCCTTTTTAAAAGTCGAAAGTGATTAGAGGGCAACTAACCCCGCTCTTACGCCCACCATTTCCCCAGACACATCCAATCAAAATTTTGAGATAATCATTTTGTTCAACATAGTTCGAAGGTCCAGAAATTATGTTTTTGAGGATGACAATCCCCACACAGCCTTCTGGGCAAGGGTTGTAAGTTTTACCATGGTGGCATATAAGGTTTTTATAGAAAGCGTTGTCGTAAAAACTTCAAAAAGGGTTCATTCGATTGGAAATTGAAAGGGCTAGTGCCCTTTTTAAGAGTCGAAAGTGATTGGAGGGCAAATAATCCAACTCTCATGCCTACCATTTCCCCGAACAAATCCAATCAAGATTTTGAGAAAGCCATTTTGTTCAAGGTAGTTGAAAGGACCGGAAATTATGTCTTTGAGGATGAAACTCCTCCCCACCGCACTCAGGGCGAGAATGTTGAAAAGGAATTCAAAAAGGGCTCATTTGATTGGAAATCAAAAAAGGCTAGTGGTCTTTATAATAGCCGAAAGGGATTGTAGGACAACTAACCCCCTATCATGACCACCATTTTCCCAAACACATCCAATCAAAATTTTGAAATAGCCATTTTCTGCAATGTAGTTGAAAGTTCTGGAAATGAGGTCTTTGAGGATGATAGCCCCCCACAACCCTCAGGGCAAGGGTTGTAAGTTATTCCCCTGGGGGCATATAAGGTTCTTATAGAAAGCGTTGTCGTAAAAACTTCAAAAAGGGTTCATTTGATTGGGAATTGAAAGGGCTAGTGCCGTTTTTGATAGTCAAAAGTGATTAGAGTGCAACTAACCCAACTCACACGCCCATCATCTCCCCGAACACATCCAATCAAGATTTTGAGATATCCATTTTATTCAACGTAGTTGAAAGGTCCGGCAATTGTGTCTTTGAGGATGACACTCCCCCCACAGCCCTCAGGGCAAGGGTTGTAAGTTATGTCCTGGGGGTATACAAGGATTTTATAGAAGGCATTGTCGTAGAAACTTCAAAAAGGGCTCATTCGATTCGAAATTTAAAGGGCTAGTGCACTTTTCAATAGTCAAAAGCGATTGGAGGGCAACTAACCCCCTTCTGACGACCACCATTTTCCCGAACACATCCAATCAAAACTTTCAGTTAGCCAACGAAGTTGAAAGTTCTGGAAATAAGGTCTCTGAGGATGACAACCCCCTCAGCCCTCAGGGTAAGGGTTGTAAGTTATGCCCTGGGGGCATATAAGGTCCTTATATAAAGTGTTGTCGTAGAAACTTCAAAAAGGGCTCATTCGATTGGAAATTCAAAGGGCTATTGCCCTTTTTAATAGTCGAAAGTGATTGGAGGGCAACTATCCTCCGTCTCACCCCCACCATTTACCCGAACTCATCCAACCAAAATTTTGAGATAGCCATTTTGTTCAACGTAGTTCAAAGGTCTGGAAAATTTGTCTTTGAGGATGACAAACACCCCACAGCTCCACAACACTTTCGATCAACATTTTGATATAGCCATTTTGCTGAACGTGGTTGAAGGGTTCGGAAATTATGTCTATCAGTATGAACCCCCCCTCATATCCCTCTGGGCTAAGGTTGTTAGTTATGCACCGGGGGCATATAAGGTTTTTATAGAAAGTGTTGGCGTAAAAGCTTCAAAAAGGGCTCATTCGATTGGAAGTTGAGAGGGCTTTTGCCCTTTTAAATAGTCGAAAGTAATCGGAGGGAAAATCACCCACACCCATCATTCCCCCAAAAATTTCCGATCAACATTTTGATATGGTCATTTTGTTAAACGTAGCTGAAAGGTGGAAAATTTTGTCTTTTTACTCATAAAGCCTGCTAGTATTAAATTAATTAGTACAAGCTATTCAACATACATTAAATGTCCATTCCTTTCTTTGGTAGGATCGATTTTAGTGACCCTTTCACTCGAAATCTTGCATGGATCCTCATTTGGTTTTGATAACTTCGGTTTAACAAATAGTAGAGACTATTCCAAGCTTTTTGACGATTTTACTGTGTCTTAATTCATACATTGGCAATTCAAATTCACCAGTTTTCGTAACACCTCATCACTGCTTCACTACGTTGAAATGCTTCAATGTTATTTTACCAGTGAGCAGATCATGATCAAGAACCAGCATGAAATAGTTCGACGAGATTATTTTTTATTGTTTTAACATCTCAATGATAGCCTGTTTCTTTGTTTATGTTTTTCGTCTGTACAGGAAACTTTGAGCTTCCGCTGTAAACAAAAAGTAAGATCATTTTGACTATTAAAAATTGCTACTACAGCATTCTGCCTAAACGGCCTCTTTTTTTCAGAGATAGCTTGGCAATGGAACATCGTAGAGAGTTGTTCAATATCTCATTTTAAAGGAAATTAATGGGGTTAAAAATATTTTGTAATTAAAACAAATTACTTTTAAATCAGAATCAATTTTTTACGGAAAACTGCATATTTCATATTAAGGATTGATCATTGACGTATATTTCCTCAAAGTTTCCTATATATGGGTTTTCATTTTTTAGAGTTTCGGTTACTATTGAGACGTGTCGCTCTTACTATACAGTTCGTTACCACGAATTGTTTGATTGCTTCAAAAATCAAATTTCTTTGAAAAGACTGCAGTAAGAAAAGACCTCAAAAATACAGTTTTGTTGTAAAATCTATTTTTAATTTTTTTTTTGTTTTTGATTGAAAAGGCACTAGAACTTTTAACTTCCGTTTGAATGAACTCTTCTGCAACATCCTAAGACCACTGGGTCGATACAATCACCCCTGGTAAAAAAAAAACATGCATCCGTGATCTTTCTTCTGGCAAAAAATACAAAATTCCACATTTTGCAGATAGGAGCTTGAAACTTCTACAGTAAGGTTCTCTGATACGCTGAATCTGATGGTGTGATTTTCTTTAAGACTCTATGACTTAGATGGGGTGTTTTTCCCTTATTTAAAAATTAAGGCAAATTTTCTCAGGCTCATAACTTTTGATTGGTTAACTAAACCTGATAAAAATTACATATTTAAAATCAGCATAAAAATCCAATTCTTTTGAGGTATCTATTGATATTAAAATTCCGTTTTTTAGAGTTTAGGTTACTATTGAGACAAGTCGCTCTTACTGTACAGTTCGTTACCACGAACTGTTTGATTACTGTACTTCTAATGATCGTCTTTTAATATGAAATCAAAGATAATTACGAACAGGAAAAACCCTATGGCTTTTTATTATTTGGAATAGTAAGAGACGAACTTGAAAAAGTCAGGCAGCTAACTTCCATTCAAAAGATGATTTCATTAACTTAGCTTTTAGTTACTATGTACCGTAGTGTGTTCTTTACTAGGTTTTCAACTATATCTGACGAAACTAGCATAGGCTTCATTTATTATAAACTATATCGGTCCTTTACGTATATTTTGGAATAGTAAAAGACGAACCTCAAAGAATCAGGCAGCTAACTAAGTTCAATATATGCAATGATTTATTCTTCGCATGATCGTCTGTTAAAATAAAATTTCCTACTAAATCTAAATTGAAGTTCTTGGGCTTCTACAATAAGTTCTATCAGATATATATATCACCATCTGTTAGAATTCTTCACTATATCAATATTTTGTTATGTAAATGTTAGTATTTAGAACTTTGAATCCTGCGGTCTGAGTTTAAATCCTGGTGGGACCTTTTTATAGCTTTTAGCTTACTTATACTACCAGATAGGTATAATAAACTGTGCCAGTCCTAAATATAAAATTTTTAGCTGCTTCTGTAACCCTGATACAGATGAATCTTACATAATCAGCATTTATAATGAACTATATCGATTCTTTATGTAACATCATATATATTATGATTTCTTATAATACTCAATGTTTCTTGGTGTAATGGTTAGGACTTAGAACTTTGAATCCTGCGATCTGAGTCCAAATCCTGGTGGAACTTTTTATAGGTTGTAGCTTACTTATACTACCATATAGGTATAATAAACTGTGCCAATCCTCCATATAAAATTTTTAGCTGCCCCTATAACCGTCATACAGATGAATCTTACATGATCGTGGTAACGAACTGTAAATAAGGAGCGACCCGGCTCAACAGTATCCAAAAATCTAAAAAAAGAAATTTTGATATAAATAGATACATCAACAGAATCGTATTTTTATGTTGACTTTAAATATATAAGTTTCACCAAATTTTGTCTTAGTGTACCCATCAAAAGTTACGAGCCTCAGAAAATTTGCCTTATTTTCGAAAAAAGGGGGAAACGCCCCCTAAAAGTCATAGGATATTAACTCAAATCACACCATCCGATTCAGCGTATCAGATAAACCTATTGTAGAGGTTTGAAGCTCCTATCTGCAAAAATGTGGAATTTTGTATTTTTCGCCAGAGTCACGGATGCGTGTTTATTTGTTTCTTTGTTGTTTTTTTTTCTTTTCCCCAGGGTGATCGTATCGACCGGCGAGAGGACTCATTCGAAAGGAAATTAAAAGTTCTAGTGCCTTTTTTAAGTGACCGAAAAAATTGGTGGGCAACTAGGCCCCCTCCCACGCTAATTTTTCCCCAAAGTCACCGTATCAAAATTTAGAAATACCCATTTTGTTCAGCAAAGTCGAAAAATCAAATAACTATGTCTTTGAGGACGACTTGATCCCCTGCAGTCCCTGGGGGAAGGGCTGCAAGTTATGGACTTTGTCCATGGTTTACATATAGTATTGGGAAGTATAAAGACGTTTTCAGGGGTGATTTTTTTTGGTGGGGTGTCGGAGGGAAGGGGTCACCTGGGAGGATTTTTCCATGGAGGATTTTTTATGGGGGAAGAGAATTCCGCGAAGGGAGCGCTGAATTTCCCAGTATTATTTAAAAACAAATTAATAAAAATCAAATTAATAAAACAAGTTTTTCAACTGAAAGTAAGGAGCAGCATTAAAACTTAAAACGAACAGAAAATTTTAATGCCTAAATGTTTAATTTAGGCACTGTCAGTTTAATATACATTTACTGATATTTAGTAATCAAAATCTTAATATTATTTGATTTATTAGTACTGATATTTAGTAATCAAGATGTTAAAATTATTTGATTTATTAAAGTTATAAAAGTAAAAACATTTATATTTTTTTCAGTAAAGTGCAAATTTTTTTCTAGCCTTTGGAAGGCATAGGCGTTTGCGCCCAACTTATGTTAATTTCTTCTCCTTTTGAGTTTAACTCGGTTATTTATTGTAATTTCTGTTTGTTTTGGGTTTCATTTATTTATCGATGCTGATTTGTGGTAGTTTCACGCTTGGTAGATTATTTGATTTTATTTTTGCTCATTTTTTGTTTAATGGAGTTCTTTACTTTTCTCTAAAAAACTTATTTAGTGGAAAAAGTTTTTTTTAATTAATATTTCAGAATAAGTTGACTAGCAGCGTTGTGCTATTGCTAAACCACGTCATAATTAGTTTTCGGAGAATAATTATAATCTCACACAAAGGAGATGACTTTTAATTAAACTAGAAGATGCAAAAAAAACTTTGTAATCATAAGAAATAAAGTCAAAAGATTTCTGCGACAAGAAGGCATTGGATTTATTTTTTCAGTTGGTTAAATATTTATCAGTTTGCTTGCTAAAAGTCGATATTAGCATGAGTAAAACTCCTAAATTATGAAGTTTAGTATGAACAAAGAAAGCAAAAGTACCCAGGTGGATGAAAATATGTTCATCCAACAGAGAGCCAGAGAGGAGGAGTTGGATTTTACCGACAATAGTGTCAACGAAAGTAATATCAACAGCCTTATAGGCCATGGCTCAACAAAGGAGCATCAAGGAGAAGAAACCCCTTCAGATACAGTTAAGCTTATATCTAGTGACGAAAAAGAATTTCAGATAGAACGGAAGTTAGAACAAGAAGGCATTCCTCAAGGTGCGAAAAACTTGAGCGAAGTTTTTCGTTATTGGTGCTGTTATTGGTGTGAGTGGGATTTGAACTTGAGCGAAGCAAGCAAAAGTACCAGAAAGGTCAAAAGGCTATGTTATTGGTGCGAGTGGGATTTGATCGAAACCTTAGTTAAAGAAATGGTGAAGCCTTGGATCGAAAGGCTTAAAAATTACAGGATATATAGGGAGTATATGTTACACGTCCTGTGTCATGAATTTTCGGAATTTGGACTTTCATTGGAAAAAAAGATAAATGAAAAGTACTGGGTTCGAAGGAAGGAAAAAAGCTTCCCAAAGGTACAAAAACACAAAGACAGTTCAAAAGACTTCAAAGATCTCGGTGATTTTATGGATTCTGGATTCTGTGAAACACTGCTGGAGGATATGGTCACTCCTTATGTTAACTTGCTAAAAAAGGAAAATGACGACTTTCACTTTGACATGTGTAATTTCATGAATTTCATGCATATCAAATTATGGGACCTTTCCATTGAATCTGAATGCATCAGGATGAATGCGTCACGTAATTCCGTGTGCGATCTAATCGAAAGAAAAGAGGAATGGCCGAGGAATGGAGATGGCAATAAAAAACAAACATAAAATATAGACGAGAAAGGACTCCTTTGGCTTATTGCAATGCGAGTAATAGATATGTCTGGGGAGAACAAAGAAGAACTTACAGGAGAGCCCATCAACAAGCCCTTCCAATTTCTAATGGAATGAGATGTTTTCAAAGTTTTTACAACTCCTACAAGTGCCCTGGTCTAAAAGAAAAAAGGAAATAAATAAAACATTGTGCCAACATTGCTCTTTACTTAGGCAGCGCTATTGAAACCTATGAAACCTAGCGAAAAAACAAAATAATTTAAAAATTTTCTGGTATTTTTCTAGTTTTAATTTAAAAATTAAAATTATTACTCAGACACCATAAATATTTTTGCAGTTTATATAATAACTTTAGCGATCCTGAACTGAAAACTAAAATAAAAAATGAATTTCCCATGGAAATACACATTAAAATCACGCGTCTCGTAGTTAAAACCTAAAAAATAAAACTAGTTTTAAAATGTTCAGATATTTTCTAGTTCTAATTAAAAAAATACAATTATTGCTCAGACACAATGAATATTTTTGCAGTTTACATAATAACTTTAGCGACCCTGAACTAAGAATTAAATCAAAATAAAATTATCTTATCGAAAGATAAACGTGCATAAATAAAGTGTTCACTTATTACGTCATATATAGTTACAACCTACAATTACGACGTCACCGTTCATCAAGCTTGTACATGAAATTGCAGTTGAAAACACTTTTGTAAAGTGTTTCTATCTTTAAAACTTTTAATTTTTTAATTATAAAATGCACTAGATGTGGCAATTTCCTTTAAAATGAGCCAATATGCTAACCAATCATTTCCTTCTAGATCGTGGTAAATGGTTAAACAGATAAAAATTTTCGCAGTCGGTAGGATTCGAACCTACGCTCCCATAGGGAATCTGATTTCTAATCAAACGCCTTTACCACTCGGCCATGACCGCTTAAACTTATAAGTTTTGAAAACATATATGGTTATTATTGAATCCCTATTTGTTTATGATGCGTTGTTTTCAGTTTAATTCAGGGTATTTTCAGTTTAATTCAGGGTATCAATTTTATCAAAATAATCATTCCAATCAAGACTTTCATGGTTTCCTATTTCCATGTCCATGTCCTATTTCATCCCCCTTTTCATGGTTTTATCAAGGTTGGTCCTTTTAATCATGTCCTTCTAGATTATGGTAAATGGTGAAACAAATCAAAATTGTCACAGCCACTAGGATTTGTAAGTTTTAAATATAAATATGATTGTTATTGAAATCTGATTTCTAATCAGACGCCTTAACCACTCGGCCACGACTGCTTTTCTATAGATTATGATGCATTGTTTTCAATTTCATTCAAGGTATAGGTATAATATCATTTTATAAAGTATTAAATTAAGGCCTTAGTAATCTTGAAAAAAAATCCCCTTTAGGAAATAAAATTATTACTCAGACACCATAAATATTTTTGCAGTTTATATAATAACTTTAGCGATCCTGAACTGAAAACTAAAATAAAAAATGAATTTCCTATGGAAATACACATTAAAATCACGCGTCTCATAGTTAAAACCTAAAAAATGAAAGTAGTTTTAAAATGTTCAGATATTTTCTAGTTTTAATTAAAAAAATGCAATTATTGCTCAGACACAATGAATATTTTTGCAGTTTACATAATAACTTTAGCGACCCTGAACTAAGAACTAAATTAAAATAAAATTATCTTGTCGAAAGATAAACGTGCATAAATAATGTGTTCACTTATTACGTCATATATAGTTACAGCCTACAATTATGACGTCACCGTTCATCAAGCTTGTACATGAAATTGCAGTTGCAAACACTTTTGTAAAGTATTTCTATCTTTAAAACTTTTAATTTTTTAATTATAAAATGCACTAGATGTGGCAATTTCCTTTAAAATGAGCCAAGCAACAGATCTCTACGATATTCCAGTGCCCCACTATTTGAGGATAAGAAAGAAAAAAGATCCCATATATGCACAACATCGTGGTTGCAGCCGTTTTTTTTATTTCAAAGCTAATATATTTTCCTTGTTGTTCAAGAAAAGGGACAGTAAGTTCTTATATAGGGGGTTTCGGACAATGCAGTTCTAATGGTTCATGTTTTTTTTTATCTGACCGTAGTCTTAGGAGTTATGAGTTATTGTAGTTTTTAATAAGGGCCGTGATTGTCTCCTACAAGGTTGGTGGCTACGGCTGCAACCCAGATCCATCGTAAAGCCCCTTAATTAGAGTCTGTTTATTTTTGAATGAAAATCAAGTCGCTTACATCAAGCCATTGCTTGTCTCTTAAGCTTCAAACTTTTGAATTCTTGTATCATTTGATGGTTTAGGTTGCTGACTTTCACCCATTGTGGATTTAGTGCCAATGTCCTTTGCTTTACCTGCCCTTATTAGTCTAGTCTTACATGATGGTCCAGGTTGCAGATGTGTTAATTGTTCAGATGGTGGGACAAATTATTCTTTTTCTTCTAACGAATCATCATTTATAACACTTGTAAATTTTCGGTTTTCGGGTCTACCTGTACATAAGTTTTTCATACTGATACGTCTTTTCATACTGCAGTGTTTTCAAAGATTTTTGGTTATTTAAACAAGTCATATTTTTAACACCGATTGTCTACTAAGCTTCAAACTTTTGGTTTTCTTTTTAAGGTTTTTGAATAGTTGTAATCCCTTATTAAATTATATACAAATATTTTTGCAATTACCAGTTTTTCGCTCTTTAAGCAGTTCAATATAAACTTCTACATGCATGAAAATCTTTAATTTTTCCATATAAGTGTGAAAAGTATGAAAACGTCATTACAATACTGATGTTAAAAATTGATACTGTGTTTAATTTAACTGCAGTTTTTGTTTTAACAACAATTGCAAAAATATCCTGTCTGTAAGAGTTGTAAAGAATCGGTATCTGTGAGAAGAGAGTACCAAGAAGTGACTAAACAAGATAAAAAGAGAGAACCAAGAAGAGAGGACCAAGAAGGTATCTGAATTCGTTCTGCAAGCATTAGTGTTTGTTGGACTCCTTTATTATTTTGAGTGGAAGAAAGGCTATAAAGCTCTAGATACAGTTAATTTTTTGGTGGATAAAGCTATTAAATACTTTGAAGAGCTTCCTTTAGGCTAGGTCTTATATAATAAAGATGATAAACATTGGTTCTGAGCATTAGCAGAGTATCGAAAGGCAGCGAGGTATCGAGGTATCGAGGCTGAGCATTATCGCTGACATTGGTACTTCGATTGACAAAACCGCAATGATAATGAATATAGCAAGAGATCTGAAACTTCACTTTCCACAGAAATCAATGTTAATAATGAAGAAATTTACAATGAAATTATGTCAGGCACAATTGGCAGAGTACAATTCGCAATTGAACTTTATGGGGAGGTACAAAATGAAATTGGGTTAAATAAAAATATTATTTTTTCACCATATAGCATCAGCACAATATTAGCTGTGGTGGTTGCTGGTGCTAAAGGTAAAACTAAAAAACAATTATATGAATCTCTACATTTAACTAACCAAAGTGTTGAGGATGTACTCAAAGGACTCCAAGATGATGAAAATTATCTTACAGGCGAAAAAACAAACAAGTTGAAAATTGGTAATACATGTTATGTTGCAAATAATTTTAAGATTCTGGAATCATTTTCTATTCTTGTTGAAAAACATTTTAGGGCAGCATTTGAAAACAAAGATTTTAGCAAAGATTCTACAAGGACTGATATTAACGAATGGGTGGAAGAGCTGACAGGGGGTTTAATCAAAGAACTAATCGTGCCAGGCGTGTTGAGCAGAAATGCCTGTCTAGTCCTTGTCAACGCCATATATTTTAAGGGGATATGGAAATATCCATTCATTCCAACCTACACATGTGGATGTATTCTATGGTTCCAAAAGCAAAAACTTTAATGTGTGGTAAAATAAAGTGTAAAGTTGGTGAAAAGAAAGATCTTGATGTTAAAACTCTTCAGATGTTCTATAAGGATTTTCAATTAGCAATGCTAATCATTATACCTAATAAAATTGATGGATTATAAGGTTTTGAAGAAAAACTTAAGGAAAACACTTTGGAAATTTTGAAATTGACACAAATTGTTGATAAAATTCAGTTAAAAAAATTTCAAGTGTCATTACCAAAGTTTAAAATTAAGTTGACAATTAAAAAATTACCGCAAATAATGAAGAAAATGGGCATATATGACCTTTTTAGCGAGGGAAAAGCTGATCTAAGTGGTATATCTAAAGAAGAAAGATTGTTTGTTTCAAGTATGATCCACCAGGCGGTAATTGACGTCAGTGAAGAAGAAACAGAAGCAGCAGCGGTTACTAGGACCTCCATAACTGAAGGTCTAGGAACTCCACCATTTATTGTATATAAGCCTTTAATGTTTATTGTCCGCCATATTAATTTAGGGGCTATTCTTTTTATCGGCAGTCTGTGCAAACTGGATATTGTAGCTAAATCAAATATTGAGGAATGTTCCTCCAGTAGGAGCAAGAGAAAAATTCGGAGAAAGAGGTAGATAGAAGAGAACCTCTTCTATGACTCATGGTAACCTAAATTAAATGAACCTAACTTAAACGTAGTTAACTTAATGTAGTTAAGAAGTTTTCTAACAGGTAACTTGTTAGCGTAAACAGAAAATTGTTACTTTTAAGAGAAATTTCTTATCTTTGACAAAGAACTTGCTGCTATTAGAAAAAATTTTTTACTATTCAGAAAACCTGTTACTTCCAAGAGAAATTTGATAGTATTAAGTAAAACTTTGTTTGTTTTAGGAAAAGGTTGTTACTTCGAAGAGAAAACTTGTCAATGTTAAGAAAAACTTGCTACTTCTAACAGTAAACACGTTAGAATAAACAGAAAATTGTTACTTCTATGAGAAATTTGTTATCTTTGACAGAAAACTTGCTGCTATTAGAATTAACTTGTTACTATTAAGAAAAAGCTGATACTTCCAAGAGAAGATAGTATTTAAGCATAACTTTGTTTGTATTATGGAAAATTTGTTACTTCAAAGAAAAAATTTGTTAGTGTTAAGAAAACCTTGCTACTTCAAGCAGAGAACTTGTTAGCCCAAAAAGCAAATTGTTGCTTCTAAGAGAAATATCTTATCTTTGACGGAAAACTTGGTATTATTAGAAAAACTTTCTCACTATTAATAAAAAAACCTGTTAATTCCCAGAGAAATTTGATAGTATCAAGTAAAACTTTGTTAACATTAAGGAAAGAGTTGTTACTTCTAAGAATAAATTTGTTAGTGTTAAGAAAAACTTGCTACTTCTAACAGAAGACTTGTAAGCGTAAACAGAAAATTGTTACTTCTAACAGAAATTTGTTATCTTTGACAGAAAACTTGCTGCTATTAGACAAAATTTCTTACTATTAAGAAAAAATATGTTATGTCCAAAAGAAATTTGAAGGTATTATGTAAAACTTTGTTAGTATTAAGGAAAATTTGTAATTTATAAGAAGAAATTTGTTTGTATTAAGTAAAACTTTTAAGTATTAAGAAAAAAAGTTGTTACTTCGAAGAGAAAATTTATTAGTGTTAAGAAAACTTGCTAATGTAACCGTAAACAGAAAATTGTTACTTCTAAGAGAAATTTTGCTATCTTTGACTGAAAACTTGCTGCTATTACCAAAAATTTGTTACTATTAAGAAAAAGCTGTTACTTCCAAGACAAATTTGATAATGTTAAGTAAAACTTTGTTAGTATTAAGGAAAGAGTTGTTACTTCTAAGAGTGTGCATTTAAAATCCCATGTTAATTTTCCTATCTGACCGTTTAAAGGCAAGAGTGTGCCATTAGCTGTGTTCCCTATATTAGAACAGATGGCCCAGTAACCCCTATTATCGCTACTTGTCTATTATACCAACCACAGTCCGATTACTCATGTGAAAAATATTGAAACACAATTGCGGCATAACACCTAGAAACAGGTACCGCGTTGCACAGGTGCAAGGGGCTAGGAGCTCCACTTATCTGACTTTCCTTGTATATCCCTATTGCTGCTACTTGTTAAATATCCAGACCAAGACTTTTTTTAACCTCCTTTGTCGCCGAGCCGAAGTCCGGATCCCCTCCCCGGAACGAGAAGACACTGACCGAACTCTCCATCAGCGCTCTTCCCACAGGCTGGAGAACCCTTCGGACCGATCGGGATCTCACTGCGAGTAATGGACGATATGGGGGGCACCGCAAGGGGTGGTCTATTCAATACCAAACTATTCATGTAGAGAAATCCCTACTTGTATCCTTACTCTAGGTTTATCGAGTAAGACAAAATTATTATGTAAAAACAAATCTATATAAAGATTATGGTATAGAACTTATCAGGCATCTCAAAAATGTGGTTTGTCGTAAAATGACACATGAGGGCTGTTTCAGAATGGTAATCGATGTTTAAAATCCATTCCATAGAATAATTTGTTATGTTGTCTCTTGAAGGGACACTTTTTCTCTTCTGTTAGATCACATTCATCACAATATTCACCGTTATATCTTGCAATATGCATATTTTTCTTTGAGTTTTCATCACTGTCTCTTATAGTATATTTTGAGATATCTCTGTAGAGAAAGCCCTCTTTTTTATGTCTCTTCTTTCTATCTTCCTCTTCCTTTTCTGTCATATCGAACCTTGTTTTATGCGAGCTTACTTGCAATCTGTATAAATTTCTCTCCATATCAAGCAAGATTCTTCTCCTCAATTCCTCTAGATTCTTCTTGTCTATTCTAGAGTCCACAGTGTCTAAACATGTTGTAGTAGGTTCGTAAGAATGAGTAGGAAGGCCTCAGGAGGTCCCACCCCTCACCCCTGCTGCCACCTACAACTTTTTTACATAATTTTATCGATCCGCGAACGGGTCAATGACCCCTTTTTCCAAGGTCGATTAATTTGTTGTTGTTGTTGTTGTAAGTGCATGCTAGGAGCGAATGTTAAGAGTTTCCAGGAATAGGAAACAGTATTTGTTGTTGTTGTTTTGGTCAAGTGCATGCGCGAGGCGAATGTTATGATCCAGAAATAGGAAACAGCATTTGTTGTTGTTGTTTTGGTCAAGTGCATGCTCGAGGCGAATGTCAACAGTTTCCAGGATTAGGAAACAGTTAGATCACGTGTTTCCTTCTCAGTCAATCAGAGGGCTTGCTTACATAACAATTCATCCATGAGATTTCGTATATAACGGACATGCATTGTGATTAAATTATCAGAAACTATTGTGACACAATGGATATAACAACTGACATAATTGATGAGCTTGAAGTATTGGCAACCTCAATTTACCATGTAAGTTCCGTTTTAGTACATTTTCAAAATAAAATTATTTTCATTGATCACCCTCCAGTATATCTAAGTCCCCCCCCCCCTCCCCACCACAATACAAAACACCTCCATGCTATCTTTATACTCGATAGAAAACATAAAATATGTTCTTTTTACCCTCAAAACCTACCCCCCCCCCCATTGTTTTACAATGATAATTCTTTTTTCGTTAAATTTATACAATTTTAAGCATTCTATATCCTAGCTAAAAGCGACCACTGACTTCCGTCAATTCTTAAAGCATTATGCCGTTCTGTTTTGACATATGGCTCCAGCGCAAGCTTATAATTAGTTTTGTCACCCCTTTTCCTGTGTGTTTACAATAGCGGCGGCCATGTCAAAGGAACTGTTTCTCCGTCAAAATTATAACACTTTCAGACAATTGCAATAATTTAGCGCAGGCCTATACAATCGCTATTTGGAGAACCGGTGAAATCTCGTTATTTCAAATTAAGGTCTAACAATATATTTAGGACATTGGCGAAAGGGGGAGGGGGCCATGCCTCAATTCTAACACCATCATTTTAAAATGAAAAACAAAACTGTTTCTTCGCGTTAGGGCAGTAAGAGGACCGAGGGTTTCTAAGAAAAAAGATAGCTTTATTATGTGTACATTTACATCCAAGATTGTAATTTAGGCCTATAAGCTGCTAGGCTAACAATCTTTTTTTCTATTTTAAAGACCTATAGACGGGAAACATTTAAAAAATTTTCTCGGCAAGGTAAAAATAGGGGCATTTCTTGCAAATTTTACCTATTGCTTTGCTTTTGGCGTAGGGGGGCTTTCTTAGTGATAAATGCTTTTCTAGACAAAATTCTGGTTAGGAGCTGGGAGTACTAATTTTCCTTCTTTAAAAAAGAGGAAAATTATTTTCCATACTAACTTTTTTCTCTTCTTTTTTAAGGCCAATTATGAAGAATGTATGCCCTCTCCATCTAAGAGAGCAAGAGAGGGTGAGGCAGCCCCACAGCACGCCAGCCACTGATTGGAGAGCCCTGCTGCCACATCGGTGCAACAATGTAACGCCGTCGGCCCGTACACTTTCCATCATGCGTTGCCTTCAAGAGCTGCCCCACCTACAAAAGGTCAGGAGGTGGCCCTCCAGCATGCTTCGCCAGGTCCTTCAGGCACTCAACTGCAGCCAGGATATAAAAATGTGAGCATTTTTTTACATAACTTATAGAAATATCGAAACAAACCCATTTTTCATCGCTGTAAAAGTGTGTGTGTGTGTCTCAGAGATATTAAAATATTAACCCCCCCCCCCCCCAACCATTGTTTTAAATTTCTCTGCTCCCCCCTCCCAGAGAGATATCTAAATATAATGTATTTTTTTTGTTTTTGCTTTGTCAAAGAAAACCACTCTTTTTTTCTAATCTTTCCTATTTTCTCTGTCCCACTGTAGGCATTTTCGCTATCTCTTCAACCTCGTAATAATATTTGTCGTTAATTTCTAGTCAATTACTGATAGAACCAGATTCTTTTTATCTCAAAATGCTATTTTTCGCTAGAATATTATAGTTTATCGTATACAGGGGGGGGGGCGACCGCTGCGGCGGCCGGGAAGCGCAGGCCTACGCAACCTGTATGGAAGTAGAGAAACGATTTATTTTCAAAATTAAGGTCTAACAATATATTTAGGACATTGCTGAAAAGGGGGGAGGGGGACTTCATTGTTATAAATGCATTCTAGACAAAATTATGGCTAGATTATGTTATGAGTGTACTAATTTGTATTCTGTGAAAAAGGGGAAAATTATTTCAATACTAACTTTTTTCTCTTCTTTTAAGGCAAATTATGAAGAATGTATGGCCCCTCCACCTGTAAAGAGAGCAAGGGAGGGTGAAGCAGCCCCACAGCACGCCAGCCACTGGTTGGAGAACCCTGCTGCCATATCGGTGCAACAATGTAACGCCGTCGGCCCGTCCACTTTCCATCATGCGTTGCCTTCAAGAGCTGCCCCACCTACACAAGGTCAGGAGGTGGCCCTCCAGCATGCTTCGCCAGGGCCTTCAGGCACTCAACTGCAGCCGGGATATAAAAATGTGAGCATTTTGTACCTAACTTATAGAAATATCTAAACAAACCCATTTTTCATCGCTGTAAAAGTGTGTGTGTGTGTCTCACAGATATTAAAATATTAAGCCCCCGCCCCAACCATTGTTTTAAATTTCTCTGCTCCCTCCCCCTCCCTCCCTCAGAGATATCTAAATATAATGTAATTTTTTGCAAAGAAACCACTCTTTTTCTAATCTTTGCTATTTTCTCTGTAGACATGTTCGCTATCTCATAATAATATTTTTAGGTAATTTCTAGTTTACTGCTATCTCTCTCCACTATGAAACTCAAAATGCTATTTTTCACAATTGAATATTATAGTTTTATGGGGAAGGACAGAGATTATCCCATTTATCTCTTTGCACATACGGATTCTAATTTGCGCAATATTTTTGACAGCTTACAACTTGCCAAGAATTTAGGGCTTAGCATTGGCAATAAGAGTTAACGGTTTCCCATTTATTTGTAGTGTTTCACTGAGAATACGCATGGAACAGAACATACACGGTGGCTTACAATACTTAAGCTAATGAGTCCTAGACAAGCCAGTGTAGGGGAAATTAGAAAGAGAGAAATGACTTATGGTCTAACAATATTTTTTTGGACATTATGTAAACGGCTGGGAGCCGCCACGGCTCCCGGGAAGCGCCGGTGGGCTCGAGAAGCACCGGGGGAAGCACCGGGGGAAAGCGCCGCGGGAAAGCGCCACGATGGTTCGCTCGGAGGGTGGGGGGCATTAAATAGTGGATATTGGGAGGGGAGTTGTTTGAACAAAATCATTGTCAATTTTATGTAAAGCGGGGTTTTAGATTTTCGTTAAGTTGAATTTTCTTTCAGTTGAATTAACCAAATGCTACTATGTGCATACTGCTACTACTACTACTACTAAGCGCGTTTTAAATAATACGTAAATAATAATCCAAATTTTAAAAACAGTAGGGATGATTTGAACACTTTGAAAATGAGCTATTTTTTTCATTTATAGGTTGGAGCATTGGTACCATATTCATTATCACCATCATCATCAGTTGGTGAAGGAGAGGAGGCACACGTGGAGTCCCCCAGCAATTCACCATGGAGTGGTATCGTTAATGAGCAAATACCTGATAATATTGATGATTTTTTAAATGATTTTCTTTTTAATGTAGATTATAGCGCAGTTGGGCAGGGGGACTTACCTTTGCTAAGTCCAAACACACTACAGCTTTTGGAGGATTTTACAAACGAATTAACGGGGAACCCTCCTCCTCCTCCTCCAGCCTCCGATACCCTATTGAATCCACTTCAAACAACTAAAGTGGAAAATTCGCATACCCCAAATATTGTTGAACAACTTGGGGGAGGGAGTGTTGATGATACAAAAGAGGGGGAGGGGGGTAATGTCCAATTCATGACTTTGCCAGATTTTCAGCTGTCCAACACAATTTTAAATGCAATAGTTGTTTACACTGCGACTTTTGGGGACCCATTTAATTCACTTATGGGGGGAAAATTTGTGTTTGATCCCGTAGAAATTGTGCATGTCTATGTAGATAAAATTCGTGCACTGCTGGAGAACCAAATTCAATTGTGGGGTGGGGGATTCAATTAAGGTTTCTATTGTTTTAAAGGTGTTTTATTTAAATGAGGGGAAAAGCGAAGTTTATTATCATTATGTACATTCCGAGATGCGTTTGATTTATCCGAATTTAGAAAATTTTGAGGGTGTTTTTTCGGAGTGGGTAGGTCAAATTATAGCGCATCTCGAGAACTTTAACGAAAACGGTAGTGGGTATGTAGTTTTATTTATTGAAAATTTAAGTTTGAATATCTGTAAATTTAAGAAAGATTTTATTTTAAGAGGGGGGGGCAGGTGGGGGGTATGATAGGGATACAGTTTTAAAATATAATCAAGATTTAGTAGGTTGTCGTGGTGTCCAGCGGATCTGTCTTGAAACAGGTCAAAAATGTTTCAGGTATGCTTTCCTCATATCAGCATTTCAGCCTCTAGCAGATGACGCTACCAAGACGAATTTAGACGATTGGGCTGTACATGGGAAGGACGGGTCCAATTTCCCCATTGTAGATTTCTCTTGTTTAGAAGGAAAATACCCAGTAACGCTAAGATCCATTGATATTTTTGAAAGGGCTAATGCCCATTTAAATATCGGCGTTACTCTGGTTCAGTATGAAACTTAATTTGAAGATGGGGTTCGTTCAAAAAAGAAGGGGGTGGTCTTCCCTGTAAGGGGCCCGTCAATTGATTTGGTCAGACACTGGGTTTGGTTGTTATATACACTCCCATCTAGTGAACTTGCCAATTCAATTGGCCATTTTAACCCGATCACAGACATCAGTAGAGTTCTGGGGGAGGGTAAGACTAGGGGGACCCGTTTCTACTGTCCAACATGCCTCTCTCGATTTTGGAATGAATTAAAGTTGCAAAATCACATGAGGCATTGTAGCCGGCATGGCTACCAGACAGTGGAAACGGTTTCTGGGGATAGGGCTATTTTACGCTTTAAAAATTTCCAAAACACCCTCCTCCAGTGCAACAAAATATCTTTGGACTGTGAAGCTAAGCTGGTGGAGGTGAACGATCCTTGATTTCCAAACCGAGTCAAAGAACATCAATCTATTGCAGTGTCCTATGCTCATGCGCAAAGAGACAGTTCTAACACCATGCGGTTGTTAGAAATAGTAGAAACGCTGGATGAGTGGGAGTGTATGGTCAAGGCACTGACTAAACTAATTGGCACAGCTAATGGTGCTATTTCTCGTTTGAGAAATACCCATTACCCAATGGTTTTGTCTGCAGAGGATCGTCTCGTGATTAAAAATCAAAAAGTATGTTGGGTTTGTAAGGGGGAGTTTGTAGAGGGGGATAAGGGGGCTAACGGGAAAAGAGGTGGTGGGAGGGGGAAAGTCAGAGACCATAATCACTTGTGGCAGGAAATATCTTCTGGGGGTAGTAATTTTAGAGGGGCTGCGCATCAACCGTGTAACTTAAATGTTAGCCAGCAGTTTTTTATCCCTGTTTTCATCCACAACTCAAATTACGACTTAAAATTTATTTTACCGGCAATGGCACGTATGCACAGGGAGGGAGGGGCGTAGATAGTCCATGGGTAAACAATTCATTTACCTATAACATTATTCCCAAATCGGCCGAGAAGTTGTTGCTTCTCGAACTGAAATGGCAGGCAGTGGATAATGGGCATACGTGTTGGAATAAAATCAGGTTTTTAGATTCTTTTAGTTTTTTCCCAAGGCATTGAGTCAATTGATTCAAGTGCAGAAAAGCGACAATTTTGATAGCTTTCCCTTGCTTAAACAGCACTTTCCAGACAGTGAAATGTATGACCTGTTGAGCTGCAAAGGTGTATACGCATACGACTATTACTGTTCTGGCGCTCGCTTAAGCGAGGTGAAACTACCTACAATTGAAGCTTTTTACAATTCACTGACCAGCAGTGAATGCACAGCGGAGGAATATGAGTTTGCCAAGAAGGTGTGGTCTAAGGGGGATTGTAAAAATGGGTGGGATTATTGTAGACTGTACTTGGCCAGTGACGTTTTAACTCTGTTGGATATAGTCTGTAAGAACACAGATCAAATCTATTCAGAGTTCGGGTTAGATATAGGCTACTATTTTTCCACACCCCATTTGGTGATGGATTTGATTTTAAAAATTAGTAGGGAGGAAATAGGCCTAATCACCGATGTAGATCAGCACCTTTTTGTAGAGCGTTCAATGAGGGGAGGGTATGTTTTTCATGGGGACCGCGTCTTGTCAACCGATCCGAGCGGACAAAACAGCAGCGGTGAAAAGTCAAATGCAGTGTTCTTGGACATGAACTCATTGTACCCCTCGGCAATGTTTCACTACTCTTTGCCGTGTGGGAACTATCAATGGCTTGAGAATCCTTGTGAGTTCCCCGACATTACCACCGTCGAGGACAATGGGCCACAAGGATGGTTCTTTGAAATTGACGGTCACATTCCTCTGGCGCTTCACGACTCCGTCAAAGATTTTGTTTTTCCCTGTATCAATCAACCCGTGAGCAGGGACTCATTGAGCCCCTACAATCGATCATTGATTGAGGATATGGGAACGCACTGGACTCCCTCTAAGCAAAAACTGATTGCTGATTTGGACCCTAAGGAGAATATCGTTGTTCACCATGTGCTTTTGCACTGGATGGTGAACAATGGTTTCAAAATCACCAAAATACACAGGGTCCTGCAGTTCAATCAGCGACCATATTTAAAAACGTTTATCGACACTTTTGTCGATAAACGCTCTAGGGCAAACTCAAAGGTAGAGAAGGAAGTGCACAAACTCATCCTAAATTCAGCGTTTGACAAAATGTGTGAAAGCGTACGCAACAGATCTCGCTGCGACGTTGTGACTGACCCTCTAGAGTGTGCAAGAATTATTGCCGATCCCAATTTTACATCGTTCACGAGCATAGAGACTGGCATGGTTCTTCTACACAAGCGAAAGCGAAATGTGGTACTGAACAAGAATATAGCGGGT
Source organism: Artemia sinica (assembly GCA_027921565.1). Lineage (NCBI taxonomy): Eukaryota > Metazoa > Arthropoda > Branchiopoda > Anostraca > Artemiidae > Artemia > Artemia sinica. The sequence continues at coordinate 25,373,877 of CM051261.1, read as the reverse complement.
GGCAGTTCAGTCCTGGAAATTTCCAAAAAGCTCATGTTGTCGTTTTTTTACAATGTGTGCAAGGTGTAATTGCCACGGGAGGGGGAGGTTCAAGTTTACTATGGGGATACAGATTCTCTGCTGTTAAAGGTAAATGGGACCGAAGATTTATTGGGTGATCTAGAAAAGGGGGAACACATCAGCTCGCGGATGGATTTCACCAACTGGAATCCATTACTCTACCCCGAGTTGGTGAAACGTCAAGCCCCCAACCAAATATTAATGTTAAAATCAGAGACGGGGAGTGATTTGATATCCAGGGGGGTGTTCCCGGGTCCTAAAGTTTATTGCGTTAAAACTCATAGTGGGGATGAAAAGAAGGCGTGTAAAGGGGTGCCTACACATTTTGTAAAGAGCAATTTCAATATGAGCGTGTACAGAGACTGTGTAGAAAGTAGCCTAGTGCCGAGAGCACAAGTGCTTGCAATTTGCTCTCTACAGTATAGAAATTATACTGTGAGAGTGGAAAAAAATGAAATGTCATGTATATCTGACAAAGTCTATGTGCTCTAGAATGGTGTGAGTGTCCTGCCTCATGGTCACTACCGTATTTCAGACCGAGTTGAATGCATAGACTATCGCAATCAACTTGGTCTGGATAAATTAACCTAATCTGACTAATCAACTAACCAACTAACCACCACCACCCACCCATTCATAAATTAACTAACCACCACCAACCCGTTCATAAATTAACTAACCTCAACTAACCCAACCACTAACCTGTAGGTGCAGTGACGACAACTATTGTATTGTTTTTCCCCCGCGGCTCCGGGGGGGGTGGGGGGCCCTTCCCGCGGCCGGCTCCCGGGGGGGGGGGTCCTGCCCGCAGCTCCCGGGGATTGGGGGGTCCCGCCCGCAGCTCCCGGGGGGTGGGGACCCCACTTTAAATTCATAATGTTCAACTGTGCTAGTTCATGTTCCAAGTGTTTTTTTTGTGTTTTTTTTCAAGTGTTGTTTTCAAGTGCTCTTGTTGTTGTATAGAAAAGTGTTCATGTTGCTGGACAAAAAGTGTTGTTTTTGTACAGAAAAGTGTTCTTGCTGGACAAAAAGTGTTTTTAAAGACAATAAGTGTTGCTCTTCATGGACAAAAAAAAGTGTTTATTTTTATGTTGTACATAAAGTGTCATTTTTATCGTTGTCAATCGCAGCTCACGTTGATCAAATAGAGTTTTCATGTTGCCGAAATAAATCCTGCCATGAAATATTGTTGTCAGGTTCTTGTTGAACAAGTGTTATTCATATCGTTGTCAATTGTTCACGTTGAACAAATAGAGTTTTCATGTTACCGAAATAAATGCTGCCATGAAATATTGTTTTTTTGTTGTTACTCTTGTTAACGTACTAGATAGATCTATGGGAAAATTATTGCTATGACTACTACTTATTCATTGGACACGTATGATTTACAGTTAGTTATAGTCCAACTGTTGTCAACAGCAGCAGCAGCATGTATCAATTTAAAACACCCTTCAGATCGTTTCTGTATGGGCCCTCAATGTCGGGGAAAACAACACTCTTAACTAGAATAATTAAAAATTGCGATAAAATGTTTTTGGAAAAACCGAAAAAAATCTACTATTGCTATAGTATTTGGCAGGAGTCCTATGATCAAATAAAAGCAATTGCCACAACCATACCAATACAATTCATACGGGGACTTGATGTTTTCAATAGTATTGAATCGAACTCTTGGTTGATTATTGATGATTTGGCTGAATCCATTGAACAGTTCTCACAGGAAATGCTACAGCTGTTCACTGTTCGCTCCCACCATGAACACATTTCCATAACCCTAGTTCTACACAATCTGTTTCATCAGAGCAAATGTATAAGAACCCTTGCTTTGAATTGCACTATCTATATTATCTATCGAGTTGTTCGTGATTCTAGCTCGCTCATAACTCTCAATAAACAGATATACCCCGGCGCCCCTAAATTTCTGTTGTCAGCGTACACTCAGGCGACTAATAAACCCTACGGTTATATTTTGCTGGGTCTTAATCAGAGCACACCCGAGGATCTACGCGTAGTCACCGACATTTTCAACAATGAAATTAAAGTATATCTTCCGGTGAACAGTAGAAAAGGCTATTAGTTGCCATTATGACACTGAAGAAACTACACGAACAACGGCATTTATTTTCCGTTTTAAGCACTTCAAAACCCTTGCTTAGGAAGGCTATACTCAAACATGGTGTTGACAATGATTTAATTAATCTAATATCTGAACTTTGTTTAAATTTAACTGAGGGCAATTTTCAACTACCAGAAGGTGTTAGACAACAGACAAAGCAACATCGTTCCACTGTACGCGCCTTGGCTTGAAAAAAAAGGGAAAAATTTTTAAAAGGAAACGGCTCCTTCAAGCGGGCGGTATCTTTTTCACACTTTTACTGCCAATAATTGCAGGACTTGTAAACAGTTTTCTCTAGAGAGAGAATGGCAAAACCCTATAAATTGACACCGTTTGAACTTGTCCTCTCGCCCGTTGAACATTTTGAAGACAATCTAAGTAAATTCATTAATGATGAGAATATTGCCGATGATAAAAAACTGTTTGTACTTCAAGATGCATTGCAACGTGTGGACAAACATAAACCATATCGTGAGAGACCCACCGCCGCCACCGTTACCGATCCCTCTAAACAGGAAACATCTCCTCAAGATTCTGCACATTCAAAGGAGAAGGAATTGAATTCAATTGTATCGAAAATTGGAAACCTATTGCCAGTTACCTATCGAGAACAGAGTAAAAGAGTATTATCTTATCTCATGTTGGAAACTGCTGAAGAACATCAAGTTCAAGTCGATAGCACAGGGAAACGAATTATAATTCAGGGAAAAAGTTATAATCTAGTTGATTTAATTTGTGATATGGTGGCGAATCGTAAAGGACTTTTATCCTTTGACAATAATCTATACACCTTTCTAAGTGTATCAAACTTTCCCAAAAGTCTTATTGGCAATAAGCAAATTCTAAAGAAACTAAGATTATATAGTCCTCCAACAACACCAACACCATTTAAAAAAGTAGAAGAAGATTCAATATTTGAAAATACTATCAGTAGCAGCAGTAATGATTTATAACACCTGTGGCTGTTAGTCAAAAGCGAAGACGAACTGATTCACCCTCCAGTGTGCAAAAGGGGAGTGGACATTACACTACGTGCTTGCGTTCAAAATGGATGAAGTTCTGAAAGGTGTCTATGAAAATATTGGTGAAGCGGGAAGTTTAAGTTCTCCCAAAACGCTTTCTAAAGTTGTCTCCTGCACCACATTGAAAAAAGCAAAAGAGAATCTAGAGAATGAATCGAGTTACACACTGCATCGGAATCACAGGCTTCGCGGCAAACAATATCGAAAAACTAAAGCCTTTTTCCCTCTGCATATAATGCAAACGGATCTTTTAACTTTAGACGCAGTTCAACGGCGTCACAATGCGCCCTACAAATATATTCTGGTGGCAATCAGTGTCTTTAGTCGCTATGCCCATGCCATTCCACTGCGATCAAAGAGAGGTGTTGAAGTTGCTCAGGCCATTGAAATTATTCTTGAACAGGATTCATATAGAAAAATTCAATCGGATCGTGGCAGTGAATTTGTTAATCCCGATCTTCAAAAGGTTCTATTGAAATATAATACAACACTTTATCATAATCACAGCCCGATAATGGCTGCATTGGCTGAACGATTAATAAGAACGATTCGTCTATTAATTTCAAGATATTGTACCCTGAAAAATACACCGGCTTTTATTCATGATTTAGATAAAATCATGCGGATATACAACCATCGACCTCATCGATCTCTGTCCAACTCAAGCCCTCGGGATGTTCACTGCAACGAAAATACATTTGATGCTTTTCTAAAGCAAGATTCCAATGGTGAAAAAGAAAAAAAAATGTCAAGAAGAAATTCAATGTTGGTGATACTGTTCGAATTAATAGAACCACCAATATTTTTGAAAAGGGGAATTATTTATGGAGCACTGATCTTTTTAAAGTGTCTAAAATCCTGGACACCGAGACCACGACATATCGACTGCGAGACACCAAAGATGATGAGATTCTCGGCGGTTTTTATGAATATGAACTGCAAAAAGTTAGAAACACTAGTTAAATTTATCAAATTGAAAAGATATTAAAGAGTCATACTCGTAGGGGCAAGAGACAGTTGCTTGTTCGCTGGCTAGGATACAACTCAGATTTTGATTCTTGGGTCAGTGCTGAAGACATTGACAATGCCCAATGATTTCTATGTGACTTTCATGTCCAATGTTTCCGATCCTCTCTACCATGACTTGAATAGAACAAGTGATTTTGGACGAAACTCTCCCCCATCATCAAATTCGACGACGGAAAGTATGAAGTGGCTCTTTTCGACTGTATTCTCAAAAATACCTACGACATCCTGAGAAAAGATCGTAAATATGATATAAAAATTAGACCCTATGATTTGCCGCCACCACCATCCTCAAGTGATCAAGAACAAATTCAAAAAATCAATTGGATGGATTATCCATATATTGAATTACCCTACGAGGAACTCACCTGTATGAATGATTTATGTCGTTCTATTAATAAAAGAATTTCCGCTCGTAAAAAGGGAGCTTTTCATTTCAACTATTCAAAGGAGGAGGGTAAGATCTACATTAGTTCACCTATTGCCAGTGAAAAGGTTATTCTCAATGATAACCTAAAGGATGTTCTTGGCTTTAAGCTCAATATAATCAACGGTAAAAGTGCCGGAAACACTAATTTCATTTTTGCTGACTACCCGCCTGCATTCTCCACAGACACTTGTATATTTCTCTACGCTTCATTTGTGGAAACATCTCGGGTTGGTAATTCAAATGTTCCCCTTCTAAGAGTTCTTGAACGAAAAACCAATCAAGAAACCACTACAATATAAAGCATCTTCAGTATATTCCCGTAAACACTTCCTATTTGGAACTCTGTCAGTTAACACTAAGAACCGAATTGGGTGATCCCATAGCAATTTCAAAAGGTTTGGCTGTGATTACATGCCATTTTCGTCCCATCATTCAAATTCAACAAGATGTCTAATAAAAAAGTGGTATTCACTTGTCCTGATATTGACTGCTATGTTAATACTCTTGGCCCAAGACAACAGGGCAATGGAATGGACTATTACAAAGGTCGCACGTCAATGTCTGGCTATGGTCTTGGCAGTTGGTTTGCTAAGCTCCTTCGCTCTTCACTACCAATGGCTAGAAAATATCTTGTACCGGCTGCGACAGATTTTGCATCCTCTACACTATACGATTGGGGCTCTGGCAAGGATTTTAAAAAAAGTGCTTCGGAAAATCTTAGGTCCAGTGCGCGAACCCTTGGTGAGTAACTAAAACAAAATGGTAAAGGCTTAAAAAGGTCAAGAAACAATGCATCACTCATCAGTCTCCACTCAGGTCGGAAACGAAAGACATCATCCCTCTTGTCAAAGAAAAGAAGGAAAAAGCCGACACGTAGTGTAAACAGAAGAAGAAGCCCCCGGAAGAAAATTGTTAGATCGAAACTAGATTTCTTCTCTTAAGATGTCCTACCTGCCGCATAAGGATTCTCAACCTTCAATCACCGCCTCATTGAATCTATTCAATGCTGAAAATGTTGATGTGAGTGTCAAGCATGGATACTATGAACAATTTTATCCACAACAACCCCTTTCCGATAATATCCACTTTCAAATTTATTCCAATGAAGACTACTTTATGGACATGTCTTCAAAATTTATAGATTTACAAATGAAAGTCCGGAAATCCGATAATACAATGCCAATTCGGGCCGATGGAATATCCTATGAAAATTGTATATTACATAATCTATTTCGTCAAATTAGTGTCTACATCAATGGCACGCTTGTGAGCACAAGCAACAATCTCTCAAATTATACAAGCTATATGCAATTCATGCTGATGACACCCAAGTCATACAAGGAATTGAGAGGCACCTCCAATGAATATGAATATATGACTAATACTGATAGTACTGATGCACTTAAAAATTCTACAACTAGTGAATTACATCTAGTTGGAAAAATATATAATGAAATATTTAATATACCCCAATGGCTGCCACGCAATGTTAAAGTGGATATAAAATTGACGCTTGCACCCTCCAATTTCATATTGAGAAAAGAACTTGCTGCCAATCCTGATGTAAGTCTCTCCCTCACCTCGGAAATACTTCATGTACGCAAACAACAGGTCATGAGTTCTGTTGCTTTGGCAGTGGAAAAACTGAGAGCCAATGGAAATAATATTAAACTACTTGTTCCTCATACAATCACCAATCAACGTCATATTGCCATGGGCTCACGCACATTCACCGATTCATCCTTTATCAATGGCAAAATTCCATCAAAACTCGCTTTGGCATTTGTAAAAAGCGCCAGTGCAATAGGATCATGGACTGAATGCCCACATAAATTCGAGATGTTTGGACTTTCATCTCTTGTGTGCAAAGTAAACGGTATCCCACTCTACAATCTATCTTTTGATAAATCCTATGGAACATTGTATGAGTTGACCATGCAAACCCTAGATCATGACTCTCAACTGTTTGAAAATGGTATAACCGAAGATATGTTTGCTAAAACACATGGTATCATTGTACTGGATTTTTCTGGCACACAGGATATGAGTATAGTACGTACGGGGAGTGTGCGTTTAGAGTGTACATTTGCCGACCCATTGGCTGAGAGTATTGCACTAATCTCACTAAATCAATATGAAACCTATTGGGAAATCACTCCCGAAGGCAGTGTTCTACTAGACTTGGCGCCATGAACACCAGTCAAATAATCAATGTATTTAATATGGACCCCTACATGTCCCAGTACAAATCCTATTGTCTACCCTCGGACTTTCTTGGAAAAATTCAAAGTGTCAACAATACCTTGATTATTGTTAATAGCAGTCCGTCGACTGTGCTGACGGGTCATTGGCTGTGCATCTTTCAAACAATGAAGACGATTGAATTTTTTGATCCTCTTGGTCTACCCTATATATTTTACACAACTCACATCAGCAACTATATTGAGAGCAGTGGGAAAACTATTATTCAAAATCGGAAGAGGGTGCAGGATCTAACGACTAAAAGCTGTGGCTTCCATGCACTACTATATTTTGTGTTCCGATGTCGCGGCTATACTTACAAGCAGTTTCTCCACATTTATGGTGACAATCCTCGTCTGAACGACTTTCTAGTGGAAAATATCCTCTCAGACCTATACAGTATTGATTTCAGTGCCCTAAGAGTAAAGTGCTTAAAATATGTTTGTGAATTTGTTTATTAATAAAATGCATATATATACAACAATGTCTTTAAATCTTCACTTTAGATTTCTTCATCGGTGTATAGGCAACTGTCGTGAACCACTAATGCTGGTAAATCATTTGGATTCACTGTATATTAATCTTGATTGACTGCAAAATCAGGGTCACATTTTCTACAGTACAATGTAACTTCACTCTTGTCATATCTCTTTGTATAGTCAATGATACTATTTGCATTCATATTATGAAATTCACGAGTTTCAATATGTCTATTTGAAGCAATATCACATACAGTGTTTTCAAATGGTGAATCACATTCGGTAACTGCCAAATAAAAATCACTTGGTTTATAGTCATAGTAGGCAGTGTCGTCACGACGATGACGTAGAAACCAAATTGTCTTGTTACCCCAACAGTTGAATCGTAGACCAGATTCCTCTTCCCAGAATAATTTAAATCCAAGACGATACCAATCTCGTAGAAATAAACTAAAATCACGTCTGGGATTCTTTCCAATCATAGCAGGGTAAGTATTCTCCCACTGATCACATTTTTCATAGTGACAATTGGAGCACAGGTGTCCTCTAGGGTGAGAGTCACACACCTCCTCAAGACATGAATTATATCCTTTAGTTTGTACTGCATAGCCTCTATGTAATTTACAAGGATTACATAATTTGCAATTTTCACTATAGTCATCAATAATTGTACAATTCTCACATTGAGTCCAACTGCCAAGAGTGTACATGCACAATGGACATGTATAGAACATATTTTTTTTTTTGGTTTCCGATGTCAATTCTCTCACAGCTAAAACGAAACTGATCGTCCTCGCTCGATAAATTCAGTGCGGGGAATGGGGAGAGGAGTAGCTCTATGACGTTACCTCTTTCGAATGACGGGGGAGCCATCTACATTGAATCCATTGGCAATGTTTTCAAAAGTATATCCACGATATGATTCTGCTTTGTTCCAATTAATATATCAATAAATTGACTATAAGCATTTGAATCACATTTTAAAAGTTTCATACAATAGTCCAATGGGGGAGAATCACTCCTCATTATATTGTCAAGTGTTCCCTGACGAGAGAATATCCTGCGTTGAAGAGATAACTCTAGAAAATCATCATCCAAAATCAAATGTTTTTCCATAAACACTAGATTTGATCTAATTCTCTCTTTCTCAAATTTATTCATTTTTCAATCCTTTCACTCTGACTGCTAACTCTAGACTGACCCTGATTCGTTAGCCCAAATCTAACCAGAAAAGAAAGGGAACATTTTCGATTTCGAAACAATTTTATTGAATAATTACAACAACAACAATAATACTATGCATGTACAATTAGCGATAAAGTTTATTGTCTTCGATATGTTTCACTAATGCACTTAAAGCACATTGAAGTCTATTCACATGTGCTATATCAACTTTTGCAGCGAAACATAATTGATCCTTCATTTTAAATTTGCTCAAGGATATCACATATCTTGCATATACTTCATCCCATTCCAGACAAAGTCGCGATCCTCTCGTGATTTCCACCGCAATGTTTGTTGCTCTTGTATTATTACCATCAACTCCACTATCAACTTCTAATAGGGTAAACATTCCACTCGTCTTCAACACACAAATATATACCTAAATGAGTAAAGTCAAAACTGTTCTTCTCACTCCTTTGAATTCTATTCACAGACTAATAAAACTATAGCAAAAATCCTTTCCTCATATTCTCTCCGCCGCTAATATGTAATCAGCCCTCTGATTGGCAGAGAAGGGGGATGTATCCGACTCGCTGATTGGCTGAGAAGGAAACACGTGATCTAACTGTTTCCTATACCTGGAAACTCTTGACATTCGCCTCGAGCATGCACTTGACCAAAACAACAACAACAAATGCTGTTTCCTATTTCTGGATCATAACATTCGCCTCGAGCATGCACTTGACCAAAACAACAACAACAAATACTGTTTCCTATTCCTGGAAACTCTTAACATTCGCTCCTAGCATGCACTTACAACAACAACAACAACAAATTAATCGACCTTGGAAAAACGGGTCATTGACCCGTTCGCGGATCGATAAAATTATGTAAAAAAGTTGTAGGTGGCAGCAGGAATGAGGGTGGGACCTCCTGAGGCCTTTCTATTAGAATGGTCGAAATCATGATAATGACCTTTACACATAGAACAGTCACAATAAAAACATATTTCTAACTCAACATGTTCATCCTTATTAACACACTGCAGACTTTTTACAAACTGATTCAAAGTTTGTCAGGGGTTACATAGAAAATCCCCAAAGAAGGTGTGTCCAAAACATGGTGTCTTTAGCACCACGAGTCTCTATATCTTGTCCTATTCTAGGATTAGTCGGCAACCCCTTGTAATTTCCTTTGCTACTTGAGGCACTCCAGGTTCCGTTTCGCTAACGCTTTCAATATTCAATAATGTATAAGCATCCATTTTGATGTTGACACGCTGAACTCTTTTTAATACTGAAGAAATAATGAAACATCTGCAATCCTTGGAAACCTGCCAGCCGACCGGTAGAAACAGGGCTCCCGTAGGAATCTTGCCAAACAACCGCTAGAAACAGGGCTTCCGTGGAAATATTACCAATACTGAAACGAAACTTGAAAACCTGGGGAGTGTCGTGGAAATCCCATGCTATTTTTCTTATCTGACCCTTAGGAATCCCATGTTAATCAGCTATTATTGCCCGTAGAAATCCCATGTTAATTTTCCTATCTGTGTTGTCGAAATCCCTTGTTAATGTGCAATTGGGTCCGTAGAAATCAAAATTGGGATACTACTCCCGAATGTTCTTTCTTACAGTAATGACTATACATACACATCTTTCAAATCGTTTAATCCCTATGAACGCTTTTTATAAAGATGGACTAATAAACTCTAAATATTCGGAATGGCAACATCATTTTTTTAACAACTACTAATATGATTTCTTTTGCAGTTTTTGGGGAATCATTCATCTACTGGACTAATAGTTACTGTCAACCCTCTATCAAGTTACGTTTTCAGCTAATGGTTTGAAAAGAGTTACCTACATTGGCTGGGGGCAAGATATACTGTTACATTCTGAAAAACTAACACTATAAGTAAAATTAGCATGGTGTTCAAAAAGGGAGCCGCCTTCAGTATGGTAATAGTTTCCTATGGTGAGAGCATTATTATAGTTCCTGCATCCTGATCCAGAGGACGGGGGATCTGAAAAAGAAATTGTAATATCAAATACATTTTTTGGTGGCCAGGCCCCCACCCAGTAAAATCATTTTGATTATTATGATTACCCTATATAAAGCTGTCATCAAACAAGTTAACACCTTATTTTTAAATCCCAGCATCGAAGGCGAGGCTCTTCCTAAATACAATCGAGAATGATAATAGAGTTCATAGAGTTAACAGCTAAATAAGTTTCAATTCAGTCGGATAAAACACATGCTTAAAATCTCAACAGCTTAGCTTGCGTAAATAACAAGTTTGACCACTACTGTGTATTAGTGAATTGTTATAGCTGTGACGTCAGAATCTCTTAATTAGAGACATAGCGATCTATCATTCAACGAGTGAACTTAATTGACTAGTTATACCGGTCTTAGACTCTGTCATTTGGATACTGCTTGGATACTTGCCAGTAAGTCTGTATTTAATGAAATTCTAAATGAAAACATAAATCTCACCTGAGAGCGGATTTTATAGCTAAAGAAATATGTCGTCAGTCAGCCAGAAAACTTTTGATGATGCAATGAAGGCACTGGGAAAGAAACTAGATCTCATAATTAACCAACAAAAAGAGTTTGCTGTTACACTGTCCTCGATTTCGGATGAGGTTCAGACTTTGAAAAATGAATCGAAGTCTCGTGATGCGAAGATTGCTAGTCTAGAAAGCCAGCTTGAGGAGCAAAAGTCAAAGTTTGATACAATCGAAACGAAACTGCTGGAAATCGAAGTTAAAGACCGAAAACTCAACTTAATCATCTTCGGATTACCGAAAGAGAAAAACCAACAGTCAGTTCTCACGAATGTGTCTACGTTACTGACATCAAAAATGGAAATCACGGATAAAATCCGATTATCACAGTGCTACCGAGTGCCTCAGAAGTCAAATGTGTCTAGCCGTAAGCCGTACACCCCTCCAGTTTTTGTAACAGTGTCGACAGAAAAAGATATTCTATCAATCTTCAGTTCAATATCAAAGCTGAAAGGAACTGGGGTCCGGATTTGCACGGACTTGCCACCCAAATTAAACTCTGTTAGAAACGAGTTACTGACTAAGGGTAAGGAAATGCGTGAGAATGGATCCGCTCAACTCACACGAGTGAAACAAAAAGGGGCTAAACTCTGGCTAGAGTATAAAACGGATTCTGATTCGCAGTGGGCAAAAGCATATGAAATATTAAAGGCGACTAGTGTATGATGTTAGATCAATCCCGCTCTAGATTGATAATTGTTTCGTTTTTGTGTTTGAGATATGTTGATTTTTTATGTTGATGTGTTATTTAGGCTAGCTCGGTTCAAGTTTATTTTGATTATTTCTTCCCCAGTTATTTCTGTTCTACTTATACCTTCTCAACTTGGGTCTTCTCGAAGGATGATAAGCATAGTTGGTTTTCATGACTCGGCAGTGGTACGGGCTCCTTATCACGCGGCCTTACTGGCGCGGGGTAGGATCTTTCGATTATTACTTAGTTGACTTTAAAGTTTGCGGGTGCGGGGGGGACCGATAGATTGGTGGCTTTGGAGGGGAAACCCCTTAACCTATCTTTACTTTCTGAAACTTTTCATGTATTCGGTCAAAGAGAAAACAACACTTTTTCTAAAATAAAACCGTCATCGTACGTTTCTCCTGATGAAATAAACAGACTTGAAGATAATTCATTGCGAATGGGGTTTGTGAATGTACAAGGACTCATGAGTTCTATTGATGAACTAACAAATTTATTGCCAGGAAATCAAATTGACATTTTGGGGATTTGTGAAACATTTATTAATGATAAGACACATTATAATGTGAAAATCCCGGGATATAAATTCGGTGATAAGAATCGTCTAGTCCATGAAAAAGGTGGTCTTGGGTTATTTTTGAATGATGGAGCGCAGTTTGAGCGACTGCCAGAACTGGAAAAATATAATGTTGAAAAAGTGTGTGAAATACTGGCGGTTGAATGTCGGCTTGGGACTAAAAATAATTCAAGTTTGTGTTGTGTATAAGCCCCCGTCGGCCCCAATACCGCTTTTTTTGCAATCTCTGGAGTCTTTACTAGCATCTTTGGATGATAAGGATGTTGTGGTTATGGGGGATTTTAATATAAATCTACTAGAATTTAATGAAAATACCCATACAACAGAATTTATTACATTAATGTCATCGAATTCCCTAATTCCTTCGTGTACAATTCCAACGCGTGTTGCATCGACTAGTGCAACTCTCATTGACAACATATTTTTAACAACACCAGCCACGTCTTCACAGGTTGTTCTGACGGATTTTTCTGATCATTTTTTTTTAATTTCTGATGTGAGATACCAGATTCATAAAATAAAATCACCAGAAACAGCAACCCGGATAATTAATAAAAAAAAATCTAGTATGTTTAAAGGATAAACTGAATTTAACTGATTGGTCTCCTGTATTTGATGCTGATGAAATAAACTCTGCGACGGATTATTTTTTAGAGGGATTTCATGCTGCACTTGATGAGTCGTGCCCAAGAGTAAAAAAAAAGAAAACGGAAATATAATCAACCCATCCAACCCTGGATATCGCCAGCCCTTTTGACATCAATAAAACATAAAAACAATCTTTATAAAACTTTAATATCTTTCGAAAGTGAAGAAAATAGAAGAACCTTCAAAAATTATAAAAGACCTACTTTCAAAAATAATACGCAATGCTAAAATGAAATTTTATTTCGATTCTTTTAATGAAGTAAGTAAGTCCCCAAAGAAAACTTGGGAACTAATCAACTCATGTTTAAATCGATCGCGGACGTCTTCTTCACCATCAAAAATACGGGATGCCCATGGTAATACAATTGAAAGGGAACTAGAAATGGCAAATTACATAAATTTTCATTTCGTGTCAATCGGGCAGTCAATAGCTAATAAGCTCCAACATAATATGTCCCATGGGCAATGTAATTATCCTAAGTACCTAGGAAGTCCTTCTGAGAATTCTATATTTTTAACTCCGGTAACACAAGAAGAGCTTGCTAAGGTTGTTAAGCTTTTAAATAATGGAAATTCCCCGGGGATTGATGAGTCGTCGACCAATATTGTTAAAGCCATTTTTCCTAGTATTAATAAAGTTATGTGTCATTTAATAAATCTGTCATTTAGATCTGGAACTTTTCCGGATTCTTTTAAAAAAGCGAAAGTGTTACCACTATATAAAAGTGGTGACCGGACTAATTGCTCAAATTATAGACCCATTTCTATTCTTTCGGGTTTTTCTAAAGTAATGGAGCGTTGTTTTTATAATCGAATGTATAATTTTCTCTGTTCAAAAGATTATTTTTCAAAAACTCAATATGGATTTAGAAAAGAGCATAGTACGCAGGATGCTATATTAACTATGGTACAATTTATTCACGAGTGTCTGGACAAAAAATGGATCCCGGCGAATATATTTTTGGACCTTGAGAAGGCCTTTGATTCGTTAAGCCATGAAATATTGTTGTATAAATTAAACCACGGTGGAATACGAGGACCAGCGCACGATTTTATCGCATCTTACCTAAGTCGTCGCTCCCAAGTGACTATGATCAACGGCACAGTTTCGGATCCATGTCTGTTGTCAAATATTGGTGTCCCGCAAGGCTCAATCCTGGGACCACTGCTTTTTTTAATATATATAAATGACCTTCCATCAGCGACAGAAAACCTTGGTCTGAATGTTCTTTTCGCTGATGATACCGGATCATCACTTACTGGATATTCGGAAGAGGATCTCAATGAGAAGCTGCAAATCGTATTTTCACAACTTCTTGTATGGCTAAAAGCTAATCGTTTGTCACTTAATGCATCAAAAACCAAATTTATCATTTATAGTAGAATTGGGCAGAATGCTCAAGGAATTTCAACTATATTTGATCAGGCTACAAATATTCAAATTCAAAGGGTAACTTCGTTCCGGTATCTGGGTATTATTATTGATGAAAATCTGTCATATAAAGAACATTGTAATAGATTACGGGTTAAAGTTGCTCAGAGGGTTGGTATAATGCGAAGGTTTCAGCATTTTTTTCCATATGAAATCCTACGTCTAATTTACTTTGCGTTGGTTCATTCCCATCTTACGTATTGTCCTCTGATATATTTGGCAACATTCAGATGTCATGTGAAACCGATACAAATTCTTCAAAACCGGGCTCTTCTAATTTTAAAGAAATATTTACCATCACCGTCTTCGTATCCTAATAAGAGTAAAACTGAAACTCTATATCTTCTAACTAATATTTTGCCTGTTTCACAGATATTCACCCTCAATTCTTTTTTATTTAAGGTAAAATATGACCGGTCGGAACTACCTACGTACTTTCGTTCGAATAATTTTTTCCCTGTGCAACATGCCCATTCTTATGAAACCCGGTGCTGAACATTCAGCACCTAAAATTAAGCACAGAGAGATCACGGTTCTCGCCCTTATTTTCAATCACGGGTTCATGGTGTCTTCATCTACCATTTATTGATTGCAGCAAATCTCTTCCAAATATAAAAAAGCAACTTCATTCTATCCTTATAAATAATTTTAAGAATTAATAATATATTGAAAATCTGGGTACATTTGATATTATTGTTATGTTGGGTGTTTTGCCCTGTGAGATGCCGGTTATTGGTTACCCTTATTCGCCCGTTGGTATTTTTTTTTTTTTTTTTTTTTATTGGTATTTTCGGTTGATCTTTGCCCGGTGTCGGTGGGTTTGTGGGGTGGGTGTCCGTCTATTGGTGAGTCATGGAATAACTCTTATTTATTATTTTGTTGTTAAACAGGTTTATTCCGATTAATGTACCGGGTTTTTGTCATTCGACCTTGTGTCTCCGGCGTTTACCCTGTATTTATGTCTATTTTGTACAGATATTTTAAAATTAAACCTTGAACCTTGAACCTTGATTTAGCTGGAAGTCTCTTTGAGTCATGTTAATTACAGGAAGATTGTTAGAAGACTCTGCTGCAGGGGAAACGGGTTGAAATACCAAGGCAGTATCCAGGGGGGTTAGGAGGTTTGACCCCCCCCCAAAATGTTTGTCTGACTCGTAAAAACGTAACAAAAATGGAACGAATTTTGTATGCGCTTTTTGAGGTTTTTTGTGTAAGCTCCCCCCCCCCCAATTCTTTTTTTTTAGTAAATCCCCCCCGAAAAAAAATCCTGGATGTGGCCCTGTGAAGTACACTAGAGTTATTACTACTTTGTTGGGACATTTAACTGACTACGGGAGAATCTAACAGAGACCTTAGCATATCCATTCTAGATACTGGGTAGGCCTGCTTCTTATGACTAACATTATGAGTAGTAGGAATGATGGACGATGATTGACAACTATTTTGAAAATTAAGAATAATAACTTCATCTTCTAGCCTTTGGGTCCCATTGGTTTCCAACATTATGGGCCGACGGGTATTCGCCTTTGCTTTTGACCTTATTTGATTACTATTATTTGACATTTTTAGTTTAATGAGGCTCTTTACTTTTCTTTAAAAAAACTTGTTCCGTATGTTTTCCATTAACAAATATTATCTGTAAGTAGTTAAATAAAAAGAAAAGTAAGGAGCAATATCAAACCTTAAAATGAACAGAGATTATTACGTACATGAAAGGGGTTGCCTCCTCCTGAAGACCTCGCTGTTTACACTGAGTTTTTTTTTAAACAAAGCTTATTATACTAATTAACCGGTCTTTGTGTTTCAGAAACCGTTCTTAAAGAATTAAATTAGGACAAAAAGCGTAAACTTCAGCGTAAAAAGCAAGGTCTTGTGGAAGGGGCAATTCCTTTCATATACGTAGTAATTTCTGTTCGTTTTAAGTTTTGATGTTGCTGCTTACTTTCAGTTGAAAAAACTTGTTTTTTTAATTTAATTTCTGATCGTTTTTAAATAATGCTGGGAAATCCGGCTCTCAGTCCATGAAAAATTCCGTGTATTATAATGTATTATACGCCACTCACTCAAGTTTACGGTGTACAAAACTCGAGAACAAACCGGTTTCTTAGGGGGTGTGTGTAAAGTATCGCGTGTATCCATGCAAAATGTGTTAGGTACAATTACTTGCTTCATATTATGAAGCAAGATATATTTTCTGACTTCAAACTATCCAAATAATTTACCCCCAGCCCTTATGTGCAAATATATAGCCCAAATTATATATTTCCCATCTATTCTGTCACTTGTCGTTGTCTTGTCTCACGCTCAGCTGATAGAAACTAACGAAGTAACCGGTTTGTTCCCGAGTTTTACACGGCGTAAACTTCAGTGAGTGGCGTATAGTACGCAAAAACCAAAATTCCTTCCCCCTACGGAAAATAAAAAAACAAACAAAAGAAATCTAAAATTTGGAAAGCCATACTTTCTACGGAGGGAGGGATACTTCCCAGGGGGGTATTGTCTGGGGGATGGGGGTGTTTTCCGCGGGAGCTATTTTTCACGAGGGGTTCGAGAAAAAAATACTTTCTACTGTTTAGTTTATTTTGAAAATAATATATTTTTTTAATTTATGCTTTTAATTTAGTACGGAATCTTTGCAAGATCAATAATCCCTGTAATGTCCCAAAAACTCAGCCTCAGTGGCGACACTGTCGTGTGCGCTTTTGAAGCGTCGTGTTCTAATCTCACTAGTCTCAGTTTTCCTATTTCTGAACTGACACCTGAATTTACGGTTACCTCATTCAATGTGGACTATTCTTAAAAATTGCTTCAAAATCAACGAAATATAAAAACTGCTTATTATGGGTTCACGTGGCTTCATAAGATAAATAGTGAAATTTAGGCATGATATATTTTTCTGTCACAGGCAACGCAATGACGTTGTTTAAGTAAAGAGCCATGTGACTGCCATGCATCGTTTGTTTTTACCCTAAGCCTACTTCATTTGAAGGGGCGGTCCCACACTACTTCTTCATTCATACACCTGTGTATGGCTACAAAAATACGAGCGTCTACTGCGCCAATAACATCATATCCCGGTGTAAATTGGTGAGATGGGCTATATTCATGTTTCAAGTGCAATTTCCATGATTGACCTATTAGAGTGGAAATTTAAGCTATTGTTTTTTTTTATTCTAGAAGGGATAGAGGATTGCAACGGTAGCTTTCCCAAAGTACTAAATCTGACGAAGTGTAGAAAGGTATAGTATACAGAAGTTCCGCTTCTGTAGTGCATGGGCGACGTTAAAGTCGACACAAAAGATGGATCACTGACAAATCTAGACTTTAAAAAAAAGCGTAATCGTGTTGTGGCTTAGGTGTTATGTGACCATTACCATTTAGGCAAAGTCCATAACTGGTAGGGTTTTTCTGGCAGCAGCATAACGGGCAGCGTTTTTTCTCTTTTGATTTCCAACCATTTGTCTTTGATTAGGCAGTCTGATATAATTTTCTTCTTCTTTTGAATTCCATTTTGTATTTAAAATTGACCGAAAATAAATCTATATAATTTTTACCTAGTCTTAATTTTTATCTAGTCCCAATTTTTATCTAGTCTTTTTTTTACCTAGTCCTAATTTTTACCTAGTCATAATTTTTATCTAGTCCTAATTTTTATCTAGTCCTAATTTTATCCAGTTTCAATTTTTAACTAGTCCTAAATTTTATCTAGTCCTAATTTTTATCTAGTATTAATTTTTATCTAAATCCTAATTTTTATCTAGTCCTAATTATATCCAGTCTCAATTTTTATCTAGTCCTAATTTTTATCTAGTCCTTATTTTTATCTAATGCTAATATCTATCCAGTTCTAATTTTTATCTAGTCCTAATTTTTATCTAGTCCTAATTTTTATCCATTCCTAATTTTCATCTACTCATAATTTTTATCTAGCCCTAATTTTTATCCAGTCCTGGCTTTGGTTGACTACGATAATAGATGCTACTAGGAAGTGGTCAGGAAAGAATGCAAACACCTCAGCCGTATGAAAAGGCGAGGAAAATTCATAACTTCAGTTTCAGATCTAAGCCCCTGTGTACTTCCCCCTCACTCTGTCCTCGAGTGTATTCGAAACCAAGCTATTTTTATTTTAAGGAATATATTAATACCTATTAACACATTTAACAGTAGAATGCTAATATTGAATTTGGGGAGATTATGTTCCTTCCTGTGCTATTTGGGGAGATTACGTTCCTTGGCACCTTTCCAAAGCATGTACCTATGGATTTGCATACTTTATGTTCCTTCCCGTGCTATTCTAAGGGTTTATGTTCCTTCCTATGCTATTCTAAGGGTTTATGTTCCCTCCCATGCTATTCTATGGCCTTATGTTCCTTCCTGTGTTATTCTATGGGACCTCTACACGTGATTAAACACGTTTTGCTTATGTCCCCTTGGTACCTTTCCAAGCGAGCGGGGATTCCCCTCCGGTTCCTACACATTGCAAAAAGCGACCAATCCTTTACCTACAAAGTGGCCAAGCATGTTTTGAAACTATAGTCAAGGGTGTATAAGATAATCATACTGGTTTTTTTTTTTTTTAATCAAAAACTAGAGATTGTCAAATTGCGTATTTAGGAATGATTTTGTAGGGAAAGCTGTCTATCACCCATGTGTTATCCACAGTTTCATTTCTTTGAAGTCTGTGCTATTAAGAGCGGTTTCTGTTTTTTTTGGACAATTGCCTTTAGCCAACAATAGTTTGATATGAATGTGTCGGTAGATAGGATTTGCGAATTTGATCCTATTAAGGTGGAGAAAAAAAAGGGTTTAGCATTTGCGAATACTTCGATGTGTACTGTATAATACACAAGTGGTGTTTGAACAGTGTTGTCAATTTAAAATAGATTTTAACGTTATAGTCTGCTAAAAATTTGATGTAGATGGCAAGAAAAGAATTTTAATAACGGATAGCTTTACTTCTTCGATGTGTTCTGTATAATACACAAGTGGTGGAGTGATGGGATCAGGGTGTCTTAGAGCACTTATAGTGTGATAGTGGAGGGGGGAGTTGCTAGCGAAAAACCCGTGTGGATGAGTTGAAATAAAAAATTTTAACAAGAAATGGCTGAAAAGTGTTTTGGGGGAGATGGGTTGACTGGCAGAAGGATGTATTAGCGTAGTTATAGTGGAGGGAGAGTTGCTAGCGAAAAACCCGTGTGGATGAGTTGAAATAAAATTTTTTAACAAGAAATGGCTGAAAAGTGTTTTGGGGGGAGATGGGTTGATTGGCAGAAGGATGTATTAGCGTAGTTATAGTGGAGGGCGAGTTGCTAGCGAAAAACCCGTGTGGATGAGTTGAAATAAAAAATTTTAACAAGAAATGGCTGAAAAGTGTTTTGGGGGAGATGGGTTGACTGGCAGAAGGATGTATTAGCGAAGTTATAGTGGAGGGCGAGTTGCTAGCGAAAACTTCGTCTGGATGAGTTGAAATAAAATTTTTTAACAAGAAATGGCTGAAAAGTGTTTTGGGGGGAGATGGGTTGATTGGCAGAAGGATGTATTAGCGTAGTTATAGTGGAGGGCGAAAAAAAATTTAGACGGGGTTACGTGCGCGCACGTAACCCGGTCTAATTTTTTTCATAATTTACTGAATAAAATTTCTGTATTGTGTATCCAAGAGGTGAATTCAAGAAAGAGTTTGTTACTTACCTACTTACTCACTTATTTACTTACAATTTTTCATAATGACATAATGACATATCCAACAACGGATGTTGATAAAGAATTTATTCATTCTGATACCTAGATTTTGTCAATGTTATTCCCATGCACCTGAGAAATAGATGTTGATATAGAATTTAATCAATCTGATACTTAGATTTTGTCAATTTTATCCGATATTTTATCCTATGTATCCGAGAAAAGGATGCTGATATAGAATTTAGTCACTCTGATACTTAGATTTTGTCAATTTTATCCGACATATCCAATAAAGGATGTTGTTAAAGCATTTATTCATTCTGAAATTTAGATTTCGTCGTTTTTATTTGATGTATCTGACAAAGGATGTTATATGATGTATCTGACAAAGAATGTTGATAAATAAAATTTATTCACTCTATCCCATGTGTCTGACAATAGATGTATGCAAATTCCTTTTCTTACATCTCCAATGTTTTAATAGACATTCTAAATGGTTGATATGCTAGCTTACTCTAAAAATAATGAACACATAACAATGTAATATTTTTAATGAAATAATGCTATGTAGAATATTAATACAAAAATATATTATGATACATTATTAATATCAATGATTAACTTTGGACATTTTGAATCTGTTCCATAAAATAGTTCTCCATGTTCTCTCTTGATATTGTAGCTATTGTCTTCTCTTAGTTCGTAATCAGTAGAATAATCATTATTCCATTTTGAGTCATACACAATTTTTACTGGTGTCTCATCAACAGGCTCAATATGCTTTTCGTCTTTGGTATTATTTGGTTCATTGACTGTTTGATCAATGGCAGTAACGTTTGCTGGTGCTTTGTTTTTCATCGATTCATCTTTATATTCCATAGTGATATTTTCTGACAATGCCCTTTTTATTTTTCTGGCAATTTCACTGTCTGTTATCAAATTATTTTTACACAGGTAACAGTTTCAGCATGTAGACAAGATATGGTTTACGATATTAGTAGAAGAGTAGGCCTTTCTTTTATTGACTTTCCGTTGAATGCTAATACCTAAAAGATGACGATTGGATGTATCAGTAGGTAATGTGTTACCTGCAACAGTAGCAAGGAGTTGTCCTCTATCATCAACGATTATCTTTTTGTTGGCATTCTGTTTGAGTGCAATCATCGCCGGAGATCTCAATCTCGCATATCCACCATTTGTAAAACGGAATCTTTACGGTATACCAAAGAAATTTAATTCCTTACTGTCATGACAATGCATGCATACATTTCCAATAGTGCTACCACTTGTACTTATTTCATAGTTTAAATACTTCTCCTTGTTGGCATTCAATGCTACAATACCATTGTCATGTGAACACACTTTATTAAAATGCTCCATCTTCACTTTTTTTCTTTTTTTTAAAGATACGACTTATTTGTTTATCGTTCCACTACGAAAAAAATACTGATTTAATACATGCAATAAACTAGCTAGTGTCGATAACCAGCCATAGAGTACCAGTGGGAAAGCCGCATCGTGTCTCTGAGCAATCATAGAGTACAATTGTTAGAGCCGTAAGCATATTTTGTCATTTTAAGATACGTACAAAAAAAATAATAAAAAAAATAAAGTTGAATAATTTCGAAGCTTAAAAAAAATAGTTTGTTTTTATGAAAAAAAATATTGAATTAGAATCATCAGTCCTCATCATTATGAGTATCCAAAACTGGACTTAAGTTTCACATTTGAACTAGAGCACTGTATTATCCATAATTTTCTAACAAGAAACTAGAGTTTACGGTCAAAAACCCTTATTAGCTCAGATTTTACGGTAATAGTTTTATTTTTCGATCCAAAATGGACCTAAATTTCACATTTGAACGAGAGAGAATTGTATTTTCCATAATTTTCTTACAAAAAAAAACTAGAGTTTACGGTCAAAAACCCTTATTAGCTCATATTTTACGGAAATAGTTTTATTTTTCGATCCATAACTGGACTTAAGTTTCACCTAAGACCCAACGAATTGTATTTTCCATAATTTTTTTTACAAAAAACTGGAGTTTACGGTCAAAAATCCTTATTAGCATAGATTTTACGGAAATAGTTTTATTTTTTGATCCAAAATGGACCTAAATTTCACATTTGAACGAGAGAGAATTGTATTTTCCATAATTTTCTTACAAAAAAAAACTAGAGTTTACGGTCAAAAACCCTTATTAGCTCATATTTTACAGAAATAGTTCATTTTTCGATCCATAACTGGAATAGTTTCACATTTGAATCAGAGAATTGTATTTTCCATAATTTTCTTACAAAAAAAAACAAAAAAAACAAGATTTTACGTTCGAAAACCCTTATTAGCTCAGATTTTATAGAAATAGTTTTATTTTTCGATCCAAAAATGGACTTAAGTTTCACATTTGAACCAGAGAATTGTATTTTTCATAATTTTCTTGCAAAAAAAAACTAGACTTTACGGTCAAAAACCCTTATTACCTTAGATTTTACGGAAATAGTTTTATTTTTCGATCCAAAATGGACTTAAGTTTCACATTTGAACCAGAGAATTGTATTTTCCATAATTTTCTTACAAAAAACTAGAGTTTACGATCAAAAACCCTTATTAGCTCAGATTTTACGGAAATAGTTTTATTTTTCGATCCAAAATGAACTTAAGTTTCACATTTGAACCAGAGAATTGTATTTTCCATAATTTTCTTACAAAAAACTAGAGTGTACGGTCAAAAACCCTTAATAGCTCAGATTTTACGGAAATAGTTTTATTTTTCGATCCAAAATGAACTTAAGTTTCACAATTGAACCAGAGAATTGTATTTTTCATAATTTTCTTGCAAAAAAAAACTAGACTTTACGGTCAAAAACCCTTATTACCTTAGATTTTACGGAAATAGTTTTATTTTTCGATCCAAAATGGACTTAAGTTTCACATTTGAACCAGAGAATTGTATTTTCCATAATTTTCTTACAAAAAACTAGAGTTTACGGTCAAAAACCCTTATTAGCTCAGATTTTACGGAAATAGTTTTATTTTTCGATCCAAAATGAACTTAAGTTTCACATTTGAACCAGAGAGAATTGTATTTTCCATAATTTTCTTACAAAAAAAAACTAGAGTTTACGGTCAAAAACCCTTATTAGCTCATATTTTACAGAAATAGTTCATTTTTCGATCCATAACTGGAATAGTTTCACATTTGAATCAGAGAATTGTATTTTCCATAATTTTCTTACAAAAAAAAAAACAAAAAAAACAAGATTTTACGTTCGAAAACCCTTATTAGCTCAGATTTTATAGAAATAGTTTTATTTTTCGATCCAAAAATGGACTTAAGTTTCACATTTGAACCAGAGAATTGTATTTTTCATAATTTTCTTGCAAAAAAAAAACTAGACTTTACGGTCAAAAACCCTTATTACCTTAGATTTTACGGAAATAGTTTTATTTTTCGATCCAAAATGAACTTAAGTTTCACATTTGAACCAGAGAATTGTATTTTCCATAATTTTCTTACAAAAAACTAGAGTTTACGATCAAAAACCCTTATTAGCTCAGATTTTACGGAAATAGTTTTATTTTTCGATCCAAAATGAACTTAAGTTTCACATTTGAACCAGAGAATTGTATTTTCCATAATTTTCTTACAAAAAACTAGAGTGTACGGTCAAAAACCCTTATTAGCTCAGATTTTACGGAAATAGTTTTATTTTTCGATCCAAAATGAACTTAAGTTTCACAATTGAACTAGAGAATTGTATTTTTCATAATTTTCTTGCAAAAAAAAAACTAGACTTTACGGTCAAAAACCCTTATTACCTTAGATTTTACGGAAATAGTTTTATTTTTCGATCCAAAATGGACTTAAGTTTCACATTTGAACCAGAGAATTGTATTTTCCATAATTTTCTTACAAAAAACTAGAGTTTACGATCAAAAACCCTTATTAGCTCAGATTTTACGGAAATAGTTTTATTTTTCGATCCAAAATGAACTTAAGTTTCACATTTGAACCAGAGAATTGTATTTTCCATAATTTTCTTACAAAAAACTAGAGTGTACGGTCAAAAACCCTTATTAGCTCAGATTTTACGGAAATAGTTTTATTTTTCGATCCAAAATGAACTTAAGTTTCACATTTGAACCAGAGAATTGTATTTTTCATAATTTTCTTGCAAAAAAAAAACTAGACTTTACGGTCAAAAACCCTTATTACCTTAGATTTTACGGAAATAGTTTTATTTTTCGATCCAAAATGGACTTAAGTTTCACATTTGAACCAGAGAATTGTATTTTCCATAATTTTCTTACAAAAAACTAGAGTTTACGATCAAAAACCCTTATTAGCTCAGATTTTACGGAAATAGTTTTATTTTTCGATCCAAAATGAACTTAAGTTTCACATTTGAACCAGAGAATTGTATTTTCCATAATTTTCTTACAAAAAACTAGAGTGTACGGTCAAAAACCCTTATTAGCTCAGATTTTACGGAAATAGTTTTATTTTTCGATCCAAAATGAACTTAAGTTTCACATTTGAACCAGAGAATTGTATTTTTCATAATTTTCTTGCAAAAAAAAAACTAGACTTTACGGTCAAAAACCCTTATTACCTTAGATTTTACGGAAATAGTTTTATTTTTCGATCCAAAATGGACTTCAAGTTTCACATTTGAACCAGAGAATTGTATTTTCCATAATTTTCTTACAAAAAACTAGAGTTTACGATCAAAAACCCTTATTAGCTCAGATTTTACAGAAATAGTTTATTTTTCGATTCATAACTGGACTTAAGTTTCATATTTGAACCAAAAATATTTTTTCTGAGATTTCTTGTTAAAAACTTTTTATTTCAAGTCATCCACACGGGTTATTCGCTAGCAACTCGCCCTCCACTATAACTGCGCTAATATATCCTTCTGCCAATCAACCCATCTCCCCCAAAACACATTTCAGCCATTTCTTGTTAAAAAACTTTATTTCAACTCATCCACACGGGTTTTTCGCTAGCAACTCGCCCTCCACTATAACTACGCTAATACATCCTTCTGCCAATCAACCCATCTCCCCCAAAACACTTTTCAGCCATTTCTCGTTAAAAATTTTATTTCAACTCATCCACACGGGTTTTTCGCTAGCAACTCGCCCTCCACTATAACTACGCTAATACATCCTTCTGCCAATCAACCAATCTCCCCCAAAACACTTCACTCATTTCTCATTAAAAATTTTATTTCAACTCATCCACACGGGTTTTTCGCTAGCAACTCGCCCTCCACTTTAACTACGCTAATACATCCTTCTGCCAATCAACCCATCTCCCCCAAAATACTTTTCAGCCATTTCTTGTTAAAATTTTTTTATTTCAACTCATCCACACGGGCTTTTCGTTAGCAACTCGCCCTCCACTATAACTACGCTAACACATCCTTCTGCCAATCAACCCATCTCCCCCAAAACACTTTTCAGCCATTTCTCGTTAAAAATTTTATTTCAACTCATCCACATGGGTTTTTCGCTAGCAACTCGCCCCCCACTATAACTACGCTAATACATCCTCCTGCCAATCAACCCATCTCCCCCAAAACACTTTTCAGCCATTTCTTATGAAAAATTTTTATTTCAACTCATCCACACGGGTTTTTCAATAGCAACTCGCCCTCCACTATAACTACGCTAATACATCCTTCTGCCAATCAACCCATCTCCCCCAAAACACTTTTCAGCCATTTCTTGTTAAAAATTTTTATTTCAACTCATCCACACGGGTTTTTCGCTAGCAACTCGCCCCCCCCCCCCCCTATTACTACGCTAATACATCCTTCTTTGCCAATCAACGACATCTCCCCCAAAACACTTTTCAGCCATTTCTTGTTAAAAATTTTTGTTTCAACTCATCCACACGGGTTTTTCGCTAGCAACTCGCCCTCCACTATAACTACGCTAGTACATCCTTCTGCCAATCAACCCATCTCCCCCAAAACACTTTTCAGCCATTTCTTGTTAAAAATTTTTATTTCAACTCATCCACACGGGTTTTCCGCTAGCAACTCGCCCCCCCACTATAACTACGCTAATAATTCCTTCTGCCAATCAACCCATCTCCCCCAAAACATTTTTCAGCCATTTCTTGTTAAAAAATTTTATTTCAACTCATCCACACGGGTTTTTCAATAGCAAATCGCCCTCCACTATAACTACGCTAATACATCCTTCTGCCAATCAACCCATCTCCCCCAAAACACTTTTCAGCCATTTCTTGTTAAAATTTTTTATTTCAACTCATCCACACGGGTTTTTCGCTAGCAACTCACCCTCCACTATAACTACGCTAATACATCCTTCTGCCAATCAACCCATCTCCCCCAAAACACTTTTCAGCCATTTCTTGTTAAAAATTTTTATTTCAACTCATCCACAGGGGTTTTTTGCTAGCAACTCACCCTCCACTGTAACTACGCTAATACATTCTTTTGCCAATCAACCCATCTCCCCCAAAACACTTTTCAGCCATTTCTTGTTAAAATTTTTTATTTCAACTCATCCACACGGGTTTTTCGCTAGCAACTCGCCCCCCCACTATAACTACGCTAATACATCCTTCTGCCAATCAACCCATCTCCCCCAAAACACTTTTCAGCCATTTCTCGTTAAAATTTTTACTTCAACTCATCCACACGTGTTTTTCGCTAGCAACTCGCCCTCCACTATAACTACGCTAATACATCCTTCTGCCAATCAACCCATCTCCCCCAAAACACTTTTCAGCCATTTCTCGTTAAAATTTTTACTTCAACTCATCCACACGTGTTTTTCGCTAGCAACTCGCCCCCCACTATAACTACGCTAATACATCCTTCTGCCAATCAACCCATCTCCCCCAAAACACTTTTCAGCCATTTCTTGTTAAAAATTTTTATTTCAACTCATCCACACGGGTTTTTCGCTAGCAACTCGCCCCCCACTATAACTACGCTAATACATCCTTCTGCCAATCAACCCACCTCCCCCAAAACACTTTTCAGCCATTTCTCGTTAAAAATTTTATTTCAACTCATCCACACGGGTTTTTCGCTAGCAACTCACCCTCCACTATAACTACGCTAATACATCCTTCTGCCAATCAACCCATCTCCCCCAAAACACTTTTCAGCCATTTCTTGTTAAAAAATTTTATTTCAACTCATCCACACGGGTTTTTCGCTAGCAAGTCACCCTCCACTATAACTACGCTAATACATCCTTCTGCCAATCAACCTATCTCCCCCAAAACACTTTTCAGCCATTTCTTGTTAAAAAATTTTATTTCAACTCATCCACACGGGTTTTTCGCTAGCAAGTCACCCTCCACTATAACTACGCTAATACATCCTTCTGCCAATCAACCCATCTCCCCCAAAACACTTTTCAGCCATTTCTTGTTAAAAAATTTTATTTCAACTCATCCACACGGGTTTTTCGCTAGCAAGTCACCCTCCACTATAACTACGCTAATACATCCTTCTGCCAATCAACCCATCTCCCCCAAAACACTTTTCAGCCATTTCTCGTTAAAAATTTTATTTCAACTCATCCACATGGGTTTTTCGCTAGCAACTCGCCCCCCACTATAACTACGCTAATACATCCTCCTGCCAATCAACCCATCTCCCCCAAAACACTTTTCAGCCATTTCTTGTTAAAAATTTTTATTTCAACTCATCCACACGGGTTTTTCGCTAGCAAATCGCCCCCCCCCCCTATTACTACGCTAATACATCCTTCTTTGCCAATCAACGACATCTCCCCCAAAACACTTTTCAGCCATTTCTTGTTAAAAATTTTTGTTTCAACTCATCCACACGGGTTTTTCGCTAGCAACTCGCCCTCCACTATAACTACGCTAATACATCCTTCTGCCAATCAACCCATCTCCCCCAAAACACTTTTCAGCCATTTCTTGTTAAAAATTTTTATTTCAACTCATCCACACGGGTTTTCCGCTAGCAACTCGCCCCCCCACTATAACTACGCTAATAATTCCTTCTGCCAATCAACCCATCTTCCCCAAAACATTTTTCAGCCATTTCTTGTTAAAAAATTTTATTTCAACTCATCCACACGGGTTTTTCAATAGCAAATCGCCCTCCACTATAACTACGCTAATACATCCTTCTGCCAATCAACCCATCTCCCCCAAAACACTTTTCAGCCATTTCTTGTTAAAATTTTTTATTTCAACTCATCCACACGGGTTTTTCGCTAGCAACTCACCCTCCACTATAACTACGCTAATACATCCTTCTGCCAATCAACCCATCTCCCCCAAAACACTTTTCAGCCATTTCTTGTTAAAAATTTTTATTTCAACTCATCCACAGGGGTTTTTTGCTAGCAACTCACCCTCCACTGTAACTACGCTAATACATCCTTTTGCCAATCAACCCATCTCCCCCAAAACACTTTTCAGCCATTTCTTGTTAAAATTTTTTATTTCAACTCATCCACACGGGTTTTTCGCTAGCAACTCGCCCCCCCACTATAACTACGCTAATACATCCTTCTGCCAATCAACCCATCTCCCCCAAAACACTTTTCAGCCATTTCTCGTTAAAATTTTTACTTCAACTCATCCACACGTGTTTTTCGCTAGCAACTCGCCCTCCACTATAACTACGCTAATACATCCTTCTGCCAATCAACCCATCTCCCCCAAAACACTTTTCAGCCATTTCTCGTTAAAATTTTTACTTCAACTCATCCACACGTGTTTTTCGCTAGCAACTCGCCCCCCACTATAACTACGCTAATACATCCTTCTGCCAATCAACCCATCTCCCCCAAAACACTTTTCAGCCATTTCTTGTTAAAAATTTTTATTTCAACTCATCCACACGGGTTTTTCGCTAGCAACTCGCCCCCCACTATAACTACGCTAATACATCCTTCTGCCAATCAACCCACCTCCCCCAAAACACTTTTCAGCCATTTCTCGTTAAAAATTTTATTTCAACTCATCCACACGGGTTTTTCGCTAGCAACTCACCCTCCACTATAACTACGCTAATACATCCTTCTGCCAATCAACCCATCTCCCCCAAAACACTTTTCAGCCATTTCTTGTTAAAAAATTTTATTTCAACTCATCCACACGGGTTTTTCGCTAGCAAGTCACCCTCCACTATAACTACGCTAATACATCCTTCTGCCAATCAACCTATCTCCCCCAAAACACTTTTCAGCCATTTCTTGTTAAAAAATTTTATTTCAACTCATCCACACGGGTTTTCCGCTAGCAACTCGCCCCCCACTATAACTACGCTAATACATCCTTCTGCCAATCAACCCATCTCCCCCAAAACATTTTTCAGCCATTTCTTGTTAAAAAATTTTATTTCAACTCATCCACACCGGTTTTTCAATAGCAACTCGCCCTCCACTATAACTACGCTAATACATCCTTCTGCCAATCAACCTATCTCCCCCAAAACACTTTTCAGCCATTTCTTGTTAAAAAATTTTATTTCAACTCATCCACACGGGTTTTTCGCTAGCAACTCACCCTCCACTATAACTACGCTAATACATCCTTCTGCCAATCAACCCATCTCCCCCAAAACACTTTTCAGCCATTTCTTGTTAAAAAATTTTATTTCAACTCATCCACACGGGTTTTTCGCTAGCAAGTCACCCTCCACTATAACTACGCTAATACATCCTTCTGCCAATCAACCTATCTCCCCCAAAACACTTTTCAGCCATTTCTTGTTAAAAAATTTTATTTCAACTCATCCACACGGGTTTTTCGCTAGCAAGTCACCCTCCACTATAACTACGCTAATACATCCTTCTGCCAATCAACCCATCTCCCCCAAAACACTTTTCAGCCATTTCTTGTTAAAAAATTTTATTTCAACTCATCCACACGGGTTTTTCGCTAGCAAGTCACCCTCCACTATAACTACGCTAATACATCCTTCTGCCAATCAACCCATCTCCCCCAAAACACTTTTCAGCCATTTCTCGTTAAAAATTTTATTTCAACTCATCCACATGGGTTTTTCGCTAGCAACTCGCCCCCCACTATAACTACGCTAATACATCCTCCTGCCAATCAACCCATCTCCCCCAAAACACTTTTCAGCCATTTCTCGTTAAAATTTTTACTTCAACTCATCCACACGGGTTTTTCGCTAGCAACTCGCCCTCCACTATAACTACGCTAATACATCCTTCTGCCAATCAACCCATCTCCCCCAAAACACTTTTCAGCCATTTCTCGTTAAAATTTTTACTTCAACTCATCCACACGTGTTTTTCGCTAGCAACTCGCCCCCCACTATAACTACGCTAATAAATCCTTCTGCCAATCAACCCATCTCCCCCAAAACACTTTTCAGCCATTTCTTGTTAAAAATTTTTATTTCAACTCATCCACACGGGTTTTTCGCTAGCAACTCGCCCCCCACTATAACTACGCTAATACATCCTTCTGCCAATCAACCCACCTCCCCCAAAACACTTTTCAGCCATTTCTCGTTAAAAATTTTATTTCAACTCATCCACACGGGTTTTTCGCTAGCAACTCACCCTCCACTATAACTACGCTAATACATCCTTCTGCCAATCAACCCATCTCCCCCAAAACACTTTTCAGCCATTTCTTGTTAAAAAATTTTATTTCAACTCATCCACACGGGTTTTTCGCTAAAAACTCACCCTCCACTATAACTACGCTAATACATCCTTCTGCCAATCAACTCATCTCCCCCAAAACACTTTTCAGCCATTTCTTGTTAAAAATTTTTATTTCAACTCATCCACACGGGTTTTTCGCTAGCAACTCGCCCCCCACTATAACTACGCTAATACATCCTTCTGCCAATCAACCCACCTCCCCCAAAACACTTTTCAGCCATTTCTCGTTAAAAATTTTATTTCAACTCATCCACACGGGTTTTTCGCTAGCAACTCGCCCTCCACTATAACTACGCTAATACATCCTTCTGCCAATCAACCCATCTCCCCGTAAACACTTTTCAGCCATTTCTTGTTAAAAATTTTTATTTCAACTCATCCACACGGGTTTTTCGCTAGCAACTCGCCCCCCACTATAACTGCGCTAATACATCCTTCTGCCAATCAACCCATCTCCCCCAAAACACTTTTTAGCCATTTCTTGTTAAAAAATTTTATTTCAACTCATCCACACGGGTTTTTCGCTAGCAACTCACCCTCCACTATAACTACGCTAATACATCCTTCTGCCAATCAACCCATCTCCCCCAAAACACTTTTCAGCCATTTCTTGTTAAAAATTTTTATTTCAACTCATCCACACGGGTTTTTCGCTAGCAACTCACCCTCCACTATAACTACGCTAATACATCCTTCTGCCAATCAACCCATCTCCCCCAAAACACTTTTCAGCCATTTCTTGTTAAAAAATTTTATTTCAACTCATCCACACGGGTTTTTCGCTAGCAACTCGCCCCCCACTATAACTACGCTAATACATCCTTCTGCCAATCAACCCATCTCCCCCAAAACACTTTTCAGCCATTTCTCGTTAAAATTTTTATTTCGACTCATCCACACGGGTTTTTCGCTAGCAACTCGCCCTCCACTATAACTACGCTAATACATCCTTCTGCCAATCAACCCATCTCCCCCAAAACACTTTTCAGCCATTTCTTGTTAAAAATTTTTATTTCAACTCATCCACACGGGTTTTTCGCTAGCAACTCACCCTCCACTATAACTACGCTAATACATCCTTCTGCCAATCAACCCATCTCCCCCAAAACACTTTTCAGCCATTTCTTGTTAAAATTTTTTATTTCAACTCATCCACACGGGTTTTTTGCTAGCAACTCGCCCCCCACTATAACTACGCTAATACATCCTTCTGACAATCAACCCATCTCCCCCAAAACACTTTTCAGCCATTTCTCGTTAAAATTTTTATTTCAACTCATCCACACGGGTTTTTCGCTAGCAACTCGCCCTCCACTATAACTACGCTAATACATCCTTCTGCCAATCAACCCATCTCCCCCAAAACACTTTTCAGCCATTTCTTGTTAAAATTTTTTATTTCAACTCATCCACACGGGTTTTTCGCTAGCAACTCGCCCCCACTATAACTATGCTAATACATCCTTCTGCCAATCAACCCATCTCCCCATAAACACTTTTCAGCCATTTCTCGTTAAAAATTTTATTTCAACTCATCCACACGGGTTTTTCTTTAGCAACTCGCCCTCCACTATAACTACGCTAATACATCCTTCTGCCAATCAACCCATCTCCTCCAAAACACTTTTCAGCCATTTCTTGTTAAAAAATTTTTATTTCAACTCATCCACACGGGTTTTTCGCTAGCAACTCACCTTCCACTATAACTACGCTAATACATCCTTCTGCCAATCAACCCATCTCCCCCAAAACACTTTTCAGCCATTTCTTGTTAAAATTTTTCATTTCAACTCATCCACACGGGTTTTTTGCCAGCAACTCGCCCTCCACTATAACTACGCTAATACATCCTTCTGCCAATCAACCCATCTCCCCCAAAACACTTTTCAGCCATTTCTTGTTAAAATTTTTTATTCCAACTCATCCACACGGGTTTTTCGCTAGCAACTCGCCCTCCACTATAACTACGCTAATACATCCTTCTGCCAATCAACCCATCTCCCCCAAAACACTTTTCAGCCATTTCTTGTTAAAAATTTTTATTTCAACTCATCCACACGGGTTTTTCGGTAGCAACTCCCCCCTCTACTATCACACTATAAGTACTCTAAGACACCCCGCTCCCATCACTCCACCACTTGTGTATTATACAGAACACATCGAAGAATTAAAGCTATCCGTTATTAAAATTCTTTTCTTGCCATCTACATCAAATTTTTAGTAGACTATAACGTTAAACTCTATTTTAAATTGACAAAACTGTTCAAACACCACTTCTGTATTATACAGTAAACATCGAAGTATTCGCAAATGCTAAACCCTTTTTTTTCTCCACCTCAATAGGATCAAATTCGCAAATCCTATCTACCGACACATTCATATCAAACTATTGTTGGCTAAAGGCAATTGTCCAAAAAAAATCAGAAACCGCTCTTGATAGCACAGACTTCAAAGAAATGGAACTGTGGATAACACATGGGTGATAGACAGCTTTCCCTACAAAATCATTCCTAAATACGCAACTTGACAATCTCTAGTTTTCGATTTTAAAAAAAACAAAAAAAACAGTCTGATTATCTTACACACCCTTGACTATAGTTTCAAAACATGCTTGGCCACTTTGTAGGTAAAGGACTGGTCGCTTTTTGCAATGTGTAGGAACCGGAGGGGAATCCCCGCTCGCTTGGAAAGGTACCAAGGGGACATAAGCAAAACGCGTTTAATCACGTTTAGAGGTCCCATATAATAACACAGGATAGAATAGCATGGGAGGGAACATAAACCCTTAGAATAGCACAGGAAGGAACATAAAGTATGCAAATCCATAGGTAGATACTCTGGAAAGGTGCCAAGGAACGTAATCTCCCCAAATAGCACTCTTTGCAATACCGCCCCTCTTCTTTGCAAAAGCAGAGGGGCGGGCTAAGAATTCAAAAGTTCTCCGATAGCGCCGCTTATAACGCTAAAGACTGTGCCATATGTAATATTATGATTTAAAGCGGTTCACCGATCGCGCCACTCGCTGAAAGCGAGAAAACAAAATGCTTAGCTATAGTAGGTTAGAAATTCTCCAACTATCAATTTGGGAACGAAACCTCGCTTCCTCGGGTTATCACCGTGTTGATTACCTCTAATGTTATGTAGAAATCAGATTCCTGGCAGCGCTACCGATGGAGACCTACGAACTAGTTACCTGCTGTGCGATTAGATACAGACATATAAAATAAAACAAACACAAATAGAAAAGCAATAGTTTTATTGAGACTTACATTTAGGTGTACAACAGTGCTTCACTTCAATCTGACAACCACAAATGCAAGGATTAAATCGGCTCTCAAAAATAATGATGATGGCAATAGAGACAATCCATAATTGACTATCAAAGAATTAACAAAACATAATTGACGCGAAAAACACTTTTCTTCACTATATCACACAAATATAGCTTCTGCGCTCTACTAGCTTTTCACGATTGGCCCAAGTCTTGTGGAGGGGGCCGCTACCTTGTAATTATGTTTGCAAACTCACTTCATTATGCTCACTGTCTATCCAATAATCTGTTTTAAACATTTCTGATGATTAAACGATATAACTTAAGCTTCCTGTGAACTCTCTGTATCTAGTGATTTTTTTATTACCAAATATCTTAGCGAAATTCAAAACCGAATAGTGTCGTTGTTTGGCTGAGGCTAAAATGCAATTTCTCTTTTTGCTGATTAAGAACTTTTCTTTTTTGAAACGAGATTTAAACTTAATTAGGGGAAGTTTAATTTATTTCGGAATTATCTTTTAGAAAGAAAGAATTTTTGTATTTTAAATATATCACATATTACTCACGGTACATATTACCCTTCCCATTATTTAATGACGTCCCGTCATTAGGACTTGCTTGCCCTTGGGTTTTTGAAATATTAGCGATTTATTTATTATTAGTCCTACGTAATTTTAATTGACATTGTATTATTTTATACTTTTATATAAGCTTAATCAGGAGTGCTAAAAATTGTCTCTATTACTTTTCTTATTTTATTATACATCCCTATCTAAAGTTCATCTACTGGACTAAGATTATTTATGGCTCTAGCCTAGCTACTATGTTAAAGATTTTTTTTCTACATCTAACACTGATTACTTTTATATTTCCAACAAGGTTGAGACTATTCTACTTTTACTATGAGGTTTTTTTTTGAAAATTCACCTTTCACAAGTTTTTATCCTTTGCTAACTATAGGATAATTAGTTTCCTATCTGCGCTAAATTAAATGAATAGTACTACAACGCTACACATAACTCTATCTGAACATCTAACACTACATATAAGAACGATTGAAAACACACAATATTATGTTTACCACGTTCACTGGAAAACATTAGAATACTTTCACTGGGAATGTTTGCTATGTAATAATAATGATAGGATATTGGAATTTTTAAGTTATCGAAGTTATTAAAATGTAACATATGTAAATTCACATCTATTTCATCACCATTCATGTCTTTTAGCGTACTCAATCCTTATGTTGTAATTTATGGTCGTTCACTCCTTTCGTCTTGGCAAAAATTTTAAAACACTTACAATATAGTATTTTCACAGAACAGTTCGAGCATGGTTATGTTCATCAGGGAATCAATTGGATGCAAAAGGTTCAATTCGCCTAGACGTAAAAAGTGATAATAGAATTTTTCCGACAAATTTTATAATATGCGATAACTTTCCGTATGAAGCCATTATCGGAACAAATTTTTCAAGGTCTAATAGGGTACTATTAGACGTAGCAAACGAAAGGCTTGTCTACCCGGCTAAGATAGGAGAAGGAAGTTCTACCGTAAGAAATTGTAACAGAGGTTACGAAGACAACGTAACAGTAAATAAAATTTCTGGCAGTATAATGTCGCAATCTTTTGAACCTCATATCTCGCAAGGAGTACATGGCATAATCAGAAATTTGTTCAATTATTCTGAGAGACATTGCAGAAATGAAGTAAATTTAAATAATAAGTGTATTGAATCTGCAAAAATAAAAATAGGAGATATGCGACAGTACAGGTCAAACGAAATCAACAAAAATCCTACCGACCGCGCCATATACCGTGAGTAATATGTGATATATTTAAAATACAAAAATTCTTTCTTTCTAAAAGATAATTCCGACATAAATTAAACTTCCCCTAATTAAGTTTAAATCTCGTTTCAAAAAAGAAAAGTTCTTAATCGGCAAAAAGAGAAATTGCAGTTTAGCCTCCGCCAAACAACGACGCTATTGGGTTTTGCTAGCGAAATAAGATCAAACTTGTTGTATTGTTTTTTCAAAAATTCTTGCCCTTTTAATTTTGTTTCTTTCGCGTGCGGGGCCGCTGAAGTCGGTTTTGATTTCCCTATTTCTTTAACTACTACATGGTCTGATTCACCGCCAGACTCTTCGGAAGTGGTTTCCGATTATTCCGCATTAGAACTTTTAGAGGTGGCACCTCTCATTTTGAGGTATCACCTCGCTTTCCTTCGTAAATTTCTACTCCTCTGGAAGTAGAACGTTTATTCTCTAAGTCCTCGCTTTGAGTTTTCAACTCGGGAGATTTGAAAAATTCTTGAGAGCTTTGAGAGGAATCAAAAGTTTTTGCGGGGTTCCTCCACTGTTTAAATGCCATGTTTTCAGGGGAATGGGGCATTCTTTGCACTAGTGTTTCCCTCCATGAAGTCCACTGTTTAGGCTTGACCTTGGACACAGTTATATCATGATATTGTCCTTGCTGGTCATCCTTGGGAGTTTTATTCTTAGGCAATGTACTTTGAATTTTTTTTATCGGGAAATTTATTAAATCCATAGCTTCTCGCAGATTTGTTTTAATTGAGTCTTTGGGAGGAGTTTTCTTTACAGTAATACCCGGAGTTTCTACAGCTCTATTCAGTTCCTTCTGTAATGACAGGGGCCTCTCAATTGGTGTTGCAGGGGAAACCATATCGTCTGGAAATCTTTTGGGGGGACAAAGGGTCGAAATTCTATCAGGGAAAAATTGGCTTTTTGGAGATATCGTATAATCTAATTCTCCTGCACTCTCTGATGATGAACTTTTTGGATCTTTTGGCTTTTTTATTATTGCTGGTATTAGGGATTTTCTCTTGGGAATAACTAGATTTTTCATAGCTACAAATTCTTCAAAGTTTTCCTCGTCACTATCATTCTCGAAATAGTCTTGCTTGAAATTAAAGGATTTTAGCTTTGCCAATCTTGATTTAGGGGGCTCATTTTCTGTGTCTGACGAATCGGTAGATGGGGGACGCGGTACCCATCTTTATGGAAATTTGGCTCTTATATTGTTTTAATTTATGGAAAGTTTTCGCTACTCCTAAATGTCCACCTATATCTGAATGAAAATATTCGAATGTAGGTGTTTTTAAGTTTTGGGGTAATACAGGTATTATTGAGGATTGGTTTCTATTTGCCTCAGCGGTCACGATTTTGCATTGTATTTCTTCATCAAGGTCATAGTAAAAATTATCTACCTCTTTTCTAAGAGTTTTGAATTTATCTGGTAACGCATCATCATTCATAAAATAATTAATAAGTGCTACAAACGTTTCGTCCTTTTTTTATTTCTTTTTATATTTTCTAAAGACAAGGGACAATAATTATCCTTATTTTCTTTTACTGTGTCTTTGACTTTGTTTTTCTTACATTTATGTTTGCTCTTAGTATTGATAGCATTAACTTCATTTTTCTCGGTGTCCGACGGCATATTTTCTGGGAACCTACTCAAAAAGTCACAAGCTGCATTTTGTTTACCTTTTAAATATTCAAATTCATAATCTAGGTCTTGGATTTTCATAATCCATCTAGCTAGAATTCCCTTGGGGTTTTTAAATGTGCGCAGGTACTGCAAACTTTTATGGTCTGATCGTAGTATAAATTTTCTACCAATTAAAAAGTGTCTAAATTTGTCCAAGTGGTGGATTATCGATAACAATTCTAAGTTTGTGGCGGAATAACTACTTTCGCCTTTTGATAAGGTTCTACTCGAATAGCATATAACTTTTTCTATTTTTTTTTGTTTAGGCGTTCCCTCTAGAGGATTAGGGTTTTCTACCGGAATTATTTGCGAAAGAATAGCGCCAATGCCCTTTGAACTAGCATCGGTTGTGACCACAAATTGTCCGTTTTCAAAATCAGGCAGCGATAATATTGGTTCAGAAGTGAGTGCCTTTTTGAGACGGTCTAGGGAAGTTTGAGCTTCCTGGGACCAGGTAACATTTTGGGAGTTCCCTTTAGTTAATTCCGTGAGGGGTTTCGCAATTTGGGCGTAATTGCGCACGAATTTTCTAAAGTAGCCAGTAAGACCTAAAATTCCTCTTAATTCTTTCATAGTTCTTGGGGGTTTGAGGTTTTCAACACATTTTATTTTGTCAGGGTCTGGAGACATCTCTCCTTGCGTCACCACTACTCCTAAAAATTTAATTTTAGGTTGAAATAAATTTACTTTTTCAGGCTGGCATTTTAAATTGCCCTCTCTGAATTTCTCGAACACATTAGCTAATGTTGCCAAGTGTTGTTCAGTGTTTTCTCCCACTCATATGACATCATCAACAAAATGAATGATATTCTTTAATCCTCTTAACAGGTGTAATAAGGGTCTACATAGCGCGCTTGAACTTGTCTTAAGTTTAAAAGGTACTCTTAAGTATTCATATGAACCACATTCACTCGTAGAAAACGAAGTTTTATGGACATCTTTTTCGGCTATTTTCACTTGGTGGTAGCCTTGGGTAAGATCTAAAGAAGTAAAAATTTTGTTTTTGCTTGAAATAGAGTCAAGAATTTCATCTATTCTTGGTAAAGGAAATTTATCACAAACTACTTGTTTGTTAAGGGCTCTATAATCTACTAAAAGTCTTAAATCACCATTCTTTTTTGGTACCAAGACCACTGGTGCAGAATACGGACGTATACTGGGGCGTATAATTTCATTTTTTTTCTAATTCATGAATTTTATTTTTTAACCATTCTATGTGCTTATGCGTCACACGATATGGCTGTTTCGCTACAGGATTACCAGTCGTTAAAATTGATTTTTCATCAAATGGTATCAGTCCGATGTCATCTTCAGATGCGGAAAATACATCTTTAAAATTCCATAATAATTCGCATAATTTTTCTTAAGTTCTAAGTCCGTAATATGATCCATATTAAATTTGTTCAAGAATTACGATTTAGTTAGAGGGTATTTGGTAATTGAGGTTTTAATGCCATTTACTAGGTTTCTTTTGGAATTTTCCCATCTATCTAAATCGTTTTGCAAGATAACTTGGATTTGCACTAAACACAACCCCTTTTTTATTGTAATTGTATCATTTTCGTGGTTATTAGTTACCCAAATAAATCTTTCTTCTTTGTCGTAAGATATAATACGTTCTTCGCATAACAGATTTTCAGGAATTTCATTTGACGGGATTGCGAGCCATATTTCGGATTTGTTATCCACTGGTTCAATCATCTGTGATATTTGAATTCTTTGTATTGTTTTCGGAGGGATTTATGTTTTTCGCATCGCGGATCCATAATATTTTTCTTTATTTTCATTGTCTATTAAATTTAGGCTGGCGCTATCCGCCAATAACATTGGCTGTGCCTGAACTGCATTGGGGATCACTACTTTTTTCAATAATTCCACTATTTTCTTGATTTCGTTTGACCTGTACTGTCGCATGTCTCCAATTTTTATTTTTGCAGATTCAATACACTTATTATTTAACTTTATTTCATTTCTGCAATGTCTCTCAGAATAATTGAACAAATTTCTGATTATGCCATGTCCTCCTTGCGAGACATGAGGTTCAAAAGATTGCGACATTATACCGCCAGAAATTTTATTTACTGTTACATTGTCTTCGTAACCTCTGTTGCAATTTCTTAAGGTAGAACTTCCTTCTCCTACCTTAGCCGGGTAGACAAGCCTTTTGTTTGCTACGTCTAATAGTACCCTATTAGACCTTTAAAAATTTGCGCCGATAATGGCTTCATACGGAAAGTTATCGCATGTTATAAAATTTGTCGGAAAAATTCTATTATCACTTTTTACGTCTAGGCGAATTGAACCTTTTGCATCCAATTGATTCCCTGATGAACATAACCATGCTCGAACTGTTCTGTGAAAATACTATATTGTAAGTGTTTTAAAATTTTTGCCAAGACGAAAGGAGTGAACGACCATAAATTACAACATAAGGATTGAGTACGCTAAAAGACATGAATGGTGATGAAATAGATGTGAATTTACATATGTTACATTTTAATAACTTCGATAACTTAAAAATTCCAATATCCTATCATTAATATTACATAGCAAACATTCCCAGTGAAAGTATTCTAATGTTTTCCAGTGAACGTGGTAAACATAATATTGTGTGTTTTCAATCGTTCTTATATGTAGTGTTAGATGTTCAGATAGAGTTATGTGTAGCGTTGTAGTACTATTCATTTAATTTAGCGCAGATAGGAAACTAATTATCCTATAGTTAGCAAAGGATAAAAACTTGTGAAAGGTGAATTTTCAAAAAAAATTTCTTTGTTTCCTAATATGCGGAGGCAACATATCAAATACATATGAGTTTATGATGTTCGCGGTAGCACCAGAGTCAATTAAAGCCTTAAAGTAAACATTTGCCACACAAAAATCATTAAATATAGGTAACTTATTATTACTATCGCTACAAGACGATACTACTATCGGTTTGGACCTATAAAACATTCTAGGCGCCCTCTGGGTCCAATTTATTCTTCTGAGGGGCCTGAAACGTTTCCCCGTGGATTTATTTCATACGTAGGTGTCTGCATTAGAGATTCAGACATGTGAGATTCCGTAAGCAAATCTAATTGATTTACATTTGTCTGCCTTCGCCATGTATTATTACGATAGTTTGGATTTCTTGCGTCAGTGCCGGCTGCTGGCGCTGACTGCCAATGCCGTTGGCTTGAAAAATTTTCTTTTCCCGTCGGCCAATTAACTATTTGCCGTCGGCTTGAAAAATTTTCATTTCCCGTCGGCAAATTTTCGGGATTTCTATATACCATTCTCGCATTATATTGCCTTTGGCGAGTATTTGGGTTTTCATATCGGTAATTAATTTGTCTATTGGGGGGAGTATTGTACAAATTTGGTTGGTACGCGTTGTAAGGTACTGATTGGCGCAATCTCCCCTGGATAAAGCCTAGTGCACCACTGGCACTAAAATTTGTTCTGCCGAACAAAAGGTTGTCGTAATTTTGCGTTTTACCGACGGTGATCCTTGGTGTGCGATCGGGGACATAACGGCACTCTCTCGCGATATGCCCAGGTCGATTACAAATATAGCATCTTATTATTGTCGGGTTATTTTCATAACTGATTTGTTTTACGGGCTGAAAACGTACTGTTTTCTGCCTAGCGGGCTCTTGCGTTTTATTTCTTTGTGGCACTGGGGAGTTATCGCTCGAAAAGAAGTTGGGAGACGCCTGATCGCCCTTGAAGGTCAGGCTTGCGTTTGATTCGCTTAGGCTATTTATATTTGTTTTACTGTGATTTGCCACCATCATATCGACTTCGATCAATCGCCCTACCTCCTGAACTGCAAGATCTAACGTCTGAATATTTTTGGATATTACCATTTTATATGGTTTTGGGGGTAGCCCTTGCAAAAAGGTATGTAGTATGACTTTTTCATACAGTTCTCCTTAACCTTTTCCGAATTTCACTTCTACTCAAATCCGTATATTATCAAGATATTCACTTACATTTTTTGAATGGTCAAAGCATACCATTCCGTGTTTTAATTTATTTGTGGAACTGGTTTCGATAAATCTATCTTTAAATGCCGTTAACAATTTGTCCACCGTATTTATTGGCAAGCTGGCGTCATCACCTATAGTATTTTCAGTTTGCTTCAGGAAGGTTAAGACCTGCCCTTTTAATCTTAATAGGAGCATGCCGACTAACGTTTCTAGCTCTGTTTTTGTTAATTCTACAAACTGGGCCAATTGGATATTAAATTCGTCGAAATCTGCCTGTCCATCGTACTGCGGAATAAACTTTGTTATTTCTACATTTTTCGCGACCAACGTTTGCGCCATTAGTAGTTCGCTTAATTGTTCTGACATTTTTTTTTTGCGTTTGAATTAACTCAAAATAAATTTATTATTTCACTTAACCTATTTGAGGGAGGCTATTATCTCCTATGACATATTTTAAAAGGGTTTCCTATTATAGCTTAGCGATTATAGGCCTAATTACTTTTTCTTATATGTCTGTATCTCTCCAATGATTAAACTTAAATTACAAGGTTTATAGACTAACTAGTTCGCGTGTCTTCGTCCAAATTTCCGACCGTGCCATTTGTAGCGAAAAAAAAGACTGGACTGATTGTGGTAATAAAGATTGACCGCGTCAGTTCTGCCGGTTTTTTTTCTTAGTTCTACCGGGTGAATTTGCTTAATTAGCTTCAGATACCGCCAGTTCTGCCATGGGGGTTTTATGGGCTACCTACCGGCTGCGCCATTTCTGCCGGATGAATTTTACTTGTTCGTCAGGTGAATTATACTTAAGCTAAGCAATAGGCTAAGCAAGCTATAAAATTAATGAGAAAATCGAAAGGTTCCGCCGGGGGATTTTACGATCGCATCATCTGAGCCGTTATAGCTTATCGCGTGCCGTCGAGGGCTACGGCGATTGCTATGGTTCTCCTCCAAATTTATGACCGCGTCAAACGTAATATTATACTTTAAAGCTGTAAACTTACACTTTATAAGTTCTCCGATAGCGCCGCTTATAACGCTAATGACTGTGCCATATGTAATATTATGATTTAAAGCGGTTCACCGATCGCGCCACTCGCTGAAAGCGAGAAAACAAAATGCTTAGCTATAGTAGGTTAGAAATTCTCCAACTATCAATTTGGGAACGAAACCTCGCTTCCTCGGGTTATCACCGTGTTGATTACCTCT
This sequence comes from Artemia sinica, assembly GCA_027921565.1. Taxonomy (NCBI): domain Eukaryota; kingdom Metazoa; phylum Arthropoda; class Branchiopoda; order Anostraca; family Artemiidae; genus Artemia; species Artemia sinica. The sequence goes on along the minus strand of CM051261.1, from coordinate 25,331,092 downwards.
AATGTTATGTAGAAATCAGATTCCTGGCAGCGCTACCGATGGAGACCTACGAACTAGTTACCTGCTGTGCGATTAGATACAGACATATAAAATAAAACAAACACAAATAGAAAAGCAATAGTTTTATTGAGACTTACATTTAGGTGTACAACAGTGCTTCACTTCAATCTGACAACCACAAATGCAAGGATTAAATCGGCTCTCAAAAATAATGATGATGGCAATAGAGACAATCCATAATTGACTATCAAAGAATTAACAAAACATAATTGACGCGAAAAACACTTTTCTTCACTATATCACACAAATATAGCTTCTGCGCTCTACTAGCTTTTCACGATTGGCCCAAGTCCTGTGGAGGGGGCCGCTACCTTGTAATTATGTTTGCAAACTCACTTCATTATGCTCACTGTCTATCCAATAATCTGTTTTAAACATTTCTGATGATTAAACGATATAACTTAAGCTTCCTGTGAACTCTCTGTATCTAGTGATTTTTTTATTACCAAATATCTTAGCGAAATTCAAAACCGAATAGCGTCGTCGTTTGGCTGAGGCTAAAATGCAATTTCTCTTTTTGCTGATTAAGAATTTTTCTTTTTTGAAAAGAGATTTAAACTTAATTAGGGGAAGTTTAATTTATGTCGGAATTATCTTTTAGAAAGAAAGAATTTTTGTATTTTAAATATATCACATATTACTCACGGTACAGATGTGGGCACAATGTTTTTTTTTTGTTTTTTTCTCCATACCCGGGCACTTTGTTTCGAAGGATTTGTCGTAGAAACTTCAAAAGGGGCTCATTCGGTTGGAAATTTGAGTGGCTAGTGCCCTTTTTAATAGTCGAAAGTGATTGGAGGGCAACTAGCCCCCCCCCCCTTATGCCCATCATTCCCCAAAACACATCCAATCAAGATTTTGAGATAGCCCTTTTGTTCAGCGTAGTTGATTTCCAGATAGAAAATATCTTTTTGAGGAGGACACTCCCCCACAACCCTCGGGGCAAGGGTTTTAAGTTATGCCCTGAGGGCATATATAAACAATGTGGGCACAATGTACCCATTATTATTTTTTCCTTTAGAGTAGGACACTTCATATGGAAGGGGTTGTCGTAGAGACTTCAAAAGGGCTCATTCGATTGTAAATCGAGAATTCTAGGGCCCTTTTTAATAGTTGAAAGTAATTGGAGTGCAACTAGCCCCCCCCCCACGCCCATCTTTTTCCCCAAACACATCCAATCAAAATTTTGAGATAGCCATTTTGTTCGGCGTAGTTGATTTCCAGATAGAAAATGTGTTTTTGAGGAGGAAACTCCCCCAAAACCCTCAGAGCAAGGGTTTTAAGTTATGCCCTGGGGGCATATAAGGTTTTTATAGAAGGCGTTGTCGTAGAAACTTCAAAACAAGCTCATTCGATTGGAAATTCGAAGGGCTAGTATCGTTTTTAACAGTCGAAAGTGATTGGAGGGCAACATAAATTTCTTCTTCTTTTGAATTCCATTTTGTATTTAAAATTGACCGAAAATATATCTATATAATTTTTACCTAGTCCTAATTTTTATCTAGTCCTAATTTTTATCTAGTCTTATTTTTTATCTAGTCCTAATTTTTATCTAGTCCTAATTTTATCTAATCCTAATTTTTATCTAGTCCTAATTTTTATCTAGTCCTAATTTTTATCTATTCCTAATTTTTATCTAGTCCTAATTTTTATCTAGTCCTAATTTTATCCAGTTTCAATTTTCATCTAGCCCTAATTTTTATCTAGCCCTAATTTTTATCTAGTCCTAATTTTTATCTAGTCCTGGCTTTGGTTGACGACGATAATAGATGCCACTAGGAAGTGGTCAGGAAAGAATGCAAACATCCACGCCGTATGAAAAGGCGAGGAAATTTCATAACTTCAGTTTCAGATCTAGGCCCCTGTGTACTTCCCCCTCACTCTGTCCTCGGATGTATTCGAAACCAAGCTATTTGTATTTTAAGGAATATATTAATACCTATTAACACATTGAACGTGCTTAAAATATCATGACATCCACTCTTTGCAATACCACCCCTCTCCTTTGCAAATTGATCACCCATAAACTCTCTATAATTCTTCTTTATTTACTCCTTAAGAGGTAATTTGGCACAGTAACTGTAGTTTTATTTCAAATAATCAGCTTTAGTTGAAATTAATTTAAAAAAATACAAATTGTTTCCTCAAGAATTAAAAAGGGACGTTGAAACTTAAAACGAACAAAAATTATTGCTTTACAGATTATGCGAGATACATCAGCAAAACTTGTTCAAATAAACTAACTCGTGAAATTTTCTAATGTCTGCAGATTTCTACAAAATAGCGCTTTACTGAAAACCAGAAAAATCAACCAGATCAGAATGTTCTCTTAGGAGTAAAACATTTTATAGTTAGCCTGAAAATAAAAGACTAATTTATTAGGCTGTATACCGAAAATAATACTGAAGACTTGTTTATAGACAAGTATAGCTCTCAAAAAAATCAAACAAACCGAGTTTTCAGTAAAGCACTATTTTTTAGAAATACATAATATTGGAAAATATCATGAGTTAGGAGTAGTAACCTACCTATTGAAATGAACCGTGCTTGCGTAATTTGTCTTATCTCTAACATGTACAAGAATATACAGCGTAGCTTCACGTGCACATTGCAAAAAAGCGTGCAAGCCTATAAAATGGCCAAACACGTTTTGAGAGTATAGTCAAGGTTGTATAAGACAATCAGACTGGTTTTTTGCTATTGATATCAATTGCACAAGGAATTTCACAAGAATATGTAGCGTAGTTTCACGTGCATATTTTAAAAAAGCTGGCAAACCTATAAAGTGGTCCAACATGTTTTGAGAGTATAGTCGAGATTATATAATACAACCAGAGTGGTTTTTGAGGCAACATTCGTTTTTTAGGGCCAATCAGAGACAGCGGAGGTTGCTCCATATACGATAACTTGATTGGTGATTGGGTTCAAATAAAAAGGAGTGATTTACATTCGTCCTTGAGATTTTGTATATAATGGCCATGCATTACGATTAAATTTTCATAATGTTTTAACATATCATGGATAATACATTAAATATTATTGACTTTGAAGCAATGCCTACTTCGATTTATAATGTGAGTACATTTTAGTAAATTTCTTAATTTATTTCCAAATAAAATAATTTTACATAGTCATCTCTACAGTAAATTCAAATTTCGGGGGGCATAGCCCTCCCCACAACAATACAAACTCTGCAATATGATGATTATAGTCGCTAGAAAACGTAAAATACGCTCTTTTTTCCATTATATAAATCCCATCCCCCCTCCTCCCCTCTGTTTACAAGTTTAATTCTTTGGAAATAGTTATTTCGTTCAAAATGTCACTTTTCCCATTATCAAAAATAGAGTGTGCTGTCTTTTTCCGGTCTAAAAGCATCTGTGTTTAATCCTGTTAGCAAGAGGGACAATTTCAAAACAACCTTTTGCATGCGCATTATCTGAAATTATTAATATCACATGTTTATGGATAGCGGCAAGGGTTTCCTTGACAAAGAGATTCTTTTTTGGTCAAATTAAACTATTTTGGACCTTTCTGAGCTATGTTTCTTAGTCTTTCGTTGGTGTGTGTTGTCTAAAACCTATGATTTGGGATCTTTAGTTTGCAATATCCTGCTTTTCTAGCTAGGTCTCATAGCCTTTTGTAGGTGTGTGCTGTCTGAAACCTATGATTTGGGATGCTATTTGGGCTTTTCAGAGCTAGGTTTCTTAGTCTCTCATAGGTGTGTGTTGTCTGAAACCTACAATTTGGGGTGGGTAGTTTGCTATTTCTGGCTTTTCAGACCTAGGTTCCTTAGTCTCTCATAGGTGTGTGTTGTCTGAAACCTACAATTTGGGGTGGGTAGTTTGCTATTTTGGACTTTTCTGAGCTAGGTTTCTTAGTATTTCGTAGGTCTGTGTTGTCTGAAACTTATGATTTGAGATGTGTTATTTACTATTTTGGACTTTTATTAGCTATGTTTCTTATTCTTTCGTTGGTGCGTGTTGTCTAAAACCTATGATTTGGGATCTTTAGTTAGCAATATCCTGCTTTTCTGAGCTAGGTTTCATAGCCTTTTGTAGGTGTGTGTTATCTGAAACCTATGATTTGGGATGCTATTTGGGCTTTTCAGAGCTAGGTTTCTTAGTCTCTCATAGGTGTGTGTTGTCTGAAACCTACAATTTGGGGTGGGTAGTTTGCTATTTCTGGCTTTTCAGAGCTAGGTTTCTTAGTCTCTCATAGGTGTGTGTTGTCTGAAACCTACAATTTGGGGTGGGTAGTTTGCTATTTTGGACTTTTCTGAGCTAGGTTTCTTAGTATTTCGTAGGTGTGTGTTGTCTGTAACTTATGATTTGGGGTATGTAAATTACTATTTCGGGCTTTTCTGAGCTAGATTTCTTAGTATTTCGTAGGTGTGTGTTGTCTGAAACTTATGATTTGGGGTGTGTAATTTGCTATTTCCGACTTTTCTTAGCCAGACTTCTTAGTATTTCGTAGGTGTGTGTTGTCTGAAACCTATGATTTGGAATCTTTAGTTTGCAATATCCTGCTTTTCTGAGCTAGGTTTCATAGCCTTTTTTAGGTGTGTTTTGTCTGAAACCTATGATTTGGGATGCTATTTTGGGCTTTTCTGAGCTAGATTTCTTAGTCTTTCGTTGGCGTGTGTTGTCTGAAACTTATGATTTGGGATGTGTAATTTGCTATTTCCGACTTTTCTTAGCCAGATTTCTTAGTATTTCGTAGGTGTGTGTTGTCTGAAACTTATGATTTGGGATGGTTAATTTGCTATTTCCGGCTTTTATTAGCTAGGTTTCTTAGTCTTTCGTAGGTATGTGTTGTCTGAAACCTATTAAAATAAACTATTTCCGTAAGATCTGAGCTAATAAGGGTTTTTGACCGTAAACTCTAGCTTTGTGTAAGAAAATTATGGAAAATACATTTCGTTGACTCATAGGTGAAACTTAAGTCCAGTTATGGATCGAAAAATAAACTATTTCTATAAAATCTGAGCTAATAAGAGTTTTTGACCGTAAATTCTAGTTTTTTGTAAGAAAATTATGGAAAATACAATTCTCTGGTTCAAATGTGAAACTTAAGTCCAGTTATGAATCGAAATATAAACTATTTCCGTAAAATCTGAGCTAATAAGGGTTTTTGACCGTAAATTCTAGTTTTTTGTAAGAAAATTATGGAAAATACAATTCTCTGGTTCAAATGTGAAACTTAAGTCCAGTTATGAATCGAAAAATAAACCATTTCTGTAAAATCTGAGCTAATAAGGGTTTTTGACCGTAAACTCTAGTTTTTTGTAAGAAAATTATGGGAAATACAATTCTCTGGTTCAAATGTGAAACTTAAGTCTATTTTTGGATCGAAAAATAAAACTATTTCCGTAAAATCTGAGCTAATAAGGGTTTTTGACCGTAAACTCTAGTTTCTTGGATGAAAATTATGGAAAATACAATTCTCTAGTTCAAATGTGAAACTTAAGTCCAGTTTTGGATACTCATAATGATGAGGACTGATGGTTCTAATTCAATATTTTTTTCATAAAAACAAACTATTTTTTTAAAACTTCGAAATTATTCAACTTTATTTATTTTTTTTACGTATCTTAAAATGAAAAAATATGCTTACGGCTCTAACAATTGTACTCTATGATTGGTCAGACAAACGATGTGGCCTTCCCACTGGTATTCTATGTCCGGTTATCGACCTTACCTAGTCTATTGCATGTATTAAATCAGTATTTTTTACGCAGTTGAACGATAGACACATAAGTCATATCTTTAAAAAAAAAGTGAAGATGGAGCATTTTAATAAAGTGTGTTCACATAACAAGGTTATTGTAGCATTGAATGCCGACAAGGAGAAGCATTTAAACTATGAAACAAGTACAAGTGGTAGCACTATTGGAAATGTATGCATGAATTGTCATGACAGTAAGGAATTAAATTTCTTTGGAATACCGAAAAAATTCAACTATTATGTTGGTGGTTATGCGAGATTGAGATCTCCAGAGATGATTGCACTCAAAGATAATAACAACATAAAAATAATCGTTGATGATAGAGGACAACTCCTTGCTACTGTTGCAGGTAACACATTACCTACTGATACATCCAATCGTCAGCTTTCGGGTAATAGCTTTCAACGGAAGGTCAATAAAAGAAAGGCCTACTCTTCTACTAATATCGTAAACCATATCATGTCTACGTGCCGAAACTGTTACCTGTGTAAAAATAATGTGATAATAGACAGTGAAATTGCCAGAAAAATAAAAAGGGTATTGTCAGAAAATATCACTATAGAATATAAAGATGAATCGATGAAAAACAAAGCACCAACAAACGTTACTGCCATTGATCAAACAGTCAATGAACCAAATAATACTTGACTTAATGCTCCTGCTAGTGGTCCAGCGTAGAGAGACACGTGACTCTTCGCCTCCATTCGGAACGGTCTTGTGCAAGCGTGACTGCTTCTTGTATATCAGTGCCGATCATTGAGAAGTACTGGGTGAGGCTGTCCCTCCATCTGAACCGGGGCCTTCCGTGGGGGCGCTTCCAGCCATGCGCAGGGGGATCAAAATTGAAGAGAGTGCTGGCGGGTGTTTCTGCTGGCATGCGGACCAAATGGCCGAACCACCGTAGGGTTCGTGCAGCGACCTGACGAGGTTTGGGGTCTTATCTGTTAGTGCCAGCAATCGGGTGTTCGAGACGAAGTCGTCCCATCTGATCCCTTCAATACGTCTCAAGAACTTTGTTTGGGCCACGTCTATGGCATCACGAGCAGAAGCAGCAGCCGGCCAGGTCTCAGCACCTTAGAGAAGGACTTGGGTTACGGTGGTGTTGTAGATCCGCATTTCTGTTTTTTGGCTGATGTTGGGCTTTGACCACACTGAACGATATAGTCGTGCCATAATTGATGCAGCTTTTCCGATGCGCGACTGAACTTCAGTTTCGACTGAGCCGTTTTCCGTGATGACAGATCCAAGGTAGGTGAAAGACTTGACAACCTCGACGGTGTGCCCTGATGCGTCGAATGCTGGTGAGTTGGCGGTGTTACCTGCGGAGTCAACGATCATTATTTTTGTTTTCTGCCAGCTAATATGTAGTCCCACTTTCAGGGCTTCTTCCGACAGTGTGTTGAGGGCTTCTTCGAGTTCAGCTGCAGAAGTGCATATTAGAGCAATATCATCAGCGAAGTCGCAATCGGCTAAAACTCTGTCGCCATACCTTAGTCCGAAGGGGAGCCGGTTCGTGGTTCGATCCATGACATAATCAATCACCGTGTTGAACAGTTCAGGAGCAGCAGCACAACCTTGCCGTACTCCGGTATTTATTTCGAAACCAAATAATACCAAAGACGAAAAGCATATTGAGCTGTTGATGAGACACCAGTAAAAATTGTGTATGACTCAAAATGGAATAATGATTATTCTACTGATTACGAACTAAGAGAAGACAATAGCTACAATATCAAGAGAGAACATGGTGAACTATTTTATGGAACAGATTCAAAATGTCAAAAGTTAATCATTGATATTAATAATGTATCATAATATATTTTTGTATTAATATTCTATATAGCATTATTTTATTAAAAATATTACATTGTTATGTGTTCATTATTTTTAGAGTAAGCTAGCATATCAAACGTTTAGAATGTCTATTAAAACATCGGAGATGTAAGAAAAGGAATTTGCATACATCTATTGTCAGACACATGGGATAACATTGACAAAATCTAGGTATCAGAAAGAATAAATTCTTTATCAACATCCATTGTTGGATATCTCATTATGTCATTATGAAAAAATTGTAAGTAAGCAAGTAAGTAAGTAAGTAACAAACTCTTTCTTGAATTCACCTCTTGGATACACAATACAGAAATTTTATTCAGGAAATTATGAAAAAAAAATTAACAAATTCTTTATTAACATCCATTATCGATTTAAGTCACTTCCTAGACAGACAATACAGCAATTTCACAAAATCTAAGTATAAGAGTGATTAAATTCTATATCGACATCCATTTCTCGGATACATAGGAAAAAGTTGACAAAATCTAAGTGTTAGAGTGAATAAATTTTATTTATCAACATCTTTTGTCAGATACATCGAATAAAATTGACAGAATCTAAGTGTCAGAGTGAATAATTTTTTTATCAACATCCTTTGTCAGATACATCAAATAAAATTGACAAAATCTAAATTTCAGAATGAATAAATGCTTTAATAACATCCTTTATCGGTTATGTTGGATAAAATTGACTATATCTAAGTATCAGAGTGACTAAATTCTATATCAGCATCCTTTTCTCGGATACATAGGATAAAATATCGGATAAAATTGACAAAATCTAAGTATCAGATTGATTAAATTCTATATCAACATCCATTTCTCAGGTACATGGGTTAACATTGACAAAATATAGGTATCAGAATGAATAAATTCCTTATCAACATCCGTTGTTGGATATGTCATTATGTCATTATGAAAAAATTGTAAGTAAGTAAGTAAGTAAGTAAGTAAGTAAGTAACTAAGTAAGTAAGTAACAAACTCTTTCTTGAATTCACCTCTTGGATACACAATACAGAAATCGAATTCAGGAAATTAAGAAAAAAAAATTGAACAAATTCTTTATTAACATTCATTATCGATTGAAGTCGCTTCCTAGACAGACAATACAGCAATTTCACAAAATCTAAGTATAAGAGTGATTAAATTCTATATCAACATCCATTTCTCGGATACATGGGAAAAAGTTAACAAAATCTAAGTGTTAGAGTGAATAAATTTTATTTATCAGCATCTTTTGTCAGATACATCGGATAAAATTGACAGAATCTAAGTGTCAGAGTGAATAATTGTTTTTATCAACATCCTTTGTCAGATATATCAAATAAAATTGACAAAATCTAAATTTCAGAATGAATAAATGCTTTAACAACATCCTTTATCGGATATGTCGGATAAAATTGACAAAATCTAAGTATCAGAGTGACTAAATTCTATATCAGCATCCTTTTCTCGGATACATAGGATAAAATATCGGATAAAATTGACAAAATCTAAGTATCAGATTGATTTTTTATCAACATCCTTTATCAGTTACAACAATTATAATTAACAAAATCTAAATATCAGAGTGAATAAATGCTTTTTCAGCACCCTTTGTCGGATATGTTGAATAAAATATGCAAAGTCAACATAGCTTTATTTCATTTTTTAAGGTTAAATATAAAACGAGGTTACGTGCGCACAGGTAACCTCGTCTAAATTAACCTTAAAAAATGAAATAACGCTATGTTGACTTTGCATATTTTATTCAACATATCCGACAAAGGATGCTGAAAAAGCATTTATTCACTCTGATATTTAGATTTTGTTAATTATAATTGTTGTAACTGATAAAGGATGTTGATAAAAAATCAATCTGATACTTAGAATTTGTCAATTTTATCCGATATTTTATCCTATGTATCTGAGAAAAGGATGCTGATATTGAATTTAGTCACTTTGATGCTTAGATTTTCTCAACTTTATCCTACATATCCGATAAAGGATGTTGTTAAAGCATTTATTCATTCTAAAATTTAGATTTTGTCAATTTTATTTGATGTATCTGACAAAGGATGTTGATAAAAAAAAAATTATTCACTATGACACTTAGATTCTGTCAATTTTATCCGATGTATCTGACAAAAGATGTTGATAAATAAAATTTATTGACTCTAACACTTAGATTTTGTCAACTTTTTCCTATGTATCCGAGAAATGGATGTTGATATAGAATTTAATCACTCTTATACTTAGATTTTGTGAAATTGCTGTATTGTCTGTCTAGGAAGCGACTTGAATCGATAATGAATATTAATAAAGAATTTGTTCAATTTTTTCATAATTTCCTAAATTAAATTTCTGTATTGTGTTCCCAAGAGGTGAATTCAAGAAAGAGTTTGTAACTTACTTACTTAGTTACTTACTTACTTACTTACTTACAATTTTTTCATAATGACATAATGACATATCCAACAACGGATGTTGATAAAGAATTTATTCGTTCTGATACCTAGATTTTTTCAATGTTAACCCATGTGCCTGAGAAATGGATGTTGATGTAGAATTTAATCAATCTGATACTTAGATTTTTCAATTTTATCCGATATTTTATCCTATGTATCTGAGAAAAGGATGCTGATATAGAATTTAGTCACTCTGATACTTAGATTTTGTCAATTTTATTCGATGTATCTGACAAAAGATGTTGATAAATAAAATTTATTCACTCTAACACTTAGATTTTGTCAACTTTTTCCTATGTATCCGAGAAATGGCTGTTGATATAGAATTTAATCACTCGTTTACTTAGATTTTGTGAAATTGCTGTATTGTCTGTCTAGGAAGCGACTTCAATCGATAATGAATGTTAATAAAGAATTTGTTCAATTTTTTTTTCATAGTTTCCTGAATAAAATTTCTGTATTGTGTATCCAAGAGGTGAATTCAAGAAAGAGTTTGTTACTTACTTACTTACTTACTTACTTACTTACAATTTTTCATAATGACATAATGAGATATCCAACAATGGATGTTGATAAGGAATTTATTCATTCTGATACCTATATTTTGTCAATGTTATCCCATGTGTCTGACAATAGATGTATGCAAATTCCTTTTCTTACATCTCCGATTTTTTAATAGACATTCTAAACGTTTGATATGCTAGCTTACTCTAAAAATAATGAACACATAACAATGTAATATTTTTAATGAAATAATGCTATGTAGAATATTAATACAAATATATATTATGATACATTATTAATACCAATGATTAACTTTGGACATTTTGAATCTGTTCCATAAAATAGTTCACCATGTTCTCTCTTGATATTGTAGCTATTGTCTTCTCTTAGTTCGTAATCAGTAGAATAATCATTATTCCATTTTGAGTCATACACAATTTTTACTGGTGTCTCATCAACAGGCTCAATATGCTTTTTGTCTTTGGTATTATTTGGTTCATTGACTGTTTGATCAATGGCAATAACGTTTGCTGGTGCTTTGTTTTTCATCGATTCATCTATATATTCCATAGTGATATTTTCTTACAATGCCCTTTTTATTTTTCTGGCAATTTCACTGTCTATTATCACATTATTTTTACACAGGTAACAGTTTCGGCACGTAGACAAGACATGATTTACGGTATTAGTAGAAGAGTAGGCCTTTCTTTTATTGACCTTCCGTTGAATGCTAATACCCGAAAGCTGACGATTGCATGTATCAGTAGGTAATGTGTTACCTGCAACAGTAGCAAGGAGTTGTCCTCTATCATCAACGATTATTTTTATGTTGGCATTCTCTTTGAGTGCAATCATCTCTGGAGATCTCAATCTCGCATAACCACCAACATAATAGTTGAATTTTTTCGGTATTCCAAAGAAATTTAATTCCTTACTGTCATGACAATGCATGCATACATTTCCAATAGTGGTACCACTTGTACTTGTTTCATAGTTTAAATACTTCTCTTTGTCGGCCTTCAATACTACAATATCCTTGTTATGTGAACACACTTTATTAAAATGCTCCATCTTCACTTTTTTTAAAGATATGATTTATTTGTTTATCGTTCCACTGCGTAAAAAATACTGATTTAATACATGCAATAGACTAGGTAGTGTCGACAACCGGACATAGAATACCAGTGGGAAAGCCACATCGTGTCTCTGGCCAATCATAGAGTACAATTGTTAGAGCCGTAAGCATATTTTGTCATTTTAAGATACGTACAAAAAAAATAAAAAAATAAATAAAGTTAAATAATTTCGAAGTTTTAAAAAAAATTGTTTGTTTTTATGAAAAAAATATCGAATTAGAACCATCAGTCCTCATCATTATGAGTATCCAAAACTGGACTTAAGTTTCACATTTAAACTAGAGAATTGTATTTTCCATAATTTTCTTACAAGAAACTAGAGTTTACGGTCAAAAACCCTTAGTAGCTCAGATTTTAAGGAAATAATTTTATCTTTCGATCCAAAAATAGACTCAAGTTTCACATTTGAACCAGAGAATTGTATTTTCAATAACTTTCTTTCAAAAAACTAGAGTTTACGGTCAAAAACCCTTATTAGTTCAGATTTTACAGAAATAGTTTTTTTTTCGATCCATAACTGGACTTAAGTTTCACCTATGAGCCAACGAATTGTATTTTCCATAATTTTCTTACAAAAAACTAGATTTTACGGTCAAAAACTCTTATCAGCTTAGATTTTACGGGAATACTTTTATTTTTAGATCCAAAATGGACCTAAGTTTCACATTTGAACCTGAGAATTGTATTTTCCATAATTTTCTTACAAAAAAACTAGAGTTTACGGTCAAAAACCCTTATTAGCTCAGATTTTACGGAAATAGTTTTATTTTTCGATCCAAAAATAGACTTAAGTTTCACATTTGAACCAGAGAATTGTATTTTCCATAATTTTCTTACAAAAAACTAGAGTTTACGGTCAAAAACCCTTATTAGCTCAGATTTTACAGAAATAGTTTATTTTTCGATTCATAACTGGACTTAAGTTTCACATTTGAACCAGAGAATTGTATTTTCCATAATTTTCTTACAAAAAACGAGGGTGAGTTTATGGGTGACTTTACGGTCAAAAACCCTTATTAGCTCAGATTTTATAGAAATAGTTTATTTTTCGATCCATAACTGGACTTAAGTTTCACCTATGAGTCAACGAAATGTATTTTCCATAATTTTCTTACACAAAACTAGAGTTTACGGTCAAAAACCCTTATTAGCTCAGATTTTGAGGAAATAGTTTATTTTTATAGGTTTCAGACAACACATACCTACGAAAGACTAAGAAACCTAGCTAATAAAAGCCAGAAATAGCAAATTAACCATCCCAAATCATAAGTTTCAGACAACACACACCTACGAAATACTAAGAAATCTGGCTAAGAAAAGTCGGAAATAGCAAATTACACACCCCAAATCATAAGTTTCAGACAACACACACCTACGAAATACTAAGAAACCTTAGTGTGAAGCATGGTGTATTTCTCTAAAGAGATACCGTCTTATTGGTCCCCAGTGGGGGGTGATCAAGTCTCCACGAGGACAAGACCTTTTGTAGCGTGGTAGGCAGGATTCGTATCTACTCAAGATGTTGCTAAAACTACTTTAATAAACTAATAGACAAAATACAATACTAGAGTACACTCGTGAACAGTCTTCTTGAAGCCGTAGAGAATCCGAGCTATAGTCAACTTGCACCGGCTGGCACCGTTGATTTGGAAGTGGCTGCTGCACTTTCCAAGCTCACCGTCTATAGTTGGCTAGTGGAGGTTACTGGAACTCTCCGATGGCAGTTGATGTGGAGGTTATTGTTAAACTCTCCCAGCGCACCGTATATTATAGAAAGGTGGAGGTTGCTCGAACTCTCCCAGCGGTGTTCCTCTAACCACTTTTCACTGTTGGTTCTCAAAGCTGAACTGTCCACAAGTTGTCTTTTCCCCCTCTTATCTTCCAAAGCCCAAGCATGGAATTCTGGTTCCATGACCCCCAAAGTAGCCTCTCACTGGCTGGTAGGTTTTTGGTCATGGTGATCGACTTCCTTGAATAGAAAAGAAGGCAGAAACAAGTACTTAAAACAACACATACCAACTATACCCTTGAAGTGGAACATGAACTAAATACCAAAAATATACCCTTAATGTAATAAAACACTAAATACGAGAAATACACTTATATCTAACTTGCGTAAGCCTAGCAACAATCTTTACATTTCTCCCCCCCCCTCTTTTTTTGAAAAAAAAAAATTTTATTACTTTTTTTTCATACGTTTTAATTTAATTTTTATTCCTTCCCTAAACTGCATTGTTATTATTCATTGTCCCCTTGTTCGACTATTCTAAAACCACTTTTTTTCATTTCTCTATAATCAATCCATAATTTCCTTAATTTGAGGAGAATCACCATGAAAATTCCGATAAGGATTAGAAAAATTAACGTGCCGCCAGTCATGATCCAAATACTCATGGACTGTGCTGATTCAATTTTTCTGTGTAATTTTGTTTTGCTCAAAACAGATTTTAGGCTATTTATGCCTTTTTCAGAATACATCTCTCTCTCGAGAAAGCTATGAATTTTTTTGAAGTTTAATGATTCGAAATCAAAATTAAGTTTTGTAGCATTGAAAAGAATTTTATTATGAGCGAATTTAGTCAAGTTGACCTCTGTTTTGCCTTCATACAATTCTGGAACGGAGAATTTTTCATGGGCAGGGAACATTCGTCTTTTAGTTGAACAAGGACGGATCCTACAATTTCTAATCGTTGTTGCTCCCTTAATCCTTGGCATATGACAAGCATGTTCAATTTAGCTGAAATTGGTGTAACAATTAAGAAGTGAGTTTTCCCAACAGGAGTTATAAGAGGATTATTAATTTTTCGTTTATTAATATCGCATTCATTTTTAATGATTTCTTGGTTCTTGTGAAGCAACCGAAGGAACAGTCAAGAAGCGTGCTGTGACGTATAACGATTCTGTCTTTGCAAATTACCCTTTTTGCATTAAAATTACAAGAGTTGATGAAGTTTTTATTTTGCAAAAAATACATTTTTTCTTCTTGATCTATTCCAAAGTATGGGGAAGTTGGTATGAGGGAATGAAATAAATTTGTGTCATTGGTGGGATAGGGAATGCTTAAAACTTCAAAAAGTTGAATGCGTCCTGATCTTTTAATTAAATCTAACGAACACGAAACTATCATTGATATAGTGTCACTCACAATATTGCATTCAGTGTTTTTACATACCCTTGATGGGCACCTCATAATAATTTGTTATGCATTAAGGCAATGGTTGTGGAGATAAGTTTTTTTGGTACCAAAATTTTATATTTATTTACACGTCTTTTATCTCCAGTACTATCGACTGCATAAACTAGCCCATTATGAATTACCAGTTCATATTTTAGAAGCCACTTTGGTAATATGTTTGCTTCATTTGCCTCAATTTTTAGCCTGGGAGACTCTATACCAGATTCATGTACATGATTTCCCTGTGAGCACAAGCTTGTGCCACCTTTGCGCGCCGGAATGCCACCCTTTTCTGCATCCCTATGGATGCAACCCTTTTTTGCATCCCTTAGAGGGGCCTCAGTGGCTTCCCTCTGGATTACATGACCCCTTGTCATGACTTGCTCGTGACTAATAGGCACGATAGGCCTACCCCTTATGGTTGACCGACTATTACAAATTACAGAATTTGGGTCCGAGTCCTGAGACTCCATTTCCCGAAAATCAAATCGTTTTCCGGGTACAGTTTCCAAAAATTTGTTCGCTGCTTTTATTTCTTTAT
The DNA here is from genome assembly GCA_027921565.1 of Artemia sinica. Classification (NCBI taxonomy): domain Eukaryota; kingdom Metazoa; phylum Arthropoda; class Branchiopoda; order Anostraca; family Artemiidae; genus Artemia; species Artemia sinica. The sequence goes on along the minus strand of CM051261.1, from coordinate 25,315,665 downwards.
CGCGCTTTTGAGCCTGTCTGAGTTCCTTCTCTCCTAGTCCAATAAAATCAACATATTCACCTTGAAGGCAGTCAAATTCCTGTTCCAACTCATCAAGATTAACTTTTCTGTATTTTTCAACAAATTCAGAACTAGGGCGGCTCAAATAGTCGCTAGGATTTTTAACTCCAGGAATGTGATGAAAGGTAAATTGCTCACTGTCTATTAAAACAGCAATACGGTATAACTTGCTATTTACGTCCTTAGCTCTCTTTAAATAAGATAGGGCCCTGCAATCTGTATAGCAATGTGTATGAGCGGACCATAGAAACGTTTTTTGAAAATGTTTAATCCCGGAATAAAGTGCGAATAATTCTCTATTATGATTGTCATATCTAGATGCGGGTCCGCTGAGAATTTTAGAATAGCTTGCAACTATTTGAAAGCGATCTGTGGTTTTGCATTTTACACAAAGTAGAGCGCTAATTGCTTTCATGCTAGCATCTTTGAACAAATGAAAATCCTCTGATTTCGATGGAAAACGGAGTAGAATTGTGTGTGGATTAGTAAGTTCGGATTTTAGTTTTTCAAAAGCCTCCATTTCGGTGGGTCCATAAACAAATGGGACATTTTTGCGAGTTAGGCGAACCAAAGGATATGAAATTTCTGCGTAGTTAAGGTAAAAACTTCATAGAAATGAAGTCATGCCTAGGAAACTACGAACGTCCGAAACGTCCTTAGGCGGTGTCATCGCCCTAATCGCTTCAACCTTTGATTCTTGGGAGAGATCCCTTCGGGTGAGACTTTGAATCCTAACAGATTGACTGAATTTGCAAAAAAACAGCATTTTGATAAATTGAGTTTAAGGTTGAATTCACGTATCCTTTCAAAAACAATTTGTAAGCGTCTCAAATGATCTTCAAATTTTTCGCTTTCCGTATGTATTGTTAGGTCATCTACGTACCAACTCAGAAAATCAGAGAAATTTATTTCATCATTTGTTTTACTAGGGACATCCCGAAAAATTATTCCCAGAAATTCTAAAAATTGTCGAGGACTGCTTTTAGCTCCCATTGGTGCTTTCAAAAATCGGTATGACATACCTTTAACATTGAAAAAAAATAATTGGCGACTTTCTTCGGATAAATTGCATGCATAAAAGGAATGTTTGATGTCTAATGTAGAGAATTGTTTTTTCCCTGCCATATCAGTTATAACTTCTTCAATTCTGCGAATTTCCCATTGACTATCTTTAATACCTTTATTGACTTCTCTAAGATCAATTAAGAACCTACTGTTTTCTTCATTCCAAAGATGTTTTGGTAAGATTTTGCCCTCTTTATTAGGTTTGCCAATGATAAAAACAGGTGAGTTGAATGGTGATCGACCCACTTCAATAATCTTAGCTCGAAGCATTTCCTTAACGTGTTTCATTACTACTTCCTGCATTAAAAATGGTAATGGAAATTGTTTTTTTGCTTTTAATTGGAACTGTTTCATCAATTGGAACGACAAACCCATCTAAGTCATTACCCCCAATATCATAAGCAGTGCGAGCAAATACATCTTTAAATTTACAAATGAAAGTTTTAAATTTCTCACTATTTTTATCGGCTAATTCTCCGGTATTGACATGTTTTAAAATTCATCATTAGGCCATTCAGTTTTTAAATCTACCTGAGTTTTATTGCCTTGAGAAAATTCATTTTCAGCACAGGCTGCAATTAACCCAGAGCTTGAGGCTAAGTCTTCTGGGAGAAGCTCAAAATGTCCCATTAATTTACCTCTTAATAAGGTTACTTGATAGTGCGTGGGGTTAAACAATACTAAGGAAAATGAGGAATGAGACACTTCACTGACTGACTCTGAAATACAGATTTGCCACGCTGGTGAAGGCGTGCGATTCCAACATTTTATGCGAGCATTATTTCTACCACTAAAATCATTCCTGAAATAATTACCTCTAGTTGATCTTGACATAGAGGGAGTTCGGCTTTGTGACATATCATGGTTAATGTTTTGACTGCTGACTGCTGCAGTTAAAACTTCATTAGGACTACAAAATGTTAAATCTATTGTTTCAAATTTCCTAGCTAGTTCTAGTAGTTCATCATTATCGCAATCTGGTGATGCTTGTTCCATTACTCGGCGCGCGATATTAGTTTTTAAGCCACTTTTAAAAATGTTTGATATGAGATTACTGGCGTCGTTTTGGTCGGCTGACTTGCAATAATCCTTTGCCTTACCAAATATTCTAGAATAAATTGAGAGACTAATTCGTTCTCTTTCTGTTTTTGTCTAACTAATTCTTGTAGTTTTTGTCCTACACTTTTTTCTGGGCAAAAGGCTATTTTAAGGGTTCTTTCGAGGTCTGAAAGATTTTTGATACTGTCCGGATCAAAATTATACAGAAATCTCTGAATCTCCCCCCTGGTGTAACAGATAGCCTGAGACACCATTGAGGCGTCCTCCTTGGACTGACTCTTTTGTATTTGTTTTAGAGTTAAAATCCAGGAATGAATATCGGCTGGATACGAAAGCATAGGAATTGGCGGACATTGTTCTATATAATAATTAACAGGCATAGGAGGAGATGGTTGGTAAATATCAGAACTAACTCTCTGCGAGGTCAGACGAGCCTCTGCATCTGCTAGCTTAGCTTCGAGGTCTTTAACATGGGCCTCTAAGTCGGCCGGTATGGTTTTAAATTTAAGGCTAGGAAATAGAGACAGCTTAATGAATTATTAGAAAGGAGTTTCTAAAGAGTAGTCAACAACACCGTGAGTAGCTGCCACCAATGTGAAGTATGGTGTATTTCTCTAAAGAGATACCGTCTTATTGGTCCCCAGTGGGGGGTGATCAAGTCTCCACGAGGACAAGACCTTGGGTAGCGTGGTAGGCAAGATTCGTATCTACTCAAGATGTTGCTAAAACTACTTTAATAAACTAATAGACAAAATACAATACTAGAGTACACTCGTGAACAGTCTTCTTGAAGCCGTAGAGAATCCGAGCTATAGTCAACTTGCACCGGCTGGCACCGTTGATTTGGAAGTAGCTGCTGCACTTTCCAAGCTCACCGTCTATAGTTGGCTAGTGGAGGTTACTGGAACTCTCCGACGGCAGTTGATGTGGAGGTTATTGTTAAACTCTCCCAGCGCACCGTATATTATAGAAAGGTGGAGGTTGCTCGAACTCTCCCAGCGGTGTTCCTCTAACCACTTGTCACTGTTGGTTCTCAAGCTGAACTGTCCACAAGTTGTCTTTTCCCCCTTCTTATCTTCCAAGGCCCAAGCATGGAATTCTGGTTCCATGACCCCCAAAGTAGCCTCTCATTGGCTGGTAGGTTTTTGGTCATGGTGATCGACTTCCTTGAATAGAAAAGAAGGCAGAAACAAGTACTTAAAACAACACATACCAACTATACCCTTGAAGTGGAACATGCACTAAATACCAAAAATATACCCTTAATGTAATAAAACACTAAATACGAGAAATACACTTATATCTAACTTGCGTAAGCCTAGCAACAATCTTTACATTAGCTCAGAAAAGCCCGAAATAGTAATTTACATACCCTAAATCATAAGTTTCAGACAAAACACACCTACGAAATACTAGGAGACCTAGCTCATAAAAGCCGGAAATAGCAAACTACACATCCCAAATCATAAGTTTCAGACAACACACACCAACGAAAGACTGAGAAATCTAGCTCAGAAAAGCCCGAAATAGTAATTTACATACCCCAAATCATAAGTTTCAGACAACACACACCTACGAAATACTAGGAGACCTAGCTCATAAAAGCCAGAAATAGAAAACTACCCACCCCAAATTGTAGGTTTCAGACAACACACACCTATGAGAGACTAGAAACCTAGCTCTGAAAAGCCCAAATAGCATCCCAAATCATAGGTTTCAGACAACACACACCTACAAAAGGCTATGAAACCTAGCTCAGAAAAGCAGGATATTGCAAACTAAAGATCCCAAATCATAGGTTTCAGACAACACACACCTACGTAATACTAAGAAATCTAGCTCAGAAAAGCCCGAAATAGTAATTTACATACCCCAAATCATAAGTTTCAGACAACACACACCTACAAAAGGCTAAGAAACATAGCTCAGAAAAGTCCAAAATAGTTTAATTTGACCAAAAAAAGAATCTCTTTGTCAAGGAAACCCTTGCCGATATCCATAAATATGTGGTATTAATAATTTCAGATAATGCGCATGCAAAAGGTTGATTGTCCCTCTTGCTAACAGGATTAAACACAGATGCTTTTAGACCGGAAAAAGACAGCACACTTTATTTTTGATAATGGGAAAAGTGACATTTTGAACGAAATAACTATTTCTAAAAAATTAAACTTGTAAACAGAGGGGAGGAGGGGGGATGGGATTTACATAATGGAAAAAAGAGCTTATTTTACGTTTTCTAGTGACTATAATCATCATATTGTAGAGTTTGTATTTTTGGGGGGAGGGGTATGCCCCCTAAAATTTGAATTTACTGGAGAGATGACTATGTAAAATTATTCTATTTGGAAATAAATTAAGAAATTTACTAAAATGTACTCACATTATAAATCGAAGTAGGCATTGCTTCAAAGTCAATAATATTTAATGTATTATCCATGATATGTTAAAACATTTTGAAAATTTAATCGTAATGCATGGCCGTTATATACAAAATCTCAAGGACGGATGTAAACCACTCCTTTTTTATTTGAACCCAATCACCAATCAAGTTATCGTATATGGAGCAGCCTCTGCTGTCTCTGATTGGCTCTAAAAAAGGGATGTTGCCTCAAAAACCACTCTGGTTGTGTTATATAATCTCGACTATACTCTCAAAACATGTTGGACCACTTTATAGGTTTGCCAGCTTTTTTAAAATGTGCACGTGAAGCTACACTGCATATTCTTGTGAAATTCCTTGTGCAACTGATATCAATAGCAAAAAACCAGTCTGATTGTCTTATACAACCTTGACTATACTCTCAAAACGTGTTTGGCCACTTTATAGGCTTGCACGCTTTTTTGCAATGTGCACGTGAAGCTACGCTGCATATTCTTGTACATGCTAGAGATAAGACAAATTACGCAAGCATGGTTCATTTCAATAGGTAGGTTACTACTGTTAGGGTAGTTGCTCTAGTTTTGCAGATTTATCTGGCATCATCTGCGAAGCAGTAATTTTGTTTGTATCATGCTTCAACTTAGCTCCTTACCTCCATAAGAAAAACACTGTTTTATTCCATCAATCCTTGCTCATTTTATTTTTTAACTATGCCCAAGAAATGATGCAAGTTGATCATTCTTTAAATTAGGCGACAAAACTAAAGAAGCTCCGCAACATTTTGAACCTCTTTACATAAAAATCGATGTGGCAGAAAACGCCATTTTGCTGTGTACCGATTTCTTTTTTTTTTACTTTAAAAGGTCATCATCTGCCGACGATAAATCTAGATTCTTGGTAATCTCTGCAACATTCACGTCATTATCAGCTATTCGAGCCATTCGTCATTATCATGTTATTCGAGATGGATGGGGGCTCAATCCCCTTATTAAGGTTTTTAGATCATGGCAAATCGGTTGGATATCTTACAATTTTCTATTTTTGATCAAATTATCTTCTCCTGGCCAAGATGAATGTTATGTGGCACAGAATGGTAGAAAATACCCGATTTGTAATGAACCAATCTCTTTCGTTACTTAGAAAGGTCACTAGATGTTGTAATCATGGTTGCAGCAGCAGCTGCAATATAGTAAAGAGCGAACAACGGCCCATAGTAACTGAAAGTTAGAAAACGTGTTTAGAAAAAAACTGCCTAGTGAAAAAAAATTGCCATCTGACAGTAATTCACAGATGATAACTATCATTTAGGCAGCGCGCTGCCTAAGTAAAGAACGATGTGGGCACTATGTGTTTTTTTTCTTTTTTTTTTCTTTTTTCTCCATACCCGGGCACTTCGTTTCGAAGGAGTTGTCGTAGAAACTTCGAAAGGGCTCATTCGATTAGAAATTGGAGTGGCTAATGCACTTTATAACAGTCAAAAGTGATTGGAGGGCAACTAGCCCCCCCCCACCCCCCTACGCCCATCATTCCCCCAAACACATCCAATCAAAATTTTGAGATAACCATTTTGTTCAGTGTAGTTGATTTCCAGATATATAATATCTTTTTTAGGACACTCCCCCACAACCCTCGAGGCAAGGGTTTTAAGTTATGCCCTGAGGGCATATAAAAACAATGTTGGCACAATGTACCCATTATTATTTTTTCCTTTAGAGCAAGGCACTTCATATGGAAGGGGTCGTCGTAGAGACTTCAAAAGGGGCTCATTCGATTGGAAATCGAAAGTTCTAGGACCCTTTTTAATAGTTGAAAGTGATTGGAGGGCAACTAGCCCCCCTCCCCCACGCCCATCATTCTCCCAAACACATCCAATCAAAATTTTGAGATAGACATTTTGTTCAGCATAGTTGATTTCCAGATAGAAAATGTGTTTTTGAGGAGGACACTCCCCCACAACCCTCAGGGCAAGGGTTTTAAGTTATGCCCTGGGGGCATATAAGGTTTTTATAGAAGGCGTTGTCGTAGAAACTTCAAAACAGGCTCATTCGATTGGAAATTCGAAGGGCTAGTAGCCTTTTTAATAGTCGAATGAGATTGGAGGAAAACTAGCCCCCCTCCCACCCCCACCATTCCCCCAAACACATCCAATCAAAATTTTGAGATACCCATTTTGTTCAGCGTATTTGATTTCCATATAGAAAATATGTTTTTGAGGAGGACACTCCCCCATAACCCTCAGGGCAAGGATTTTAAGTTAAGCCCTGGGGACATATACGGTTTTTATAGAAGGCGTTGTCGTAGAAACTTTTAAAAAGGCTCATTCGATTGGAAATTTAAAGGGCTAGTGCCCTTTTTAATAGTTGAAAGTGATTGGAAGGCACCTAGCCCCCCCCCCCACGCCCATCATTCCCGAAAACACATCAAATCAAAATTTGGAGACAGCCATTTTGTTCAGCGTAGTTGATTTCCAGATAGAAAATATGTTTTTGAGGAGGACACTCCCCCACAAACCTCAGGGCAAGGGTTTTAAGTTATGCCCTGAGGATATATAAGAACGATGTTGGCACAATGCACTATGTGTTATTTTTTCCTTTAGAGAAGGGCACTTCATATGGAAGGGGTCGTCGTAGAAACTTCAAAAGGGGGTCATTCGATTGGAAATTGAGAGTTCTAGTGCCCTTTTTAATAGTCGAAAGTGATTAGAGGGCAAGTAGCCCCCCCAAGCCCATTATTCGCCCAAACACATCCAATTAAAATTTCAAGATAGCCATTTTGTTCAGCGTAGTTGATTTCAAGCTAGAAAATATGTTTTTGAGAAGGACCCTCCCCCACAACCCTCAGGGCAAGGGTTTTAACTTATGCCCTGGGGGCAGGTAAGGTTTTTATAGAAGGCGCTGTCGTAGAAACTTCAAAAAAGGCTCATTCGATTGGAAATTTAAAGGGCTAGTGCCTTTTTAATAGTCGAAAGTAATTGGTGGGCAACTATCCCCCCCCCCCAAGCCCATCTTTCCCCCAAACACATCCAATCAAAATTTTGAGATAGCCATTTTGTTCAGCATAGTTGATTTCCAGATAGAAAATATGTTTTTGAGGAGGACACTCCGCCACAACCCTCGGGGCAAGGGTTTTAAGTTATGCCCTGAGGGCATATAAGAACTATGTTGGCACAATGTACTATGTATTATTTTTTTTACTTTAGAGAAGGGCACTTCATATGGAAGGGATCGTCGTAGAAACTTCAAAAGGGGCTCATTCGATTGGAAATTGAGAGTTTTAGTGCCCTTTTTAATAGTCGAAAGTGATTAATGGGGCAACTAGCCCCCCCCCCTACGCCCATCGTTCTCCCAATGCATTCCAATCAACTTCAAAAAACGTAATTTGCACTTTACAGAAAAAATACAAATGAATGTGCATTGTCAGTTTAATATGCATATACTGATATTTAGTAATCAGAATGTTTATATTATTTGATTTATTAGCCTAAAGTTATCAAAGTAAAAACATTTATATTTTTTCAGTAAAGTGCAAATTTTGTTCTGGCCTTGGGAAGGCATAGGGGTTTTGCGCCCAACCAGTGTTAATTTCTGCTCGTTTTGAATTTGACTCGATTAATTATTGTAATCTCTGTTCGTTTTGGGTTTCATTTACTTATCGATGCTGACTTGTGGTAGTTTCACGCTTGGTAGATTATTTGATTTGATTTTTGCTAATTTTACGTTTAATGGAGTTCTTTAATTTTCTTCGAAAAACTTATTTTGTGGAAAAAGTTTTTTAAATTAATTAAAAATAAAAGTTTATTGGGAGAAATTTATGGTCATTTCGAAGAAAAGCCTGAAACCCCTCGAAAATGGCGTCATATTAAAATGAATAGTGTACCATTTGAATCAGAATATCCGAAAACTTTATTCAGGGAAATTACAGTCCCCAACCTTGAAAAAGAAGAAGATTCACTTTTTTTGTATGGGTAGCACTGATCTGTCTCCCTTTTTTTTTTCGGGGCTAGCGGTTTACCAGAACATCATAGAGATGCTTAATGGCTCATTCAAAAGCTGTTCATCACATCTACCTGATTTTATAAATTCCACCTTCTAAAAATGCCATATACCCAAAAATGGCACATTCTGTGCCATTTCTCAAGGGGTGAGGCTAGCGGGCTACAAAAACATCATAGACAGATGTTTAATAGCTCACATTAAAGCATTCTGTTTATAAATTCCACCACCTACAACTGCCAAATGGCAATAAAATGGCACTATTGATGCCATGTCTCAAGTGGAAAAGCAAGGGGCTAGTGGGCTGCCAGAACTTCTTATAGAGACGTGTAATGGCTGTTTTGAATTGCTCATATCTACGTGCTTTTAATCAATTTTGCCATTCATAAGTTTCAAATAGCACAAAAACGGCACCTTTTGTGCAACTTCTTAAGTTGAAAAGCTTCGAACTATAAAACGGTACCATTGTAATAATTATGGTCCAAAACCCTAGAATGGAGATTTACAAGGGTCTCTTCCCGTATACTCCCCCTCCCAGCCCCCTTAATACGTCTCATTAGTCCGTTGGGAAAATTTACTATAAGCTCTTTAACACGGTCAGAATAAAAAAGTAAAAAATCATGTTTAGAAAAAAACTGCCTAGAGGAAACAAATTGCCATATGACACCGATTGAGGAATGGTAACTATTATTTTGGTTCGTCTTAAAAATAAAAGTTTATTGCGAGAAGAAATTTATGAGGATTTCGATAAAAGCCTGACACCCCTCAAAAATGGCGTCAGATCAAAATGAAAAGTGTACCATTGGAATCACCATGCAGAGAAAATCTTTTGCAGAGAAATTACAGTCTCCCTCCTTGAACAACAAAGAAAATGATTTTTTTCCTTGTTGTAGCACTGATGTCTCACGTTTTTTTTGTTGTTTTTTTTTCTTCTTCTTTTTTTTCTTTTTTCTAGCAGGGATAGGGGTGACCAGAATATCATAGAGAGATTTATAATAGCTCATTCGAGCGGAAATTAAATTTTCTAGTGTCTTTTTTGTGTGACCAAATAGATTGGAGGGCAACTAGCCCCGCTCCCTGGACGTCCCTCCCCCCAAAGTCATCCAATCCCAATTTTGAGATAGCCGTTTTGCTCAACATAGTTCGAAGGTCAAATATCTTTGGTTTTGGTAATGATACGACCTTCCATAGTCCCCGGAGAAAGGTATCGGTATCGAGCGTATTTATATCACTCGTATTGGTGTGAGCGTATTGTTATTGGGCGTATTGGTATCGCATGTATCTAGACAGATTTTTAATAGCTCATATAAAAGATATTGTAGTGGTGTAATTTCGTCTAAATCCTGAGTGGGGAGGGGGGGCAAAGTTGGATTCAATTTCACCAAATCAAGTGAAAATGATAGTGAAAATGGAAAAATGAGCCATATATTACCATAGAGGCAAAGATATACTAAAGAAAACTGACTTGTTTCTCTGGATGCTTGAATTATGAATGCTTATCTTAGATTTGACAAGATTTTTTTGCAGAAACTAAATTTCAGCTGGGGGGGCAAAATGAGGTGGTGGAGAGGGGGGCGGGACTCCGGTCTGGAGGGGGCAGTTGCCTCCCCCTTCTCCTTTCTGAAATTTATCCCCCCCCCCTTGATGTGCAAATATTTAGCCCAAATTATATTATTATATAAACTAGTATATTATATTTTCATCATGTTATGGCATCTTTCATTATGATTAACCTAACAGCATTTCTTGAGTGTGTGTGGTATAATACATAACTAGCCAACCAGTAATTTTTCTTTTGAGAGGGCATAGACTAATGCTATCAATTTTCTGTATTTTTTTTAAGTTAATCGCTAATGGTGGAATTTATAGGAAGGACGTGAAAAGTGGCGTAATTTGACATTAGAGGGGCGTTGTAGTAAAGGGCGAAACATTAGAGGGGCAACCTAGTAAAGGGCGAACCACAGCCCATAGTAACTAAAAGTTAAAAAACGCGTTTTGAAAAAAAAACTGCCTATTGAAAAAAATTGCCATCTGACACTGATTAACGAATGGCAACGGGGTTAATGTCCATGAACGGGGTTAATGTCCAAGAGAATGTTCGTGTTCGATGCGGAGTACGCCAAGGAGGCGTGTTATCCCCCTATGTTTTTAAGCTTTGTATTGCTAGAGAGCTCTCTAAGATAGCTGATACTTACTTTCTTGGTTTTTCTGATGTATAATATATTGCTTACGCGGATGACATCCTATTTATTAGTTATAGGAGCAAATTTTCTTTGTCTAAAATGGTGGATAATATGAGAAAAGGTTTTTTAGATATTGGACTTAATTTAAATGTTGGAAAGTGCGAGTATCTTTGTTTCAGCGGTAATGCTACGAATTCTCCTTTGAATTGTAATTATTCTTCTATGGGAAGGTGTCATAACATCTAACCGTCAGGAGCACTAACGTCATTTCGTCTACAAAATCCGTCATAACATCGACAAAAAAATCCGTCAGAACCACTAACTGTCATAACATCTGTAATTTTAAAACTTTAGTTTTTTGGGCTTAGGGGGGAAAAGGTACCTAGGTTAGGTTAGGTTACGTATTTAATATATGTTATGCTTTACCCCCACCCCCTGATGTGCAAATATGTAGCCGAAATTTGTTTCTAAACCATTATATACTTATTACTATTATATAAACTTGTAAATTTTTTTAGATGTTATGACGGTGAGTGGTTGTGACGGCTAGTCGAAATGGACGTTCAGTTGATAGCCTACATTGGCTTGGTATTCTCTGTGTAATAATATGTTTTGTTTTCGTCAGTCAGCTGTTAGAGACGCGTGTACCAAGATTAGATGTGGGTATTGCAAGATTGTTGCAAATCGGTCGAAATACAATCGCAAAACTTTAGTGTCACTGTATTCTGTTTTCTCTGACCATGCTATTTTGTACCTTTCAGGTATTTACATTTTGCTTAGGAAGAATGACCTATCTAAGTTAAGGATATGCTATTATCGGTATTACAAATTTTTGTTGTATCTTCCGTTGTCATTTCGTAATCGCCGTATTATCAAAAAGTATAACGCACCTGATATAAGTGAAAAACTTCGTGATTTACAAAAACTGTCCCCTCATCATGGTCTCATTCGTTTGTTTCGCCGAATTTTCTTTTTATTTGTTTATCTTATTTTAAGTGTAGTGTGTGTTTATTTTTTCCTTCCTTTTTCTCTTTACTCCACTATTTTTTACATTGTTTGTGCAGTGGGTTATAAATAAATTATTATTATTACTATTATTATTGACTAGTATTTCGGTATGTCTCAAAAGTAAAAGTTTATTACAAAAAGAAATGTATAGTGATTTCGAAAAAAAGCCTGGAACCCCTACAAAATGGTGTCAGATCAAAAAGAAAAGTGTAACATTGGAATCAGAATTGTCGAAAACCTCACACAGGGAAATTACAGTCTCCCTTTTTGAAAAACAAGGAAAATCGCTTCTTTGTATCGGTAGCACTGATCTGTCTCCCTTTTTTCTTTTTTTTTCTCCAGGCCTAGCAGGTCACCAGAACATCATAGAGAGATACGTAATAGCTCACTCAAAAGCTATTTCTTATATCTACATGCTTTTTATAAACTCCGCCATCTGCTAGTACCACATGGCACTAAAATGGCACTATCTGCCATTTCTCAAGTGGTAGCGCTAGCAGGCTACCAGAACATCGTAGACAGATTTCTTTTAGCTGATTTAAAAGATACTGCTCATATCTACGTTCTTTCTATAAATTCCACCATCTACAATTTCCAAATGGCACTAAAAACGGCACTTTTGTGCCATATCTCAAGTGGAAAAGCTGAGGCCATTGGGCTAGCAGAACTTATAAGAGTTATGTTTAATGGCTCATTTGAAATCTATTGCTCATATCAACGTGTTTTTTTTTACCAATTCTACTATTAATAAGCGCAATATAGCACTGAAATCAACACTTCTGGTGCCACTTCATAAGTGGAAAAGCTCTGAGGTACAAAACAGGTACTATTGTGATAGATATGTTCCAGAACCCTTAACTGGAGGTTTACAAGAACCCTTCCCGCACCCTCCCCCTCCCATCCTCCTCAGTAAGTTTCATAAATCGTCGGCTCACCAGTATGCTACTGAAACATTAGCAGGTTACCATACCATCGTAGATAGATGTTTAATGGCTCAATTATAAGCTATTGCTTATATTTACAAGGTTTTTACAAATGCTACCATCTATTAGATTTCACAGATTTCAATATGAACTAGTTTCTTGGGAGAGTTTGCAGTGAACTCTTTGTCATGGTTGCAGCCTTAGCTGCAACCTAGTAAGGAGCGAACCACAGCCCATAGTGACTAAAAGTTAAGAAACTTTATAGCGGTTTTTTTTTATTCTTTTATTTTCCCAGGCCTAGCGGAATACTAGAACATCATAGAGAGATGCTTAAGAGCTAATTCAAAAACCATTTCTCATATGTACGTGGTTTTTATAAATTCCGCCATCCGCAAGTGCCATATGGCACGAAAAAGAGCACTTTATGCCATTTCTCAAGGGGTGAGGCTAGCGGGCAACCAGGACATCGTAGATAGATTTTTGATAGCTCATACAAATAAATATTGTTCATATTTACGTTCTTCCTATAAATTCCTTCATCTGCAAGTTTCAAATGGTACTAAAAACGGCACTTTTTGTGTCATGTCTCAAGTGGAAAAGCTGGGCCTAGTGGGCTACCAGAACTTCTTAGAATGATGTTTAATGGTTCATTTGAAAACTTTTTCTCATATTTACGTGCTTTTATCAACTCCACAATTCGCAAGTGAGATATAGCACTGAAAACAACACTTTTGGTGCTGCTTCTTAACTGGAAAATCATGAAAGTATAAAACTGCATAATTATAATAATTATGATCCAAAACCCTCAATTCGAGGTTTGCAAGAACACCTCCCGCAGGTTCCTCCTTCAGGCCCCCTTAATAAGCTATGCAATTGAAGTCCTACTAACACGAATATATTAAATTAGATTATTAGAGGCGTGGTTCTCTTAGTACAGCACTGGACTTCAAATTAGATTATGATGCGTTCGATTTCTCCTTGGCTTGTTTTTTTTTTTTTCAATCATTGTTTGTTCCTTCTTATCATTACTTTTTAGATAATCCACGATTTTTCAAATGTGATGCACTCATTTTTCAAAGCATATCCCGGCAAGACTCATTTTAAAGCTATTACTGATATCTAAGTGCTTTTTATCAATTTTACCATCCATAAGTGCCATATAGCACTAAAAACGGCATTTCTGGTGCCACTTCTTAAGTGGAAGAGTTTGGAAGCATAAGACGGTACCATTGCAACAATTATGGTCCAAAGCACTTAACTGGATGTTTATAAGAACCCCTCACATATACTCCCCCTCCAGACCCTCTTAGTAAGTTTCATAAATCTTCTACTCATCTTAAAAGTAATTGCGAAAACAAATTAACTAAAACTAAAAACTTTTCAACTAAAAATCTACCAAAAATTAAGCTTGAATGATCAACAGTTTTGAATTAAACCTTCAAACTTCACTATGCGATGACGCCTGTGTGCTAGTTCTAATGGCGGTATTTGAGGGGAAGGGACGTCCTTGCCCCCTTATTTTTTGCTCCTGCCTAGGTTTTGAAAAACATTTTTTTTTTTTTGGTTATTTCATTGAAAAAGGCACTTTTTTCATTTGAAAATAATAGGTGGAAAAACGGAAAGTGCCCTTTATGGGAATGTGCTATCAAGTCAAATGTATAAAAAGTGATTTGGCATAAATAAAAGTTTTTAAATGCTCCCTTAAACAGCTCTATAAATTTTCAACTGAAACTAAGGAATGAGTTTAAAACTTAAAACGAACACAAATTATTCTGTATAAATAAAAAAGATCATGGCAGTTTTGTTTCTACATTAAATTTGAATCGAAAACGAGCAAAGATTAATCTAAATAAACAAAGTTTTTCCAGGGGAAGTAAAGAGCAAAGTTGAAACTTAAGACGGACAAAAATTATTGCTTCACAGCCTATGTAATATGTATCAATTAAACTAGTACGAATAAACCAACTAATTATGTTTCCCTGTGTTTCTAGGATTATAGAAAATTAGCGCTTTACTGAAAACACAAAATAGTATAGGAGTTTTGGTACAGTAAAAGCAAACCAATTAAGGACACTTTTTACAGAATAGAAATATTATCAGTCCCTTTTAGGATCAATCCCTTTTAAGATAAATAACAATTTATTTTAGGATTGTTACTTTATTTTTATTTTTTTCTCTTTTAATTTGGTATCACTTCTGCACGATTGCTCATTTCAATGCCTGGCTGTCGTTTTCAGAGGGTAGCGTTGCCTATAGTAAAGGCCATACGGCTCCAATGTTTTATTATTATTATTATTTTTTTTCCCCAGAGGCACTTCATATGGAAGGAGTCGTCGTAGAAGCTTCAAAGGGGGCTCATTCGATTGGAAATCGAGAGTTCTAGTGCCCTTTTTAATAGTCCAAAATGATTGGAGGGCAACTAGCCTCCCCCCCATGCCCATCATTCCCCCAAACACATCCAATCCAAATTTTGAGATAGTCATTTTGTTCAGCGTAGTTGATTTCCACATAGAAAATATATTTTTGAGGAGGATACTCCCCCACAACCCTCAGGGCAAGGGTTTAAAGTTATGCCCTGGGGGCATATAAGGTTTTTATAGAAGGCGTTGTCGTAGAAACTTCAAAACAGGCTCATTCGATTGGAAATTAAACAGCTAGTGCCCTTTTTAATAGTCGAAAGTGATTGGAGTGTAACTAGCCCCCCTCCCCCCCCCCCACGCCCATCATTTCCCCAAACACATCCAATCAAAATTTTCAGATAACCATTTTGTTCAGCGTAGTTGATTTCCATATAGAAAATATATTATTGAGGAGGACACTCCCCCACAACCCTGAGGGCAAGGGTTTTAAGTTATGCCCTGGGGGCATACAAGGTTTTTATAGAAGGCATTGTCGTAAAAACTTCAAAACAGGCTCATTCGATTGGAATTAAAGGGCTAGTGCCCTTTTTAATGGTCCAAAATGATTGGAGGGCAACTAGCCCCCCCCCACGCCCATCATTCCCCCAAACACATCCAATCAAAATTTTGAGATAGTCATTTTGTTCAGCGTAGTTGATTTCTATATAGAAAATATATTTTTGAGGAGGATACTCCCCCACAACCCTCAGGGCAAGGGTTTTAAGTTATGCCCTGGGGGCATATAAGGTTTTTATAGAAGGCGTTGTCGTAGAAACTTCAAAACATGCTCATTCGATTGGAAATTAAAGGGCTAGTGCCCTTTTTAATATTTGAAAGTGATTGGAGTGTAACTAGCCCCCTCCCCCCCCCCCCCCCCACGCCCATCATTTCCCCAAACACATCCAATCAAAATTTTCAGATAGCCATTTTGTTCAGCGTAGTTGATTTCCAGATAGAAAATATATTTTTGAGGAGGAAACTCCCCCACAACCCTCGGGGCAAGGTTTTAAGTTATGCCCTGGGGGCATATAAGGTTTTTATAGAAGGTGTTGTCGTAGAAACTTCAAAAAGACTCATTCGATTGGAAATTAAAGGGCTAGTGCCCTTTTTAATAGTCGAAAGTGATTGGAGTGCAACTAGCCCCCCCCCCCCACGCCCATCATTTCCCCAAACACATCCAATCAAAATTTTGAGATAGCCATTTTGTTCAGCGTAGTTGATTTCCAGATAGAAAATATGTTTTTGAGGAGGACACTCCCCCAGAACCTTCAGGGAAAGGGTTTTAAGATATGCCTTGGGGGCATATAAGGTTTTTATAGAAGGTGTTGTCGTAGAAACTTCAAAAACGGCTCATTCGATTGGAAATTCAAAGGGATAGTGCCCTTTTTAATAGTCGAAAGTGATTGGAGGGTGACTAGCCCCCCCCCCCACGCCCATCATTCCCCCAAACACATCCAATCAAAATTTTGAGATAGCTATTTGGTTCAGCGTAGTTGATTTTCAGATAAAAAACATGTTTTTGAGGAGGACAATCCCCCAGGGCAAGGGTTTTAAGTTATGCCCTGGGGGCATATAAGGTTTTTATAGAAGGCGTTGTCATAGAAACTTCAAAAAGGCTTATTCGATTGGAAATTCAAAGGGATAGTGCCTTTTTTAATAGTCAAAAGTGATTGGAGGGCAACTGCCCCCCCCCCACTACGCCCTTCATTCCCCCAAACACATCCATTCAAAATTTTGAGATAGCCATTTTTTTTCAGCGTAGTTGATTTCCAGATTTAAAATATATTTTTAAGGAGGACACTCCCCCACAACCCTCAGGGCAAGAGTTTTAAGTTATGCCCTGGGGGCATATAAGGTTTTCATAGAAGGCGTTGTCGTAGAAACTTCAAAACAGGCACATTCAATTGGAAATTCAAAGGGCTAGTGCCCTTTTTAATAGTCGAAAGTGATTGGAGGGCAACTAGCCCCCCCACGCCCATCATTCCCCCAAGCACATCCAATCAAAATTTTGAGATAGCTATTTGTTCAGCGTAGTTGATTTCCAGATAGAAAATATGTTTTTGAGGAGGACAATCCCCCACAACCCTCAGGGCAAGGGTTTTAAGTTATGCCCTGGGGGCATATAAGGTTTTTATAGAAGGCGGTGTCGTAGAAACTTCAAAAAAGGCTCATTCAATTGAAAATTCTGAGGGCTAGTGCCCTTTGTAATAGTCGAAAGTGATTTGAGGGCAACCAACCCCCCTCTCACGCCCACCTTTTCCGCAAACACATCCAATCAAAATTTTAAGACAGCCATTTTATTAAACGTAGTTTTAAGTTCTGGAAATTAGGTCTTTGAGGATTACAACCCCCCCCCCAAAGCTCTCAGGGCAAGAGTTGTAATTTAAGGATTCTCCGAATCCTTCATATTATTTCTTATGGAAGGGATGCTCGTATAAACTTTAGAGAGGGCTCATTTGATTGAACATTGAAAGTTTTTGTCCACTTTTTAAGAGTCAAAAGAGATTGAAGGGCAACTAGCCCCTCTCCCTCCTCCACGCCCTAAATGCGTCAGATAAAAATTTTGAGATAAACATTTTGTTAAAATAGTTCAAAGTTCTGATAACAAAAAAACTCCGCTGTTGACACAGCCCACCAGGGCCCAGGGTAGGCGTTGTAAGTTTTGCCCTGTGGCATAACTTATTAAGGGGGGTTTATAACATAAGGGAAGGGGTTTTGTATGGGAAGAACGCATAGGAAATCTATTATAATTATTCAATTATAAGGTTAAAATACATACACTGTGATAGATGCAAAATTGCTTTGGCACACAAATTCCTATTAAGGTCAATTCAAAACAGTCGTGTTCCCTTTGTGTCAGCAAGTGAAATGGTCTAAACCCCCTTATTAGAGCTATTTTTTCAATCCATTCATTGTTGTCAATCGCTGTCCACAAGTTATGCAAGCTGTCTATTGTTCATATATAAGGTTTTTATCAAAGAGGTAATCGCATAGACTTTGAAAAAACCCTCATTCGATTTAAATTGAAAGTTCTATATCCGTTTTTTAAAGTCAAGAATAATCGGATAGTAAGCGCCCCCCCCCCATGCCAAAAAAACTTGAAACTTTTTGCAATCAAAAACGAACAAAAATTAATTAAAAAAAACTTTCAGAAAAATAAGTTTTTCAAAGAAAAGTAAAGGCCATTTTAAACTTAAGCTCAGGAGATACAAATACCTGTTAAAATTCAAACTCAGAACGACCAGAAATTACTATTAAAGAATAAATGAAACCCAAAACGAACAGAAATTAAATAAACAATCATAGCAAAAAACATACAACAAGTAATAATATAAATGAATAAATAGATCTTAAAGCGAGTAATGCTTAGATTGAATATGAAATCAAGCTTAAAACGAAAACAAATATTTTGCTATTAAAGTATAAATGAAACTTAAAACGAACAGAAATTGAATAAACAATCAATGCGAACAAACATACAAAATATATTAATGTAAATGAATAAATAAATCTTAAAACGACTGAAACTTAAATTGAATATGCAAATCAAGTTTGAATCGAATAAAAATAACTACAAACAAGAGTTTGGGTATCGTATCACTGCAGAAGCCTAAAACCTACTGCGTCATTGGCGCTTTACTGAAAACAATTCTTTGAAATATTTTCACTTTTGTAACTTTAAGAAATCAAAAATTAATTAAGATTTTAGGGAATAAATATCAGCATATGTATATTAAATTGACAATGCACATTTTTTTTCAGTAAACTCATTTGAATTTTTTTTCAGTAAAGTACAAATTATATTCTGGCTTTTAGAAAGCATAGGGGTTTTGAACCCTACTCACATTAATTTATGCTCGTTTTGAGTTTGACACTAATATTTATTTTAATTTTTGTTCGTTTTTGGTTTCATTTATTTATTGATACTGATTTGGGGTAGTTGTATGCTTGGTAGATTATATGATAGTCCGGACGCCAGGTGTTGAAAATGTGAACCATACAACGACGGAATGGGGCTGCTACGAGAATTAGCCTACCCTCCACTCCCTAAATTGACCATGTGGATTCAAAAATACCCATTGCACTTGCTTGCGAGTGGTGGAACACTCCGAAACTTGACTATTTATTATATTTTGGTGTTTCATGCAAGAAAATGCATGTTCCACAAAGTTTGAGGTGCAGTTTTCCGCTCAAACAGAAATGCCTAGAAGCCATAGAATGTTTTCATAACAAACTAACACGATTAGTTACAAAAAATACATACTTTATGTTTGTTTGCATTGATTGTTTATTTAATTTCTGTTCGTTTTAAGTTTCATTTATACTTTAATAGCAAAATATTTGTTTTCGTTTTAAGCTTGATTTTCATATTCAATCTAAGCATTACTCGCTTTAAGATCTATCTATTCATTTATATTATTACTTGTTGTATGTTTTTTGCTATGATTGTTTATTTAATTTCTGTTCGTTTTGGGTTTCATTTATTCTTTAATAGTAATTTCTGGTCGTTTTGAGTTTGAATTTTAACAGGTTTTTGTATCTCCTGAATCAATCCAATATTTCTTTATGCTGTTCAATGACTTTGCGGTTATTAAAAAAATATTTAATTTTAAGTTTATGTTTTTAAGATAATTTCAATTGTATATGGAAAGCTACTGATGTCACAACTGGTGCAAGACTATGAAAAGCTTTATGGATTAGTTTATTGTTGTCAGGCTTCATACTCACTTTTCACTCCCAAATCAATATTCCTGTTTTTAATATTTGATTTTAGTGTTTTCAGTAAAGCGCTAGTTTTTTATAATCCTAGAAACAGAGGGAAACATAATTAGTTGGTTTATTTGTACTAGTTTGATTGATATATATATTAGATAGGCTGTGAAGCAATAATTTTTTTTCCGTTTTAAGTATCAACTTCGCTCTTTACTTCCCCTGGAAAAACTTTTTTTTAGATTTTTCCGTTCAAACGAGCCCTCTTCTAAAATTATACGACCACTGGTTCGATATGATCACGCACGGGGAAAAAAAGAAGAAAAAATAACGGTGACATAAGTGCTTTCCATGCAAAAAAGTGATTCCCCTTATTGTTGAGGAAGGGGGACTGTAAGTCTTCTGTAAGTCTTCTGGTTGTTGACTATGATGATTCTAATGGTATGTTTTTCATTTCAATCCGGCACCATGTTTGGAGCGTTTTAGACTCTTTTTCGAAATTTCCATGAATTTATTTTCGCATTTAACTTTTACTATTAGGAATAATCAAAATAAAAGCTACCATTCCTAAATCAGGTCAAATTGCGATTTTTTGTCACTAGGCATTTTTTTCAAAATGTATTTTTAAACTTCTGTTTAATTTCAGCCATGATTCGCTCTACTAGGTTGCAGCCGTCGCTGCAACCATGATCGAAGTTGCTACTGGGATAGTTTTGAGTTCATACCCTTAGTTCATCACCATCATTTCTCTTTGCTGCAAAATTGACTTTTCATGGTCAGTTACGACTAGAAATCTATAAAAGTTCGTTTAAAAAGTTACTTCCTATACTTTTCAGAAGTATTGGCATAAATTCAAAAAAAAAACTGAAGGATAACTTATTTCCAACAAGCAACCTAAAGTGATGTGAACTATCAAAAATCCAATAGAGACTGGAATTAAGCCAATCTGAGTAGATAACAAAAATCATATGTGAAGCTCTGCAAGGAAATACAACTGCCCCTCCCCCCTAATGTCTCATTTCAATTTGCACCCCGCTTGAAAAAATATAAAAAATAATAAATAGTTAAGGGGGCAAGCAATTCTCAAACGAATCTGTTCTCGAAGGTCTATGCAATCCCCTTCTGCAGTGCAAGGGTCGGATACTCAGATCTGTGGAACTCATGTTTGGTGATTGAAATATACAAACATTTCAAAACACTGGGAGGACAATGTCGATGCTTGGCCCCCCGCAAAATCAAAACCTTTGCTCTCGGCTCATTGCTAGGACTTTAATCAGATCGAATCAGACTTTAATCGGTCTCGGCTCATTGCTAGGACTTTAATCAGATTCTGGCATGCTAGGTCAGTTAATTATTAATAACGACTGCTTTTAGATCCTAATATACTAGAAAAAGTGTATTTTTCGCGGAGGTAGGGGGGGGGGTAAACTACCAGAAAAAGTAAGGCCTTACAAGGCATTCATGCTGTCTTGCAAGGGATTCTGAGCTACCTCAAGCACCACCATGTGAATGATTGGGTTGGCACCAGCTCAGAAGATAGTTGGCACCAAGACCGTATCCAGGATTTTTGTTCGGGATGACGGGCTACGAAAAAGCTTTACAAAACGCCACAATTTTCTTATATGTATGTTTGTTTCCTTTTTAGGGGTTGGGAGGCTTTTTTTAGTGGGGCGGGTAGGGGTTTCAAACTGGGTACCCCCCCCCCCAGATACAGCCATGGTTTGTACCTGTGGTCATTGGTTCCTTTTCCTTCTCACAATTTTTTCCTTTTTAGGGGTTGGGAGAATTTTTTTAGGGGGGCGAGTAGGGGTTCCAAACTGGGTACCCCCCCAGATACAGCCTTGGCTTGTACCTGTGGTCATTGGTTCCAAGATTTTTGTACTTTTGTTTGTGGCAACAGCTCATAACATTCCCAGATCCAAATATAGACTACCAAGCTGAAAACTTTAGAATCTATACAAAACAGTTCAAAGATTTTGGACTTGCGAGCTCGGCCATCCAAAGCAGTGCCTCGTGTCGGGTATCCATCCCCCCAATATCTATTACTAAACCGGTGGCACCGCATATCAGTACACAAATACGGCTGTTATTCTAATCTTTGACCCCATTTTAAGGAATATTCAGACAAATAGGTATGACGGTTGGGAATCTTATCAGGACAAATTCCAAATCCGGGTTGTAGACCCATCCCTCCAAAATTGGTGCTCGTTACTTACTGCTAAACTAGTAGTACCGTATATTAGTACACAGCTATGGTTGTTATTGTAATCACAATCTAGTCTCTGATTGCATTTCAAGGTATGTTAAACACAAATATGTATGACGGTTGGGAAAATTGCCAAGAAATTCCAATAATAGAAAATTGTATTTTTCAGTGTTTAATCCATATAACAGTAAATGGGCATGAATTACCGTATTCAAAGCGCACTTTTGTATCCCTATTTCACCAAAATCATCCAAGTTATATCTCGGGTTGTGTACCCATCCCCCCCTAAAAAAAAATTGGTATTGCTACAGTATCATATATTAGTGCACAGCTATGGTTGTTATTGTAATCACAATCTAGTCTCTGATTGCATTTCAAGGTATGTTTAACACAAATATGTATGACGGTTGGGAAAATTGCCAAGAAATTCCAATAATAGAAAATTATATTTTTCAGTGTTTAATCCCTATAATAGTAAATGGGCATTAATTTACTGTATCCAAAGCGCAATTTCTATCCCTGTTTGACCAAAATCATCCAAGTTATATCTCGGTTGTGTACCCATCCCCCCCCCCAAAAAAAAAAAAGATGGTATTGCTACAGTATCATATATTAGTGCACAGCTATGGTTGTTATTGTAGTCACAATCTAGTCTAAGAATGCATTTCAAGGTATGTTCAAACACAAATATGTATGACGGTTAGCAATCTTATCAGGAAAAATTCCAACGAAGGAAATAATCTCATCCTTTATTCAATCCATATAATAGTAAATGGAAACAAGTTACCCTATCCAACGCGCGGTTTCTATCCCCCTGCGACCCGACCCAACCGGCTTATTTCTAAGCCATTTCCAGAGATTTCCGCAATGCTCTAATTAAGCTCGACTTCCGGCAGAAAAAGGATATTGAACCGTTTCGGGTTAACAGTCCTTGGAAACTTTATTCTAATTGGTCCTTTTTCGAAATGTAAGCCTAGCTATGATTGGTTGTATGAATGGCCTTGAGATTTTATTTAGCCATCGTGTCCTTGGCGATCTGCGAGACATTTTCTTTGCTCGCTGAATGCTCTCTTATTTTTCCCATATGTTTAGTAGCCTATTTCAATTGAATTAGTTTTTCGTGGAATTCTGATGCAAGTTCGGTGAACTTGTTTTTGGAAACTTGTCAAGCAGGTTAGTTCTATAGAGTTGGTTAGATAGTGCGCTAAAATGATGCTCTGTAAGTTTATATTTTTTGTTTTTAATGATTCGTAGATTTTAAAAAATAATAGGCTACTTTTTGTATTTTTATTATTGTTTTTTTTTCACATAACATTTTAACTATCTCAAATTAATATTGTTGTTCTTAGTAATTCATATAGTCAAAAAACAATAATTGCTGGCAGTAGGGTATTTTTAAAATTCGATCATACTTAATCGTGTTAGCTTGGAGTAGGCTATACAAAAATCATAGTTGTAGGCTTTCACAGTATAATTTCAATTATAGGTTAAATGCCTTTGGCCTAAGCTGTATTTTAATTACCTACTGTGCGTTTTAACTAGGCCTAAATCATACAGCCTGCTTAATGAATTTTGTAGTTAAGGTTATAGCAGTGGCGGATCCCCCCCCCCCCCCCTATCGTAGTCTAAAGTAGTGTAATTCACTTAATTAACAAGTTTGCGTTAATTAAACTTGTTCATAACGCACGTTTATCGGATTAACCTATTTTGCGCCCCCCTAAAAAAAAAAATTCGGATCGACCTATTTTGCACCCCCCCCCCCCCCCCCTAAAAAAATACTGGATCCGCCCCTGGACAGAAAAACAGATAGTCTAGATGAAAGAGAAATACATTTCGATTCCCATTCAGTGCTCTTTCTAAATCTAATAATCCCTACTGTTGTAATTGTAGCCACCTCCTTCCTATGGGGCCACATATCCCAAGGCTATTATAGTGTTTTACTTTTTTTAATAGCTTTGCTTGGATTAAGAACCAACTGTTAATGAGAAATAGGTACAAACAATAATGAAAAATCCAGAAAATCAGTAAACTTCTAGGCATATACGGCCTATGGCTGTAACCTAGGCTTGCTATTAGGTCTATGTTTCGCAAGGTTAGCTCAGGCTTTTTTTTTACTATTTTGTTTTTGGGTTAGAGTTCTAATCTTCTGGGGGAAATTGCCTAAATGTCCCCTACCTTTCTTTAACCATAATCTTTGTAGTGTATTTTGTTGGGGAAAAATCAAGCACCAATTCATTTTGAGGCTCAGGCCCTAGAGGCTCTACCCTCTCCCTGTTGGAGACATTGATTTTAAAATCAGGTTTAAATCTGTGTGGTATTGAGCCAAAGCCCAAGTAGCGGCAATTCACGGAAATTAGGGGGAATGCACTTTCTTAAAATCTAGGGTGGTTGGTTTTTCAAATTCTGTTTAATGAAAATACCAAAAAGGTTAGTTCCAATGAAAATAACGGAAAAGCTAGATGGGCTACTCCCCCCAATTTACGCTGGTGCCAACCCACTTCAAGAAATGACAACTTTTTAACCCATCATTCGTTGATAGGCCTATTCTTAATTGCCTAATTGTAGTAAAAAAAGCCTCGCTTTCGATTTTTTTTTGTAAATTTTACGATCTTCACCAAAGCCCCGCCTGGAAAGCCTCGCAAACCCCCAAAACCTCCTTATGGTTCCCCCCCCCCCGCAACTATACGTACCGGATTATCTGTTCATGGGCACCAGTCTCATACCTTTACATTTTGTCCCTTCATAGGGCCATGAGAAGTGTTCTCAATTCTAGAGGGACCCCCCCTCCCAAATTTTGAAAAATGCCTTTTTTGGGTATTTTCATTTAAAAATATATTTTGGTATTTTAATAAAAAAACAAAATGATTCCCCCTTATATTTTGAAAAGCATACCCCCCCCCCCTAAATTTCCATGGGTTGATGCCACTAGTCATGAGGCTAGGTGTCTGTCACAGGTGTTTACGACTTTCTGTTTTCCGAGTTAGTATCCTGTATATCTAACTGGTCCACAGTTGACCCCCCCCCACCCCCATAGGGCAGTATGAGTGGTCCTAAAAAGTGTTTCTGTCAAAAATTGAAAAGATGACCTATTTGCAACTATTAAAATAAGCCAACAAGTTTTTTGCTGTCTATAAAATGTTCAAAAACCCCATGTGAACTTTATTGAGTCAATTAATAATTATATGACAGCCCTAAAGGTATTTCGAACACTCAGTCTGGGTAGGTGTTAATTAATTGTTCGTGAAACTGGTGTCATTGTGATATTGTTTCTATTGATGACTTGTTGATCATTTGATCAGTGTCACTTAGCCGGCGTTCGCACGCATGTTTAGATTGGCTTATATGCAAAGACACGTGTTTATAGGAGGTAATGATATTAATTCTTCTAATATAAGGGTAAGTTCCGAGCGAACGGCCCTAAATTTCTTAAATCGCATACACCAGGTGGCGCGTCCCAAGCGTGGCGGAACTGTTCAAAGCCTTGCAGAACTCTGCCACTCTTGGCGGAAATGTGCAACGCATGTTAGAACTGCGGCACATATGGCGCTTCCAGATGTACACCCCCGCCACTCAGGCACGTACGCAGGAATTTGTTTCGGGGGGGGGGGCAAATCATTCAAATCCATTATTCTGTGAGAAAAATCAGAAAATTATGGGAAAATGAAAAAAAATCGTGAGATTTCGGGGGGGGGGGGCGGGCCCGGAGGCCCCCCCTGCGTACGTCCCTGCCGCCACTTGATGTCGAGTCTTTTTCGATTCACTTATTCACTAAGATTAAACGTCTCTTCCTTTTCAATGTCGATTGGAAAGGGACCTCTAATCCGCTTACTATTTGAAGGAATAACCAGAAAGTGGTTTTAAAAGCTTTTTATTAGACGAGAAGGATGCTCTTGGGATAAAATTGATAGTCCATATCCATGTAAATATCCTCCATCATAGTTTGTATGGTTTCAGAAAGTCTTTATTGTTCCAAAAGATTTAATTCTTTTTGAAAGTCATCGCTTCCAATGTCGTTTTTTAACTTTTTTTAAATTAATTGTTTTGTATAAAGAAAATCTAATGTTTATTCCGAAGCTTTGAAAATATTTAGTAGTTCAAAGCCTTTCAAATTTAGATTCTGTTAATAATCCAGTAAGCACGCGAGAAAGACCACATCGAAATGTCAAAGATGCTATATGAAAAACAGGTTTTCGCTGACTAGTAATAAGTAGTAGGTAATGCTCACTCCCTGACAAAGATTTAAAGTTTAGTTTTTTGGGGTTGAAGGGGCAAAAAAAGTACCTAGGTTAGGTTACGTATTTAATATATGCTATGCTTTACCCCCCCCCCCCCCTAATGTGCAAGTATATAACCCAAATCTGTTTCTGAACTGTTGTATTTTCATCCTATTTTGTTATATTTTATTAGCGCCCGCTGATACTATGCATCGTTTTCCAGATTCATCATACAGACAGGGACGTTGCTGCTCCAAGCTTTCTTTTCTAATTTCGAAAAGTTAAGCCTTAAATCTAAACTCTGCTGTGTCAATGAAAATACCACTGTCAGTTGGACATAGCTCAACTCACCAAATTACGTATGGGTTACATTTGAGGCTGTGGTATTTACGTATTATACCGCCAACGCTCAAGTTTACGCTGTGTAAAACTCGAGAACAAACCGGTTTTATCTGTCTGTATTAAGAAACAATTAGCTTACGCTCAGTGGAAAACAAGGGGTGGGTGACAGAATACATTGAAATTATATAATTTGGGGTATTATATAATTGGGGGTATATATTTGCGGTTAGGCTACCCCACCCCCCTAGTGTGCAAATATATAGCCAAAATTTGTTTCTAAAGTATTATATTTTCATCATATTCTGATATTTTTCATTCAGATTAACTTAACACCACTTTTTGAGTGTTGTCGGTATAATACATAAGTACCGAGGCTGTAATCGTACCCGTTTTTATTTGGTCCACAGGTATGGCTATAATTTGGCTCGGGTCCTAAAATTAAGCATCTACTGCTCCTACTACGAATAACTCATCACAGCCGCTTGATACCAAAATAGTTGCCTAGACTTTTCTCACCCAGTCTCACCCCAGTCAAGAAACTTCACTATTGATTCCTATCCCATGAAATTTCGATACCGTTAAAATTTTTCGTATAGCTTCCTACCACATTTGAGGATGTCCTGCTTTTCGATGGCTCCAAATGGCAAGGCCGTATCCGGGGGGGAGGGGGGGGGGGTTAAGGGGCTTGACCCCCCCCCCCCCAAAAAAAAAAAAAGTTTGTCTGACTCGTAAAAACGTAACAAAAATGGACATAAACAAATTTTATGTTTTTTTGTAAAACCCCGCCCCCAAATTTTTTTTTTTTTTTTTTTAGTAAAACCTCCTCCGAAAAAAAATCCTGGGTATGGCCTTGCCAGATGGATGGCCGAAGACATGATGTTCGGCAGCTTAATTACCATAAATTTAGTGCGTTACATCCCTAGAAAGTGGGCTCAACCAACATTTTTCGTACTGCTTATTGTTTGATGTATGGTCGGTCAAAAGAGACAATTATTCTTAAGACGATTTGTATGGTGAACATCTAGCGTATCTTCCGTAAGGATTATGTTCTCTCTGAAACACGGTTATTTTCAACTAGCTTACAGCTGCAACTTGTACCGAAAGGACAACATGCTTACATTTTTGAATTCATTAGTTTCAGATCTGCCCGTTCAACGAGCTAGAATTATTGCTGAGATTTTTTTAGAGAACGTTTCTTCGAAAAGAACAATCCCCGTATTTCCGTGACATATTTTTCAATATTAAAAATGGAACTAAATTCCAAAAAGATAACATGGTAAATGGATAGAGCTGAATCGTAAGTATCAAGTGAAATTGTCCTCTTACACTGGTGTGACTGGGTAACACTAGATGGTGTTGCTTGTATTATTTTTTTTTTCTTCTCTGAGACAAGCATGTATTTCCTCTCATCTCAGTTCAGGGCTAAACATCCAGAAGTACTGGAAGACCTGCATCTTGAACGATAATTTATAATAATGTCACATTTGGCGGATTTCGCAAAAAAAAAATGGTGCTTTCGGAGCATTTTCACTTCCTTGGCTGTACTATTCTATACCAGACATTCAGTTTCTTTTATTACTTTTTCCAAAGTACATCAATACACTTTTCCACTGTGTGATAATCCACGAGTTAAAACAGGAAATCATCAGATTCATCACCCATAAATGTTGGCCTTTTACACCTATGCCATAATCTCGTTTGTTCTCTTCTTAATGGACTAAATCTTATGCTTTTTAAGGCCGTCAAAATGCATCAATCTCAGCAACCTTTACAGCTATATAGTTTGTCGGTACGACAAACAAGGTGTTTTCCTTAGCCATATTTCTGTTCAGTAGCGTCGTGAAGATGCACTCTGATTGTTAGATTAAAAGGTACTTGTGCATTATACCCACTCTTTTATGTACTGCTAGTTTGGTTAATGCTAATGAATTACAGTTAGATCACCCGTTTCACACAACTCGACTCTAACAACTGTTTTATGGTCGGGTATCTCTCCCGCATCTGTCCCGGTAACTGCCGCGTCTCATTTGACGTATATAAAAGAGTGGGTATAATCCACAAGTACCGATTAAAAATAAGTTTTCTCCAATGAGAGTTTAAACTTAAAACTACCGTAAATTGTCCTCTGAATGACGAGGGCAGCAGTTTCTGAAAACCTCCACTCTTATGCGGGGCTCCCATGGTGTCAAGAAAGTTAATAAAGCTGCCCATAAAGTTAATAAACCGTTTTCCTCGCATAACTTTGTTGATAAAGATGGTTTTCTCAGCTCTAAGTCTTATTATTTCAGTCATTTTCTAGGAAAAATTGCTCTTGAGTCAAAAAGGTGAAATCTTTGTGGGAGTGGGACAACCTTTATGGTTCGCAATTTCATGAAAAACTTTATTAACTTTGTTGACGCCGTGGGAGCCCCGCAGTAGTGCTAAAGTTTGACTTGCACTTTATTAAGAGTATGCTCAAAATCATAGGTAGCGCAATAGAGCTGCCTAAGGAAAGAGCGAAGTGGGCAGTTTTTTTTTTTCACCTACGCACTTCGTATTGGAATTTTTGCAGAAATTTTGAAGGGGGATCATTTGATTGAAAATTAAAATTTTTGGTTACTCTTTTTAAGTCAAAAGTTATTGGAGGGCAAGCAGCTAGAGCTGCCTAAGGAAAGAGCGAAGTGGGCAGTTTTTTTTCACCTACGCACTTCGTATTGGAATTTTTGCAGAGATTTTGAAGGGGGATCATTTGATTGAAAATTAAAATTTTTGGTTACTCTTTTTAAGTCAAAAGTTATCGGAGGGCAAGCAGTTCTCTTCCAAAGCTTCCTTGTTCTCCAAAGGCATTTGATTAAAATTTTGGGATGTACATTTTGTTCAGCATAGTTGATGCCTGTTCCTCGTAATCGAGGAACAGGCATTAAGGTTAAGATTTCATGGAATGTTGAGGGGAGTGTTGAACTTAAATGTAAACACGCTATGTGCATGCAAGGTTGTCAAGAGAACGTATTTTAGGAACTTGCTTAGACTATTAAGTTGGAACATTCAGGGCCACTACTACTGCAACTGTGCTTACTCGTGACTGTGTCAGCAATTCCTTGTGGCTTCGACTACTTTACCTGTGCTCAGCTACTCACGCTCCTCCTCCATCACAATGCATTCAATGCCTCCCTTGTTAAACTTTCCCAGGAAGTTCCAATTTCCATTAAGTCCCTCCTAATTGCCTCCTCGCATCTTCTTCGGGAACGACGTTATTTTCATTTGGATCTGCTTTCTGAGGAAAAACTTAGAACATTAAGTTGCAACTTTCAGGGCATGTAGAGTAGTGGCGTAATTTCATCAAAATACTTGGGGGGGGGGGGAGTTGGAGCCAATTTTCCCAAATCAATTGAAAATGACAGTGAAAAGGAAAAAGGAGCCATATAGTACCATAAGGGCAAAAATATACTAAAGAAAATTAACCTGTTCCTCTGGATGCTTAAATTATGCAGGATTATCTAAGTTATGACAAGTTTTTTGCAGAAACTGAATTTCAGCTGGAGGGAATGAGGTCTGAAGGGGCGGTTGCCCCCCCCCCCGTGCCCCATAGCAAATCACGCCCCTGATCAGGGGCGTTGTTTGGGAGGGGCAAGGGGGGGGCAGTTACCCCCCCCCCCCCCAGTAGTACGGAGAAAAAAATATTATATAGCCCATGCTCCTTGAATATCCGAAAGTAGATCCCTATTGCCCCCTCCCCCCCCCAATGAAAATGTTGTAGATTCGCCCCTGCCCCTGATGTAGAGGGGGATGTTGAACTAACTAAAAAAACACTTATTATGTAGGATAATTTGATTTCATTGAGTTTTGACTTGTAATTTACTTTCATTTCAAAATGAAGTTTATCTTTCCATTGGATTTTTGTACGTTTTCAGTCTCTTGATGGAAGGGTAAACTGTAAAATATTTTTATAAAAGTAACGTTTGGATCTGATGTGTTCAGAAACGACAAGCGTTTGGCCAAATTTCATACCTTCCCCTGAGTCAGTCCGCTCTTGCTAGACGGCCGTTTTTTTTTTTTGTTGTTGTTTTAGAAGCTAATATGTCAAAAAGTTCAAAAAAATGGCAACCTTGTCCAGCAGTCTGGTACAGATACCTATTGGTATCACTCCCTTTAATTGGTCTGAAAATCGTGTTTCAGATAGTGTATCTTCGCTGAAGATCTAAGATCTACATTTTGGGCTTTATTTCGAGTAAGAGGACATCCCTCGCCAATACATCAGATTATTATGAGGGATGTAATTAGCGAAATTCCAAAGCTTCACCATTTACATTTTTAGGAGAAGCGCTTTTGATAAAATGTTCTTTGTCAGACTCCATATCCATATCTGGCCTTCGTCTGGGAGTGCAATATGTTGTTGGGGGCAAATCGCTCGAAACTTCCAACGTTTTCACCCACGTATAAAAAGCTGGGTCGACTCTGGCTGAGCTTGTGGAGTCAGGCTACTGGACCAAATTGTAAATTGCTTTTGTGTGACAAAATTAATTAAAACTTAAAAGGGAAGAATTTGAAATCCAAAAAACACCAAGGAAATAATAAAAAAAAAAAAATATCCCTTGGACCCAACTCAGATTTATTCATTCATGATTTTTTTTTTTTTAGATTTGTCGTTTGGTTGTTTAAAAATTAGGTAGTTTTTAGTGCAGTACCACATTTTCATCAGTGTTGCCACGTTGAACCATGATAGTAAATTAGCAGAGCTAATTCGTCAAATTTTAACATCAACATTAATAATCTGTTGAGTCTCAAAGCCAACTACGCGTTCAAAGGAACACTGCACCTTCTTAAGCTGTTCGGTGCCATATGTTTTTAGCTTATTTTTGCTGATGTTTTGTTAAATTTTTCTTTTTTTTAATTCGGTGGCTGCTACTATCAAAAGCTGCATATGGAGTCTTTTTCATTAAAAACTGAATTCCTGATTTTTCTCAATTTAAGATGTATATGGTTGCGTAAGATTCCACTTAACCAATTCAGACAATCAGATTTCATTTTCACTGTCATTGGTAGTTCAAATCTTGTGCTTTGGGATAGCCAAAATTTAAAGGGCTGATTTGAAAGTAGTTCACCTAAAAATGTACAAGGCAATTCTTATAATTTGCAATTTGGCTCATTCAGGTATTTTTGAAGTTTTGACGATTTGGCACTACGCCCAAAATAAAGCTGAAATTGGCTGTATGCCCAATTTAAGAAGGTAATTTAGCTCATTCAGGTACTTTGAAGTTCTGACAATTTGGCTCTTCCCCAAAATAAATTCTGGCTAACGTGGATGTTCTGATGGGCTAGAGGCCCAGCGAAGGAATACAGGGCATGTTTATAGTGAAAAGCAATAAGTAGTGAAAGACTTCTTCCAACAAATAGGTGAATTTTCTCAATAGTCACCTAGAAATTCACATCAGAACGCTTGATACTTACGTCTTTCAGTGACCACACCAAAGAAGTGAAGTTAGGTTAATCCTAATGAAATGTACCAAATATGATGAAAATAAATACATTCTATGACCACACTGGCTATACATGAAATATGAAAACTAAGAGAGGAAAGAAAATAATAAATGAAAAATAAAATAAAAAAAGGCGAGAAAACGAGGATTTTGTCAGCCAGTGGCAAAACATGAAGACGAAGAACAAGCAATTTCGACAAGGATCTCCGCCAAGTCGTCCTCAGTACTAAAAAAAAAAAAAAAAAAAAAAAAAAAAAAAAAAAAAAAAAAAAAAAAAAAAAAAAAAATTCGACGCCGTCCTTCGTGTCAACAATGGCCCCGGAGTTTTTTTTTTTTTTTTTTTTATTTATTTGGGTATTGATGATATTCCCACCAGAGTCCTTATTCCATTGAAGAGAGGAGATTGAACATTCGTTTCCTGAAAAAAAATGGTCTGAAAAGTAAGGTTAGAGCCATCACATTTTCAAAAAAAAATCGTTGCCTAAAAGATGAATGATCTCAACAGGGCCGTACCCAGTATTTGTTCCGATGGAGGGGGGGGGGGGTTACAAAAGGATTTTTTCGGGTGGGGGGGTACACAAAAAAGACTTTAAAAACGCATAAACAATTTGCTTATATGCATTTTGTTACGTTTTTACGAGTCGGACAAACATTTCAGAGAGGGGGGGGGTCAAAATCCCTAACATAGCTGTGTTCTTATAGGGAGGATCAGCAGGGCAATGTAGATGCAGAAGATTAAAGTGTGCTTAAAGAATGTGATTCTTTTCGCCATCACGCTAAGAAGAGAGTAATCTCTTTTTTAAGTACTGTATTGTGACATTTAAAACTTTTTATGTGAAGAAATTGGGTTTATTTTCCTATGTTCATATTAGACGTCTTTTCATCGCTCTAACAAAAGTTTTAGCTAACAATTGTACAACTTTGTTGGAAAATTTGAAGCGTAAAATTCAAAAAATGCCAAAAATTTCAAAATCTTACCTTTATATAGGGATGAGGAGGGTTAGATATAATCTCCAATACTAGTCCTGGGGTCATTTTCCAGAAAAACTTAAGAATTCTTCTATTATTAGTTACCCCTTTCCATCCCCCCCCCAAAGATTAATTACTAGTTTCTACGCTATGAACTTTAGTAGAGAATCCATGACTGCTAACATCTCTTTAAGTTCAAAACCTTTTGTTGGGTTCCTGCATATTCCTTCAGAATAAACTTGCCTATTGGACTTAGCTCGTAAATGTATACTTTTAGTTTTCAGGGAGGTGGGGACACTCATATGAGTCACATTTCTCGTCATCATCATTATTTTCACTGCCATTGACATTATGGGGGGGGGGGTGTTATAGACATCTCTACCGCCGCCATCGATGATATCATCAATATCTAGTTATCATTTTTTTTTTGTCAAAATCGACAATTATCATTATCTTTAAATTTTTATCGTCTTAAATATTGTTCACACGTCATTGGTATCATCAGTTATCTTTGAATCTTCTTGGGCAGTGCTATAGTCCTCATTAGCAGGGCTACATACAGCCTAGAGTCCGAGCTTGAGCCCTGGGTGAAAATATTTAGAAGTTCCTTTGCTGTTTCTTTTTCAAAAGTAAAACTAATGCAAACGAAGGCGACTGCATTTATCCAATCGACGTTAAAAAAAGAAAGAAAAACTGTATGAAAAACATATAGCACTGTGAAAAAATGGTGAAAATCGTAAGTTTTTAAGCCCACCTAAAGATCGCACTTCCTGCAAAGGCTGCTTACGCTGTGTTTTGTGGGGGGGGGGGTATTCCTATGTGAGCTGTAGTATTTCTGGATTGAGTTTGACCGGGCTGGATTTTTCATGATTGGAGTTATACATGTAATGTCCTAGCTGTTCCAGCTAAAACACGACTATTGAAGCATTGGTTGTGATCTATCACAGATTACATCAGATTCATCAGATTCAGATTCATCAGATTACATCTTTGTGACTCTGAAACCCGCTCGTAGAGGTGGCTTGTCCGAGTCAATCCTCACTGATTTGATGGTTGGAGCCTTTTGACATAACGACATAGGAGCCTTTTGGAGCCTAAATGACCTTTAGTTTTGATTATATAGAAATCAGATTTTCCTGGTAATTGCTCCGGATAAATCTTATTGGTAGAGGAATGGTGAGAATAAGAACTCTTGTTTATCGGATTATTTAAATTCGTATTCATGAGTTTCTGGGGGGGGGGCTGGGATAGTTTGAAAAAAAAACCTTCAGTAAATTGCACAAAAATATAATAAATAATGTGAGAAACAGCTACGTCTCACTGACACGGGCCCGAAGATCTCCTGGATATGTGTTTTGAATTAGGTATTTTTGGCAACAATGAGTTTGGTTTAACTACCAGAGAAGGGAAAATGTGCATGCAACTATAATGGGGGAAATGGTAGGGCCTAAGAGGACCATGGTTGGGTATTCATTGAAGATTCTTGAAATGGGTTTTCCAAGTAGGCCTATGGGGTTAAGCTATGGGCATTTGGGGTATATATAATGATCGTCCTTGTGCTTAGTATTACATACTATGGCGGTTCACCACAGGTAATGTTCAGTTTTTTTTCTAATTTTTGAGAATAGTAAATGAGTCGATTTGGTGTTAGAAAAGAAGGCAATGGCGAGGATGCATTCGGGATTTTTGAGGCAAATCAAATTGAACGTGGATTTTTTTTTTTTTTTTATCAGTTATGTAAATACTAACTGAAGACGAACGTGTTTTGATACAGATTTGTATTTTATCTTATCAGTAGCACTTATAAATTCAGTCGAAAGAATCAATAATTTTTCAAAGCAACGAAATTACTTTCAGAAAATTTAGTTTTCTAGAATCTCAAAAATAATGAACAGGAAACATAATTTAAAGTCAAGAAATTTAAATTTATAAACTGTATTGGAAGTAGTTCTTTTTATGAATGTTACCCAAAACATTAAAGAATCGGGATAAAAAAAAAATTTGCCCCTCCCCCGCTGGACCCATATTAGGTCTACTTACACATAAAAATTGTACACATAAAAATTGTGACTCTTAGATTTGTTTCTCGAAATTATCAAGGTTTCAGGGCAGTACCACATTTTGTCAGTGTTGCCACGCTCTACTGGGAAAATAAATAGGAAAAACTAAATAGTTGATTTTGATAACCCTTCTCGTCTATACAAAAGATCCGCAAAGACAACTACACCGTCGAAAAAAGCCACACCTTGTTAAGCTGTTTGGTGCTACATATTTTTCGCTTATTTTTTTGCTGATTCTTTGATTCTCGCTTCTGGTTAAAACCAGAAACATTCATTAACGTTCCTTGGAAATGGAATTCCCGACATTTCCAATTGTCAGAGTTAATGATGTGTAAGTTTCCACACAACTAATTAAAAAAATCCGATTGTATTCTACTGTCTTCGGCCCTTTAAAGCAAAAATTTAAAGAAGTTAATTAACTCTTAAAACTCAATTATTTTTCAGAATTTGTGGAAAAATTAGTGGCTACCCTGGGAGACAACACACATTTTCCCAAAGAAAAAAGTTGGCAGTCCCCCGCTCTTTTGGGACACACGTTTAAAAGAAATGAGTTTGCTGAAAAGATATGCTTTCTTTCTGAATATGAGCATTTTCTAATTTATGCATATTTTTGCCTTTCCAGGGGGGGGGCTCATATAAACACCACTGCTTGTAAAGGAATGGAATTCATGGGGCGAGCCTGATGCTTCCAAAAACTAGAATATTGTACATTATCCTTTTTCATAAAGTTCTCTCAGTCAGTGGCGTCATTTCGTCAAAATTTTGGGGGGGAGTGGAGGGGCAAAGCTGGAGCCAATTTTCCCAACTCAAGTGAAAATTACAGTGAAAACTGAAAAATTTTCCATATGTTACCATAAAGGCAAAAGATGTACTAAAGAAAACTTACCTGTTTCTCTGGATACTTGAATTATGCAGGCTTATGTTAGTTTTGACAAGATTTTTTGCAGAAGCTAAATCTCAACTGGGGGGAAACTGACGTCTATGGGGGGGGGCAATTGGGCCTAGTGGGGGCAGCTGCCCCCTCCCCTGTCCCATAGAAAATTACGCTCCTGCTCTTAAAAAGGTACTCGCGGGAGCTCTTTTTGATGGTACTTTTCCCCTCTGCAAGTTTCTTGTAAATAAGAGGAAAACCCTCTCTTTCTCCCGCTGAAAGATGTATGAAAGAAGCAAATATAACTTTCGATATTATTTGAGAAACATTTCCCATCTGCTCATTTAAGATCCTTTAAATCTAGATTTGGCAATTTTTCAAATTTACCATCTGTTTATGTGGGAACGCTCTCCTAGGAAATAGATAATCTCGGCAAAGCGTATAGAAAATAAAATTAAAACGCCGACACAGCTAGGTACCACAAGGTGCAAATCGTAAAAAGGGTAGCATCTTAAAATATTAACATCTTCATGCAGGGACAGAAATTTACATCTGGCAAGAAGATGAGTTTTCCCCTTCAGATTTCGTTTTGTCCCATCTTGATTTAGTTTTTGCCCCTCCCCCAGTGGCAATTCTGGCCTCTCTGGTGCCCGAGATAAAATCTCCCGGGGCCTCCCAAAAATTTTCAGGCCAAATTTTAGCAGACTCATTTATTAACGAAATTTACATTTATTAAGAAAATTTTCTTTTATTAACTAAACTTGAATACAGAATATCACAAAAAGTAAGATTAATTGTATTCGGTCTACTTACTTTTATTTTCAAGGAATGGAGATGAAGATATGGAATAAATGAAAATTTCGAATCAAATTTCAAAAACTACAAAATGATTATAAACGTTAGATGATTTATTTGAAATTTTCGCCCTAAAATTTCTGCACCCAGGGCAATTGTCCCTTTCCCCTCCCCCTCTCTGACCCCCTCTTTTTGTTTAACCCTCTCCAACTTTTTCAAACAGACAATTTTTATGATTATATTTGTAATTATGGTTCAATCATTTTTAGTTTATATATCAGGTTTTCCGCAATGTAAATTTCTTATCACTCACTTGACTTAATTCTACCCACTATTGGAGTTTCGCCCCATTTTAAGTTGTTTATTTGAAAATTAATTTGATTCCTCCAGTATATTTTTGGATTAACGTTGATATCCCTAAGTGAAATGTCCCAACGTGATACTATTTTGATATCTATGTTACGTAGATATAGAATATTTTATGCATTTAAGGGTTCGAGTTGTAAAATGAACCATAAAACAGACAAATTATATGAAAAATATTGAACATCATTAAAAATAATTGTAAGACGTTGAGAATTTAGGGGAGGGGGTCAGGCCCGAGGACCTATTAGCATCATGTGGGCATCCTAGAACTTTGTACAGAAGTGAAAATTGTATGAAAAATATACGAAAATTATGGTAAGAATCATCTAAAACTCTTGGTTTTTAACTGCAGGGAAGGGACAGCTTTCTGACGATTTATTTTTCTCTTTCTTGGGGGGGGGTAATACAGTTCGTCTATTTTTTGCTTTTTCGACAAGTTATTTATCTTTATTTTTTAACTGTCTTTTGTGTGGGATGCTTCGAGTTGTACAATGTAATAATAATAATAAATCAATATATGAACTAGTTGACATCCTTAAGCTAAAGGTTCTTCTGTGTAGGTATTTACAAGGGAGTCTTTGAGGGCATTGTTCCCGTCCCTGAATTTTTGATCATTTTTGGTTCTTCTTTTTTATTGCTGCCGAATTCGACTTTTTTGTCAAGTTCAGTCTTGACACATTTTTAAGATGCAAAAGTCAAAATTCGTTTTTTAGAAAAGCCGAAAATCAGTGAATTACTTCTGGCGAATGGGCCAAATGATGATGTGACTAGCATGTTCGCAGTCTTGGGGATGTGCCTTTATTCTAGTGATTTTTGGACGATTTGCGTAATGATTTTTAATGGTGAAGTGGCAACACTGGCGATGATGTACATTTCCAACCCATTGTGAGTGGTCAGAATTTTTACTGGGCCTGTACTAGAAAATCGTGTTCTATCATTTTATAGCGGTGGGGATGAGGCAAAGGGGAGATATGTTAAAGGTATTCACCCCAAAATTGTTTACTTCTTCTGGAGGCCGGACCGGAGGCACAAATTCGTATACTCCTACGACAGACAATGTACTGCACATGCCCTTTATAAGTAACCGAAGGCTTCAGGTCAGGGTTGCCACCCGTAGTGATTTATTTAATGAAATCCGACTGCTTTAATCGGTTAAGGGGAAATTTAAACGATTAACTCTAACCGACAACCGTATATGTGTAGAAAATTTGAAAAATCTGACATTATACAGTTGTTCAGGTTTTGGCCTGGGGCGTATTTTCGTCAGAATCCTGGGGCGGGGGCCAAGTTGGAGTCAATTTTCCGAAATCAAGTGAAAATGACAGTAAAACCTGAAAAACAATCCATTTGGTACCATAAAGGTACCATTTAGTACTACGAAGGTACTTTATAATACTATAAAGGTAAATATGTATTAAAAACTTATCTGTTTCTGTTGATACTTGAATTAAGCAGGTTTATCTTAGTTCTGACAATATTTTGGAAACTAAATTTCAGCTGGGAAGTCTGGGGTCTAGGAGGGGGCAACCGAGGTCTAAGTGGGGCAGTTCCCCCCTTCTGTCCCATAGAAAATTACGCTCCTGGTTTTGGCAGTAGCGGGTACAGAAATTTTAGGGTGCGAAAATTTCAAATGAATTATTAGACGGTTATAGTCATTTTGTAAGTTTCCAAATTTTGTTTTTATTAAAATAGGGGGCACAGTTAATGAATGAAAATGCCTAATAAATCATTAATTAATTAATAAAATAAATACAAAATAAAAATAATCAAATTAAAATAATCAATAACTATTAAATAGTTAAAAAATTAAATAATAAAGTAAAAAGTAAAAAAATACATGATTCATTAATAAATCAATCAAAAATAATTTTGGATCAAAATTTTGTTAAAATTTGGCCCGAAATTTTATGGGAGACACGGGGGGGGGGGGGCTAATCAAGATTTGCTCAGGCGCAAGAGAGGCCAGAACCGTCATTGGGGTGGGGACCCTGTGGTGCATTATTAGAAGTAGTTCT
The DNA here is from genome assembly GCA_027921565.1 of Artemia sinica. NCBI lineage: Eukaryota > Metazoa > Arthropoda > Branchiopoda > Anostraca > Artemiidae > Artemia > Artemia sinica. The sequence continues at coordinate 25,276,589 of CM051261.1, read as the reverse complement.
CGCTGAACATTTATTTGTCCAGGTTCACAGGTTCAATTCTTCTGATTTACTTATTTCCTTAACTTTTGCTCAAGCGTATTCTTTCTTTCCACTTCTTTTTCGTTACTAGTTTTTAATAAGCTTATTAAATTCTTATTTCTCTTCTTTTACAGTTCCGTCGAAGGAGAATAAAGTCTTAGCGTCAGTTTCTCTCTCTAGAAAGCTCAGCCTTATGTCTTCCTCGGATCCACCCCCTGTCTCAGCTGTGGGATCCCCTCCTAGATTATCTGCTACAGTTCAACTTACTCCCTTAGTAACTTCAAGTGATACAATCGAAGGAGCGTATGTGGATGATAAAAGTGAGGATAAAATTGAAGAAAGTGATAATAGTGGTGAAAGTGTAAATGATAAAGTGGAAGCAAGTAAAGAGAAAGGTAATATAGAAGGAGAGCGGGAATTGAATAAGAAAGGAAGTGGGAATATTCTTATGGATGGTGAGTTTCGAAACCCTATTATTCACTTCCTTACAGGCACGTACGGAGCAAAATTATTTTCCGCAGAACCAAGAATAAGAAATTGGGGGGGGGCTAATAATAGATACAATTTTTTGGATAAGTTGAACAAGAAATACAGAAATTCAAGCAAATTTAGGATGGCAACCCAAGCCATCCCACCCTCCTGCATAAGTTCCTGTTTCCTTATGTTGTTTCTTAGTTGCAAAACTTGGAGTGATTTCAAATACGGTATTAACAACTTGTCGTCTTTATCAGAACATACTTGATTACACATCTTCCACGTTCCACTACTTGTACACTCACTCCACTACGCGTACATTGATTTGATCATAATTGACCAAATCAATGAATGGATAATGAAGGGCTCTCGACTTTCCAAAATCACGTACATATGATGTTGTGTGCCAAGTGTGGTGAATTGTGCCAAGAGTGACCGCGCTGTGCCGAGAGCGCCGACTAAACTGTCCGGGACACGTGGTGCTCCGTGATGTACACCCGAGCCGCAGAAAGTTGGTGACTCCTCGATTTATGACGTTAAGAGCAATTTGCAGAATTTGGCCTAAATAACCTGACTGTTGTTTTTGTGACCTAAGGTGTTTAAAGCTTATACCAATCAACAAGCCCGCTTCCAGGGGAAAGGTATGGGTTTGAACCTCCCTCCCCCCAAAAAATGCCCGACCGTGAAAGCGTGTCAAACATGATATAAATAAATTTTGATGCGTTTTCTAAAAAAGTCTATACCCCCCCCCCCCCCCGAAAAAAAAATCCTGGATGCGCCCGTGCCAATTAAAGGCATGTTAAGATTAGACGCATATAAAATTGAAAACAGACCAAAACAGTTTATTTGAAAACCAGAAGAAGGAAAACATGGAGCATAAACAAAAGATCTCTATTATATCTATTTTAAATCTTTCCTATTACCCTTCTTTCTAATCAACTTTCTTCCAACCAATTTATTATCAAGATTTATTTCTATCAAAATTCTTTTCTTTTGAGATCAACTTTCGTTATAGTATTTCGGTGCCCCCCCCCCCGCCCTTTGAACGACCCTGCCTAAAACTAAGGATGACTCCTTTCTTTATTCGAATATTAATTCTAAAATTTGCTTTTCTAGAAAATTTGCATTATGTAGTTTTCCACAAAACAATACAGCAAAAAACTGAAATTAAAAGGAAAAAAATTCTGAGCAAGATTAAATGGAAAAAATTATTACTGTGCAAAAATCAATAGGAAAAGTCTTGACGAAAGTTGATCTCGAAAGAAAAAAATGGTGATAGAAAGAAATATTGATAAAAAATTGGCTGGAAGAAAGTTGATTAGAAAGAAGGGTAATAGGATAGATTTAAAATAGAGATAAAAAATTGAAAGCTGATAAAAAATTCCTCTGCGTAATTAATCCAATACTGTGGCTTAAAACCGTGTGAATATTTATAGATATGTTAGAAATAGGTCAGAAGTGCTCAATTTCCTAACAAGATAGGAATTAAGGCTCCAGAAGCGGAAGAAAACGGATCGATGTATTGATTTATCAGAATTTATGCGAATTTTCCAAGGGGTGCTGGCAAAATTTTAGTTAATTGAATCATAATTTATCCAAAAAATAAAATAAGAAACATTAGTAATGAAGACTGAACAATAAATAACCGATTCAAACTCAAGACAACCAACAATTAAAATGCGTAGGGCTGAAACCCCCACACTTCCTCAAGACCAGAACATAATTTGCACTTAACTGAAAACAAAATACATTTTAAATGGTTTACTTTTTTGACTTTAACAAATAAAGAAGTATTAAGATTATAAGGAAAATGCATTTCTTAAGAGAAATATATTTTGTTGTCAGTAAAGTGCTAATTATGTTCTGGTCTTGAGGAGGAAGGGCGGGGATTGTCAGCCCTACTCATGTTAATCGTTCTTGTTTTGAGTGTGAGTCGGTTTTTTATTGTAATTTCTGTTCGTTTTGGGTTTAATTGTTTTATTGACGGTGATTTGTGATAGTTTTACGCTTGGAAATTTATTTGAATTTATTTCTACTCATTTTTGGCTTAACGAGGATGTTTACTATTCTTCGACAAACTTGTTTTGTAGAAAAAGTTTTTTATATTAATTTCTGTTCATTTTTCATTGACATAGTCTTTTTCATAGAAAAACATTTTTTATCTTTTTTTTGTATGTTTTCCAATAACAAATCCTATCTGTAAATAATTAAATTAAAAAAAAAACAAGTTTTTCAACTGAAAGTAAGGAGCAACTTCAAACCTTAAAACGAAAAGAAATTTTTACATATATGAATGGGGTTTCCTCCTTCTCAAGACCTTGCTCTTTACGCTAAGGTTTTTTCTATAGAATTTTAGAATAAAGCTTGTTGAAGTTGCTCCTTACTTTCAGTTGAAAAACTTCTTTTTTAGTTTAATTACTTCCAGATGGTATTTGTTCATGGGAAACATACAGAACAAGTTTTCTAAAGAAAAGTAAAGAGCCGAAAATGAAAAAGAAATAAAGTCAAATAATCTTCATAGTAAAAACTATGGAGTCTAATAGAAAAAAAAGATATTAAATTTTTTTACTATGAAAAAGACTATGTCAATGACAAATGAACAGAAATCAATATAAAAAACTTATTCTACAAAACCAGTTTGTGAAAGAATAGTAAAGAGCCTCGTTGAGCCAAAAATGAGTAGAAATAATTTCAAATAATTTTCCAAGCGTAAAGCTAACACAAATCAACATCAGTATAAGACTTAAACCCAAAACTAACAGAAATTACATTAAATAACCGATTCAAACTCAAAACAAGCAGCAAGTTAACATGAGTAGGGATGACCAGAACATAATTTGCACTTTACGGAAAACAAATACATTTTAATATGTTCTGTAAAGATTTGGGACAACAAGTCAAATTTTAAAGCAATGGGCAGGGTACTGAAGAGGGGGCCATCTCCCCACATGTACGGGATTTATTTCTGTTCGTTTATGTTTTATAGTTCCTCCTTACTTTCAGCTGAAAAAATAATAATTTTTTTCCTTTAATTTCTAATGGTTTTTCAAATAATGATAGGAAACCTGGTCCCCTCCATGAAACCCCGCCCCAAATAAAACATTCTCGGTTGAAGTATTTTTCCATACAAAATACCCGCTTCCTTACCCCAGGGCATAGCTTAAACCTTAGCCCTGAGGGCTAAGGTTTAAGCTATGCCCTGGGGGCATATAAAGTTTCTTATACAAAATGTTGTCGTAGAAACAAGGGAGGCTCATTCGATTGGAAGTTGAAAGGGCTAGTGCCCGTTTTAATAGGTTGGTCGAAACTGATTGGGGGGCAGCTAGCCTCCCTCTCATGCCAACCATTTCCCCAAACACATCCAATCGGAATGTTTAGATAGTCGTTTTTTCGACGTAATTGGAAGTTCTGGATGTTATGTCTTTGGGGATGACCCCCCCCCCTCCTCACACCCTTCAAGGCAAGGGTTGTTAGTTATGCCTTGGGGGAATATAAGGTTTTTATAGAGCGTTGTAATAGAAACTTCGAATGGCTAGTGCCATTTTTAATAGTCTAAAGTGTATGGAGGAAAACTAACATCCCTCCTACGCCCACCATTTCCCCAAAACATCCAACAAAAATTTTGAGATAGGCATTTTTTTGAACGTAGTTGAAAAGTCCGGAAATTATGTCTTTGAGGATGACACTCCCCCCACAGCTATCAGCGCAAGGGTTGTAAGTTATGTCCTGGGGGCATATAAGGTTTTATAGAAAGCTTTATCGTAGAAACTGCAGAAAGGGCTTATTCGGTTGGAAATTGAAAGCTCTTGTGCCCTATTTAATAGTCGAAAGTGATTGGAGGGCAACTAACGCCCCTCTCAAGCCTACTATTTCCCCAGACACATCCAATCAAATTTTTGATATATGCATTTTGTTCAGCGTATAGTTATATCAGCGTGAGTTATATATTTCTGTATATAACTTATATGCCTAGTCAGTGAGTTACACATATTTATAAGCAGTAGGCTAAATATGTCACTCAGTTATATATTTCTGTATATAACTTATATAGGCCTAGTCAGTGAGTTACACATATTTTAAGTAGTAGGCTAAATATGTCACTCAGTTATATATTTCTGTATATAACTTAGATAGGCCTAGTCAGTGAGTTACACATATTTATAAGTAGTAGGTTAAATATGTCACTGAGTTATATATTTCTGTATATAACTTATATGCCTAGTCTGTGAGTTACACATATTTATAAGCAGTAGGCTAAATATGTCACTCAGTTATATATTTTTGTATATAACTTATATAGGCCTAGTCAGTGAGTTATACATATTTTAAGTAGTAGGCTAAATTTGTCACTCAGTTATATATTTCTGTATATAACTTAAATAGGCCTAGTCAGTGAGTTACACGTATTTATAAGTAGTAGGTTAAATATGTCACTGAGTTATATATTTATGTATATAACTTGTATGCCTAGTCATTGAGTTACACATATTTATAAGCAGTAGGATAAATATGTCACTCAGTTATATATTTCTGTATATAACTTATATAGGCCTAGTCAGTGAGTTACACATATTTATAAGTAGTAGGCTAAATATGTCACTCAGTTATATATTTCTGTATATAACTTAGATAGGCCTAGTCAGTGAGTTACACATATTTATAAGTAGTAGGCTAAATATGTCACTGAGTTATATATTTCTGTATATAACTTATATAGGCCTAGTCAGTGAGTTACACATATTTGAAGTAGTAGGCTAAATATATCACTGAGTTATATATTTCTGTATATAACTTATATGCCTAGTCAGTCAGTTACACATATTTATAAGTGGTAGGCTAAATATGTCACTCAGTTATATATTTCTGTATATAACATATATAGGCCTAGTCTGTGAGTTACACATATTTATAAGTAGTAGGTTTAATGTGTCACTGAGTTATATATTTCTGTATATAACTAATATAGGCCTAGTCAGTGAGTTATGTATATTTATAAGTAGTAGGTTAAATATGTCACTGAGTTATTGCCTTTGCAAAACAAAAGTGATCCGTTTATCTGGCCTCCCCCAGGCCATTCAGCATGTCCCCAGGTGGCGATAGGGGAACACTCTACAGATATGTAGGGTACCTCCATAGGAGGCATGGACCAAGGGGGGACCTTGTCCCTGGGGGTCCATAATAGAATCTGGGGCACCCTTGCCCGGGGTCGTAAATACAGGCGGAGGAGGAAGAAGGCCCCTCAAATGTACACTCAAAAGGGCCCACTTGTTTATCCACAAGTTCCATGAGTTGCAAACCTTCTCCCAGCAATGGGTTAAATTGCATGGTGATGCAGAACACCATCGCGGGAGGATCCTCTATAGGAGGACAACTGTGGCAGGGCGTAAGATCCAGATCTATGGACAACGGCCTCTGCAAAGGGCTGCCTCGACCTTTTCGGGGTACCTGCAAGACTGGGGACCTTGCGGTCAACTCTATTCCCACTTGAGGAGTGGCGCCCCTCGAGGAAATTATAGCCTAGTAAACGACACAGCATTCGCACGGGATTCTGACTAATGGACAATTCTTCTGGGATTGGTATGTTTTGATGGGCGTCTTTGGGCTGAAAAACCTCTTCCTAGCTAAGTTTATCTATTACGGGTTGCCTCCCCGTAGTAGCATAATATTTGTAGGCATGAATATATAATGAGTCGGAGGTAATAGGCTTGAGATTGTCTGTGCAGGATTTCGACTCTTGTTGATAGAAGAGCATCGCCAAGCGCTGAAAACCATGTTGTGACCAAGATGGGCCCAGGATTGCACAAAGCCTCCATTCATGGAGGTCCCAGGGACTTCTTGCTGTCCGGTTCTAAGCCGGCTTAAGCACTTCGGTGTAGACTTGAGAAGATATGTGATCCCCGTCCTGCACTGGTATCCGGGATCATTGCTTTTCCTGAGGCGAAAAAAATTTCAATGATTTAAAGAACATGAAAATTGGAACTTGGAATGTTACGACATTAAAAAATGACTATCGTATCGACATTTTGACTGACGAATTCAGACGATTCGAACTGGATCTATTAGGAGTTTCAGAAACTCATATCCCAGGGGTAGGAAGCATGAAATTAGGTGATATAGAATTTGTTTACTCAGGCAGGAAGGATGGGTTACATAGACAGGGAGTAGGGCTCATGATGAATAAGGAAGCTGCTAAGTCTTGTTTAGGCTGGGAAGGTATTAATAATAGAATACTAATTGCTCATTTTATGACTAGGAAGTTCAAGGTATCAGTTATAGTAGTATACGCCCCTGTAGAACCGACTGATGGAGATACTAGTGACTCAGATGAATTTTACTTACAGTTACAGGAGCAAATAGACAAGGTCCCAGGTAGAAATATGATGTTATTGCTGGGAGATTTTAAGGCCCAGGTTGGTAGAAATATGGATAGATGGTATCCCAGCTTAGGTAAATTTGGTGTAGGAAAAGAAAACAGTAATGGATACAGACTTTTGCAATTTTGTAGGTATAACAATCTAGTTATAACCAATACGGTGTTTGGTCATAAAATGGCTCATAAGCTAACATGGTATTCACGTGATGGTAAGACAGCAAACCTTATTGATTATGTTATAGTAAATCGAAGACTGGCAGGATCAATACAAGATACTAGGGTATATAGGAGTGCTGTTATTGATGTTAAAAGTAAAGATCACCATCTAGTAGTGTCAAGGGTTAATTTAAAGCTGAAATCTCGAAAGGGTAACTACCTCCCGGGAAGTTATGATGTTAGTAGACTCCAGGATGAGAATTTGAGAGAAACTTTCCAGGAACAGTTGAATACTAAACTTGAGAGCTTAAAATTTGATAATGTGGAAGATGGTTGGAATAATTTTAGAAAAATAATTTGTGAAGTTGCTGAAGGTGTATTAGGGAAGAAAGCTAGAACTGCAGCTAAGAATATTAGTGAAAAAGCTTTAAGTTTAATAGAAAGGAGAAAGGACTTGTACAAGAATTATCTGAGTGATAGATCACATGAAAACAAAAGAAATGTAAAGAAAGTGGAGAAAGCATTGAAATATGAACTAAGGAGGTGTGAAGTGGAGGCCATGGATAAAATTGCCGAGGATTTAGAAGATGCAGCTAGACGGCATAATAGTAAAATATTGTACTGGCACGTTAACAAATTGAGAGGTAGTAGTCAATCCGGACTTGTCCCAGTTAAAGATAGGAATGGGGTGGCAATTAGCGATAAGACAAAAGCTAAAGCGAGATGGGCCGAACATTTTGAGAATTTGCTTAACCGAGATAGAGTTGCAGGAAAAAACATAGAGGAAAATGAAAAAGTTTGTGATACCTTGGATGTGAAGGAAGATTTGTTTTGTGAGGAGGAATTAGAAACAGTACTAAAAGGATTAAAGAATAATAAGGCTCCAGGTGCTGATAGGGTAGTAAATGAGTTTCTTAAATATGGTGGCTCTGAGGTTAGAAATAAGTTATTGGAGATTATGAATATGATTTTTGAAAAAGGGGAAGTACCTAATGATTTTAGGAAAACCTTAATTAAGCCACTTTATAAGAAAGGTGATAAAAGTGAGTGTGGTAATTATCGAGGCATTAGTCTGGTCTCTGTAGGTAGCAAATTGCTTAGTAATATGATACTTTTTAGACTGAGAGATGCCGTAGACAAAGTTTTAAGAGAAGAGCAGTGCGGTTTTAGAAAAGGTAGAGGATGTGTTGACCAAATTTTCACTCTTAGGTTAATAATTGAGAAGTGCCTAAGTTTTCAAACACCTTTGGTCCTTAGTTTTATAGATTATGAGCAAGCGTTCGATTCTGTTGATAGAGGAGCTTTAGTAAAGGTTTTATCCTTGTATGGTATACCAGACAAATACATTAAAGTGATTAGTGCTATGTACGAGAATAACACTGCTGCGGTTAAGGTAGGAAATGAGGTTAGCAGCTGGTTTTGTATTAAATCAGGAGTTAAGCAGGGTTGTGTTCTATCCCCCTTTATATGGATTATTTTGATGGACTTTGTTTTAAGGAGCACAGGAAAGGCAATGGGAGACCACGGAATCAAATGGGGAGGAAAAAGTCTCCTGGACTTGGATTATGCTGATGATTTAAGCATCCTAGATGAAAGTGTGAGCAAAATGAATGAAGTTTTAGAGGTTTTGCGAGTTCAGGGTGCTAGTATTGGTTTGAAAATTAATGTTAGGAAGACCAAGTCACTAAGGCTAGGAATAAGTGAAGATGAAAAGGTGGCGTTGGGTAATGAAAAGATTGATCAGGTGGGCAGTTTCACTTACCTTGGTAGTATTATTAGTAAAGATGGTGGGAGCAGTGAAGATGTTAAAAATAGAATAGCCAAGGCTCAGGGTGTTTTTTCACAGTTAAAAAAAGTCTGGAAGAATAGGAAGATAAGTCTGCAAACCAAGATTAGAATCTTAGAAGCTACAGTGATGACAGTGGTCAAATATGGCTCTGAAGCATGGACGCTCCGAAAAGCGGATGAAGATTTGCTAGATGTTTTCCAGAGAAATTGCTTAAGGATTGTTCTGGGTACCCGGCTGACTGACCGTATTTCAAACAATAGGCTATACAAAAAATGTGGTTCAATACCACTTTCTAGGTCTATAATGAAAGAAAGGTTGAGGTGGTTAGGGCATGTTGTTCGGATGAAGGATGACAGATTGCCGAAGATTGTTCTTTTCGGCCAACCATCTAGGGCTAAACGGAAAGCAGGTCGTCCCCGTCTGGGTTGGGAGGACGTCATAAAGAAAGATTTAAAGGAAATGGGAACTTCGTGGGCGGGTGTAAAAAGGGAGGCTTTGAATAGATTGGGGTGGAGGAGGAGCGTGAGTAGAGATGACCCTAAAGGTCCTACGCGAACACCATATATGGGCATAGAACCACGTGGTTTATGGACTTTGTCAGTGAGAATGAAAAAACAGGAATTTTGTCACATTTATGGATGGTTTTATGGACTTTGTCAGTGAGAATGAAAAAACAGAAAGTTTGTCACATTTATGGATGGTTTTATGGATGGTTATGTGTGTTGATTATTTGATGGTTTTATGGATTTTGTCAGTGAGAATGGAAAAACAGGAACTTTGACACTTCCTTCTTGTTCAAGCCAGATGTTGTTGTTGTTATTTGAGCCAGATGTTGTTGTCGTTCGAAGCAAAGTTAATGACATTTCTTTCCTGTTTGAGGCAGATGTTATGATCCAATTTGTTGTTGTTATTTGAGCCAGATGTTGTTGTCGTTCGAAGCAAAGTTAATGACATTTCTTTCCTGTTTGAGGCAGATGTTATGATCCAATTTGTTGTTGTTATTTGAGCCAGATGTTGTTGTTGTTGTTTCCGAACCAGATGCTATGATCCGAAAATAGTATTTGTTATTGTTT
>CM051261.1:25189206-25261706 GCA_027921565.1 Artemia sinica | reverse complement strand
AACTTACGCACACACAAAAACTTACACACACACACACACACAAAAACTTACACATGCACACGAAAACTTACATGCACACAAAAACTTACATGCACACAAAAACTTACACACACACACACACACAAAACTCACACACACACACACGCGAAAACTTACACACACACACACACACATACACACACACACACACAAACTTACACATGAACACAACAAAAATTCACACACACACACACACAAAAACTTACAAACACACATGCACACACAAAACTTACACACACACGCACGAAAACTCACACACACACGCCAAAACTTACACACACAAAAACTTACACACATACACACACACACACACACACACACACACACACACAAACTTACACACACATACACAAAAACTTACACACACACACACAAACACACACAAACTTACAAACACACACAAAAACTTACACCCACACACAAAAGCTTAGACACACAAAACTTACGCACACACACAAAAACTTACACCCACACGCAAAAACTTACATGCACACAAAAACATACATGCACACAAAAACTTACACACACACAAAAACTTACACACACGCACAAAAACTTACACACACACACAAAAACTTACACACACACAAAAACTTACACACACACACACACACACACAAAAAAAAAAAAAACTTACACATGCACACGAAAACTTACATGCACACAAAAACTTACACACACACACACACACATGAAAACTTATACACACACGTCAAAACTTACACACACAAAAGCTTAGACACACAAAAACTTACACACACACACACACAAAAACTTACACCCACACGCAAAAACTTACATGCACACAAAAACTTACATGCACACAAAAACTTACACACACAAAAACTTGCATACACGCACAAAAACTTACACACACACACAAAAACTTACACACACACACACGAAAACTTACGCACACACACGAAAACTTACACACACACACGCCAAAACTTTTACACACACAAAAACTTACACACTTACCATATCACAGTTACATTGTCTTAATTTTTCAAATTTCATTTGAATTTCTGTCGTGAAATGCAAGAGTTGGAATATTTCAGTAGTGACTTGTTGTGCTTTACCTTCTCACAGTTACATTCTCTTGATTTTTCGAAGTTCATGAAATGCAAGAGTTGGAAAATTGGGGTCTTAGTCCACCAGCCCGAATGGTGGAAATCCACTAGCTCGATATTGGGGCTCTCAGTCCACCAGCCTGAATGGTGGAAATTCACTAGCTCAGAATTAGGGTCATAGTCCACCAGCCTGAATGGTGGAAATCCACTAGCTCAATATTGGGGTCTCAGTCTACCAGTCTGAACGGTGGAAATTCACTAGCTCAGAATTGGGGTCCTAGTCCACCAGCCTGAATGATGGAAATCCACTAGCTCGATATTGGGGTCTCAGTCCACCAGCCCGAATGGTGGAAATCCACTAGCTCAGTATTGGGGTCCCACTCCACCAGCCTGAACGGTGGAAATTCACTAGCTCAGAATTGGGGTCCTAGTCCACCAGCCTGAATGGTGGAAATCCACTAGCTCGATATTGGGGTCTCAGTCCACCAGCCCGAATGGTGGAAATCCACTAGCTCAGTATTGGGGTCCCACTCCACCAGCCTGAACGGTGGAAATTCACTAGCTCAAAATTGGGGTCCTAGTCCACCAGCCTGAATGGTGGAAATCCACTAGCTCGATATTGGGGTCTCAGTCCACCAGCCTGAATGGTGGAAATTCACTAGCTCAGAATTAGGGTCTTAGTCCACCAGCCTGAATGGTGGAAATCCACTAGCTCAATATTGGGGTCTCAGTCTACCAGTCTGAATGGTGGAAATTCACTGTTTAAGTTAGGTTAGGTTAACTTATCATGAGCGCTCATGATAAGTTAACCTAACCTTTTCCGGCGAGTACGGTTAGGTTAGGCTAGATTAAGTTAGGTTAGGTTAAGTTAGGTTAGGTTAGCCCATGTACGCCTCACTTAGGTTAGCTTAGGTTAGGTGAGAGACAGGCAAAAAGTTAGGTGTATGATTAGGTTAGGTTAGGTTAGATTAAATTAGGTTAGGTTAAGTTAGGTTAGGCTAGGTTAGCCTACGTACGCGCGCGTACGTAGGCTAACCTAGCCTAACCTAACTTAACCTAACCTAATTTAATCTAACCTAACCTAACCTAATCATACACCTAACTTTTTGCCTGTCTCTCACCTAACCTAAGCTAACCTAAGTGAGGCGTACATGGGCTAACCTAACCTAACTTAACCTAACCTAACTTAATCTAGCCTAACCTAACCGTACTCGCCGGAAAAGGTTAGGTTAACTTATCATGAGCGCTCATGATAAGTTAACCTAACCTAACTTAAACAGTGAATTTCCACCATTCAGACTGGTAGACTGAGACCCCAATATTGAGCTAGTGGATTTCCACCATTCAGGCTGGTGGACTAAGACCCTAATTCTGAGCTAGTGAATTTCCACCATTCAGGCTGGTGGACTGAGACCCCAATATCGAGCTAGTGGATTTCCACCATTCAGGCTGGTGGACTAGGACCCCAATTTTGAGCTAGTGAATTTCCACCGTTCAGGCTGGTGGAGTGGGACCCCAATACTGAGCTAGTGGATTTCCACCATTCGGGCTGGTGGACTGAGACCCCAATATCGAGCTAGTGGATTTCCACCATTCAGGCTGGTGGACTAGGACCCCAATTCTGAGCTAGTGAATTTCCACCGTTCAGGCTGGTGGAGTGGGACCCCAATACTGAGCTAGTGGATTTCCACCATTCGGGCTGGTGGACTGAGACCCCAATATCGAGCTAGTGGATTTCCATCATTCAGGCTGGTGGACTAGGACCCCAATTCTGAGCTAGTGAATTTCCACCGTTCAGACTGGTAGACTGAGACCCCAATATTGAGCTAGTGGATTTCCACCATTCAGGCTGGTGGACTATGACCCTAATTCTGAGCTAGTGAATTTCCACCATTCAGGCTGGTGGACTGAGAGCCCCAATATCGAGCTAGTGGATTTCCACCATTCGGGCTGGTGGACTAAGACCCCAATTTTCCAACTCTTGCATTTCATGAACTTCGAAAAATCAAGAGAATGTAACTGTGAGAAGGTAAAGCACAACAAGTCACTACTGAAATATTCCAACTCTTGCATTTCACGACAGAAATTCAAATGAAATTTGAAAAATTAAGACAATGTAACTGTGATATGGTAAGTGTGTAAGTTTTTGTGTGTGTAAAAGTTTTGGCGTGTGTGTGTGTAAGTTTTCGTGTGTGTGCGTAAGTTTTCGTGTGTGTGTGTGTAAGTTTTTGTGTGTGTGTGTAAGTTTTTGTGCGTGTATGCAAGTTTTTGTGTGTGTAAGTTTTTGTGTGCATGTAAGTTTTTGTGTGCATGTAAGTTTTTGCGTGTGGGTGTAAGTTTTTGTGTGTGTGTGTGTGTAAGTTTTTGTGTGTCTAAGCTTTTGTGTGTGTAAGTTTTGACGTGTGTGTATAAGTTTTCATGTGTGTGTGTGTGTGTGTAAGTTTTTGTGTGCATGTAAGTTTTCGTGTGCATGTGTAAGTTTTTTTTTTTTTTGTGTGTGTGTGTGTGTGTGTGTAAGTTTTTGTGTGTGTGTAAGTTTTTGTGTGTGTGTGTAAGTTTTTGTGCGTGTGTGTAAGTTTTTGTGTGTGTGTAAGTTTTTGTGTGCATGTATGTTTTTGTGTGCATGTAAGTTTTTGCGTGTGGGTGTAAGTTTTTGTGTGTGTGCGTAAGTTTTGTGTGTCTAAGCTTTTGTGTGTGGGTGTAAGTTTTTGTGTGTGTTTGTAAGTTTGTGTGTGTTTGTGTGTGTGTGTGTAAGTTTTTGTGTATGTGTGTGTAAGTTTGTGTGTGTGTGTGTGTGTGTGTGTGTGTGTGTGTATGTGTGTAAGTTTTTGTGTGTGTAAGTTTTGGCGTGTGTGTGTGAGTTTTCGTGCGTGTGTGTGTAAGTTTTGTGTGTGCATGTGTGTTTGTAAGTTTTTGTGTGTGTGTGTGTGTGAATTTTTGTTGTGTTCATGTGTAAGTTTGTGTGTGTGTGTGTGTATGTGTGTGTGTGTGTGTGTAAGTTTTCGCGTGTGTGTGTGTGTGAGTTTTGTGTGTGTGTGTGTGTGTAAGTTTTTGTGTGCATGTAAGTTTTTGTGTGCATGTAAGTTTTCGTGTGCATGTGTAAGTTTTTGTGTGTGTGTGTGTGTGTAAGTTTTTGTGTGTGCGTAAGTTTTGGTGTGTGTGTAAGTTTTTGTGTGTCTAAGCTATTGCGTGTGGATATAAGTTTTTTGTGTGTTTGTGTAAGTTTGTGTCTGTGTGTGTGTGTAAGTTTTTGTGTGTGTAAGTTTTTTGTGTGTGTGTGTGTGTAAGTTTGTGTGTGTGTGTGTGTGTGTGTGTGTCTAAGTTTTTGTGTGTGTAAGTTTTGGCGTGTGTGTGTAAGTTTTCGTGTGTGTGTGTGTGTAAGTTTTGTGTGTGTGTGTGTGTGTGTAAGTTTTTGTGTGTGTGTAAGTTTTGGCGTGTGTGTGTGAGTTTTCGTGTGTGTGTGTGTGTGTGTGTTTGTAAGTTTTGTGTGTGTGTGTGTGTGTGTAAGTTTTTGTGTGTGTGTGTGTGTAAGTTTTGGCGTGTGTGTGTGAGTTTTGGTGTGTGTGTGTGTGTTTGTGTTTGTAAGTTTTGTGTGTGTGTGTGTGTGTAAGTTTTTGTGTGCATGTAAGTTTTTGTGTGCATGTAAGTTTTCGTGTGCATATGTAAGTTTTTGTGTGTGTGTGTGTGTGTGTGTGTGTGTGTAAGTTTGTGTGTGTGTGTGCAAGTTTGTGTGTGTGTGTGTGTGTGTGTGTGTGTGTGTGTGTAAGTTTTGGCGTGTGTGTGTAAGTTTTCGTGTGTGTGTGTGTGTAAGTTTTCGTGTGCATGTGTAAGTTTTTGTGTGTGTAAGTTTTGGCGTGTGTGTGTAAGTTTTCGTGTGTGTGTGTGTGTAAGTTTTGTGAGTGTGTGTGTGTGTGTGTGTGTGTAAGTTTTTGTGCGTGTGTGTGTGAGTTTTTTTGTGTTCATGTGTAAGTTTGTGTGTGTGTTTGTGTGTGTGTGTAATTTTTTGTGTGTGTGTAAGTTTTGGCGTGTGTGTGTAAGTTTTTGTGTGTGTGTGTGTGTGTGTGTGTGTGTAAGTTTTTGTGTGCATGTAAGTTTTTGTGTGCATGTAAGTTTTCGTGTGCATGTGTAAGTTTTTGTGTGTGTGTGTGTGTGTGTAAGTTTTTGTGTGTGTGTGTGTAAGTTTTGGCGTGTGTGTGTAAGTTTTGGCGTGTGTGTGTAAGTTTTCATGCGTGTGTGTGTGTGTGTGTAAGTTTTTGTGTGTGTGTGTGTGTAAGTTTTTGTGCGTGTGTGTAAGTTTTTGTGTGTGTGTAAGTTTTTGTGTGCATGTAAGTTTTTGTGTGCATGTAAGTTTTGCGTGTTGGTCTAAGTTTTTGTGTGTGTGTGTGTAAGTTTTTGTGTGTCTAAGCTTTTGTGTGTGGATGTAAGTTTTTTGTGTGCATGTGTAAGTTTTTGTGTGTGTGTGTGTGTAAGTTTTTGTGTGTGTGTGTAAGTTTGTGTGTGTGTGTAAGTTTTGTGTGTGTGTGTGTGTGTGTAAGTTTTTGTGTGTGTGTGTAAGTTTTTGTGTGCATGTAAGTTTTTGTGTGCATGTAAGTTTTTGCGTGTGGGTGTAAGTTTTTGTGTGTGCGTGTAAGTTTTTGTGTGTCTAAGCTTTTGTCAGTGGGTGTAAGTTTTGTGTGTGTGTGTGTAAGTTTGTGTGTGTTTGTGTGTGTGTGTGTAAGTTTTTGTTTGTGTAAGTTTTGTGTGTGTGTGTGTGTGTAAGTTTGTGTGTGTGTGTGTATGTGTAAGTTTTTGTGTGCATGTAAGTTTTGACGTGTGTGTGTAAGTTTTTGTGTGTGTGTGTGTGTGTGTGAGTAAGTTTTCGTGTGTGTGTGTGTAAGTTTTTGTGTGCATGTGAGTTTTCGTGTGCATGTGTAAGTTTGTGTGTGTGTGTGTGTGTGTGTGTGTGTGTGTGTGTGTGTGTGTGTGTGTGTGTGTGTAAGTTTTTGTGTGTGCGTAAGTTTTTGTGTGTGTGTGTGTAAGTTTTTGTGTGTCTATGTTAGTTTTTGTGCGTGTGTGTAAGTTTTTGTGTGCATGTAAGTTTTTGTGTGCATGTAAGTTTTTGCGTGTGGGTGTAAGTTTTTGTGTGTGCGTGTAAGTTTTTGTGTGTCTAAGCCTTTGTGTGTGTGTGTAAGTTTTTGTGTGTCTAAGCTTTTGTGTGTGGATGTAAGTTTTTTGTGTGTGTGTGTGTAAGTTTTTGTGTGTGTGTAAGTTTTTGTGTGCATGTAAGTTTTTGTGTGCATGTAAGTTTTTGCGTGTGGGTGTAAGTTTTTGTGTGTGTGTGTGTAAGTTTTTGTGTGTGTAAGTTTTGGCTTGTGTGTGTAAGTTTGTGTGTGTGTGTGTGTGTGTGTAAGTTTTTGTGTGTGTGTGTGTGTGTGTGTGTGTGTGTGTAAGTTTGTGTGTGTAAGTTTTGGCGTGTGTGTGTAAGTTTTCGTGTGTGTGTGTGTGTGTGTGTGTGTAAGTTTTTGTGCATGTGTGTGTGAGTTTTTTTGTGTTCATGTGTAAGTTTTTGTGTATGTGTGTGTGTGTAAGTTTTTGTGTGTGTGTGTAAGTTTTGGCGTGTGTGTGTGAGTTTTCGTGTGTGTGTGTGTGTGTTTGTAAGTTTTGTGTGTGTGTGTGTGTGTAAGTTTTTGTGTGCATGTAAGTTTTTGTGTGCATGTAAGTTTTCGTGTGCATGTGTAAGTTTTTGTGTTTGTGTGTGTGTGTAAGTTTTGGCATGTGTGTGTAAGTTTGTGTGTGTGTGTAAGTTTGTGTGTGTGTGTGTGTGTGTGTGTGAGTTTTGGCGTGTGTGTGTAAGTTTTCGTGTGTGTGTGTGTAAGTTTTCGTGTGCACGTGTAAGTTTTTGTGTGTGTGTAAGTTTGTGTGTGTGTGTGTGTGTGTGAGTTTTGGCGTGTGTGTGTAAGTTTTCGTGTGTGTGTGTGTAAGTTTTCGTGTGCACGTGTAAGTTTTTGTGTGTGTAAGTTTTGGCGTGTGTGTGTAAGTTTTCGTGTGTGTGTGTGTGTGTGTAAGTTTTGTGAGTGTGTGTGTGTGTGTGTGTGTGTGTGTAAGTTTTTGTGCGTGTGTGTGTGAGTTTTTTTGTGTTCATGTGTAAGTTTTTGTGTGTGTGTGTGTAAGTTTTTGTGTGTGTGTAAGTTTTGGCGTGTGTGTGTGAGTTTTTGTGTGTTTGTGTGTGTGTAAGTTTTGTGTGTGTGTGTGTGTGTGTGTGTGTGTAAGTTTTTGTGTGCATGTAAGTTTTTGTGTGCATGTAAGTTTTCGTGTGCATGTGTAAGTTTTTGTGTGTGTGTGTGTGTGTAAGTTTTTGTGTTTGTAAGTTTTGGCGTGTGTGTGTAAGTTTTCGTGTGTGTGTGTGTGTGTAAGTTTTGTGTGTGTGTGTGTGTGTGTGCAAGTTTTTGTGCGTGTGTGTGTGAGTTTTTTGTGTTCATGTGTAAGTTTGTGTGTGTGTGTGTGTGTGTGTAAGTTTTTGTGTGTGTGTAAGTTTTGGCGTGTGTGTGTGTAAGTTTTTGTGTGTTTGTGTGTGTAAGTTTTGTGTGTGTGTGTGTGTGTGTGTGTATGTAAGTTTTTGTGTGCATGTAAGTTTTTGTGTGCATGTAAGTTTTCGTGTGTGTAAGTTTTGGCTTGTGTGTGTAAGTTTTCGTGTGTGTGTGTGTGTAAGTTTTGTGTATGTGTGTGTGTGTGTGTGTGTAAGTTTGTGTGTGTGTGTGTGTGTGTTTTTTTGTGTTCATGTGTAAGTTTTTGTGTGTGTGTGTGTGTGTGTGTAATTTTTGTGTGTGTGTAAGTTTTGGCGTGTGTGTGTGAGTTTTCGTGTGTGTGTGTGTGTGTGTGTAAGTTTTGTGTGTGTGTGTGTGTGTGTGTAAGTTTTTGTGTGCATGTAAGTTTTTGTCTGCATGTAAGTTTTCGTGTGCATGTGTAAGTTTTTGTGTTTGTGTGTGTGTGTAAGTTTTGGCATGTGTGTGTAAGTTTTCATGTGTGTGTAAGTTTTCGTGTGTGTGTGTGAGTTTGTGTGTGTGTGTGTAAGTTTTTGTGTGTGTGTGTAAGTTTTTGTGTGCATGTATGGTGACCGGGGGAGGACCTTTGGGGCCCAGGGAGGGCGTTTGGGGATCCGGAGGCCCTTGAGGATTGAGTGGTCTTTTGGGAGCCCGGGGGACCTTTGTGGACCGGGGGAGGGCCCTTGGAGCCCGGTGGTCTTTTGGGAGCCCTGTGGGCCTTTGGAGGTCCGGGGGGGGGGGGGCAGTTGGGGGCCTGGGGGACATTTGGGGACCGGTGGAGGGCCTTTGGGACCCCGTTGGTCCTTTGGGAGCTCGATGGGGCTTTGGGGGGCCCGGGGATGGCCTTTGTGGCACAGGGAGGGCTTTTGGGGGTCTGGTGGACCTTTGGGGACCGGGGAGGGCCTTTGGGACTCGGGTATGACCTTTTTGGGGTCTGGGGGCCCTTTGGGACCCCGTTGGTCCTTTGGGAGCTCGATGGGCCTTTGGGGGCGCGGGGGTGGCCTTTGGAGGTCTGGGGAGGGCGTTTGGGGGTCGGGGGGTCCTTTGGGAGCTTGGGGACCTTTGAGTACCGGGGGCTTCCTTCGGGGTTGGAGTAGGGGGATTGGAACCCTTTGGGGTTGGGGTAGAGGACCTCGCAACACTGTTCAAATGAAACTTGTGTATTATAACGACCACACTCAAAACCTCTTCCAAAATATCTTCAAAAATCATATTTTATAATGTCTCTAGCTGTTTCGCCGAAATAATTCCATAAAATAGCTAAAACGGTTTCGCCAAAATTATCCCTAAACGGAATTTCAGCATGTTCCATTTGTTTGGCATCCCTGCGCTGGCTTATTTCAAATTATTTGGAAACCTTTTCGCACGCTAAGATCAAAACGTCTGCTCGGAAACGATTCTCTTGTTAGAAACAACAAATTAATTTCCCTTTCGTGAATCAATTCTCTTTAGAACAACAAATTAATTCCCCTTTCGTGTCAATCAATCAATCATGACATCATGTGTGATCTAACTGTTTCTCCTAGACAATTCTCTTTGGAAATGCAAAGATATTAATTAACTTGACGTCATCTGTCAGACATTAATTAACTGTTTCCCGGGAACTCGTAACATTTGGCTCGGAAACAATAACAAATACTATTTTCGGATCATAGCATCTGGTTCGGAAACAACAACAACAACATCTGGCTCAAATAACAACAACAAATTGGATCATAACATCTGCCTCAAACAGGAAAGAAATGTCATTAACTTTGCTTCGAACGACAACAACATCTGGCTCAAATAACAACAACAAATTGGATCATAACATCTGCCTCAAACAGGAAAGAAATGTCATTAACTTTGCTTCGAACGACAACAACATCTGGCTCAAATAACAACAACAACATCTGGCTTGAACAAGAAGGAAGTGTCAAAGTTCCTGTTTTTCCATTCTCACTGACAAAATCCATAAAACCATCAAATAATCAACACACATAACCATCCATAAAACCATCCATAAATGTGACAAACTTTCTGTTTTTTCATTCTCACTGACAAAGTCCATAAAACCATCCATAAATGTGACAAAATTCCTGTTTTTTCATTCTCACTGACAAAGTCCATAAACCACGTGGTTCTATGCCCATATATGGTGTTCGCGTAGGACCTTTAGGGTCATCTCTACTAGCGTGCGTAGCTGTGTTGGCCTCAGGCGGCTTGGTGCTGCGATGAGTTGTTAGTAGTAGTAGTAGTAGTATATTCTTAATGCTTCTTTATTTATAAGTCTAAAAAGTAAAAACATTTAAAATGTATTTTGTTTTCAATAAAGTGCAAATTATGTTCTGGTCTTGAGGAGGTGGGGGGGTTGTCATCCCTACTCGTGTTAATTGTTGTTTTTTTATAGTTTGAGTCGGTTGTCTATCGTAATTTCTGTTCGTTTTGGGTTTGATTCTTTTATTGATGGTGATTTGTGGTACGGTAGTTAAATTATATGAATTTATTTTTTACTTTATTTATTTTTAACTCATTTTTGGCTTGACGAGGCTGTTTACTATTCTTTCACAAACTGGTTTTGTAGAAAAAGTTTTTAGAATTAATTTCTGTTCATTTTTTTTTACTTAGTCTTTTTCATATAAAAAAACATTTTATATCTTTTTGTTTTCTATCAGACTCCATAGTTTTTACTTTATACACAATAAGATACAGGCTAATATAGTCTACAAACAAAGCTCAGGAACAAAATACAACTTTAGATAATAACAATCAAAAAAAGAAAAAAGAACAACAAAACGACAAAAAAAAGAAACACCAAGGTTCAACAATTTAACCAACAAACACTAATCATAATAAAATTCTAATCCTAAAAACAGTATCAGGCTATCCCCTCAAACATGATTCCCTATGTTTAATCTCTAAACGAAGAAACTTACACAACTGTTTAATAGCACATGCGTTCCTCTCTGCCATCCGCTCAATTAACCAGCATTCGTTCCCAGACACTCGTCCAAAACATTCATTCCGCAACTCAGACAGCTCTTCACACTCGGATACAAAACGAAATAAGTTTTCATTCACACATCCACACATTGGGCAAAAATAAGGGCCAGTCGCCAGCCTAAACTTTCCCAAAAATTTCCTTCTCTCACCTAAATCCAAACTATCCCCTCTTACCAACAACAAGTTCTTCAAATCCTCTTTATTTAACCCAAATTTAAAAATAGACCTCCTCCCCCCAACCGTCTTTGGCTTGGGAGTAAAACCTCAAAGACATAGATTGGTCCTTATGAGCTTGTCACTCTTGGATTTCTTGGTCATTTAGGGTTCGCTGGACTTCCTTCCGTAATGACACGGTTTCACACATAGGGCCTTTTCCTTCATTCCACATCTCAAAAAGTCCACAAAGGTCCAGTATTTTCTTGACCTGATTTGACCATGAATCACGTCTACCGTCCTTCAAGCTCTCCAAATAAGCTGACTTAAGAAGCCGAACTCTAGGTAGCCTAATTACCTTCTCCCAGAATTTTACCATTCTAACCAATCTAACACTCCTTAAAGAGAAAAGCCCAAAATCTCCTTTCAGTACCACTGAACTAAATGAATCTTTCAAGCTTAAAATTATCTTAAAATATCTTAGCTGAACTACTTCTAGCTTAGCTGCTTTAGCAAAACCCCAAACCTCAGAGCCCCAATGTAGACTAGAAGCTACTTTTGTCTGGAAAACTCTTTTCTGGATCCTCATGTCAGCTAGCTGATTTAAATTACTTCTCAAAAGCATATTTATTAGCCTATTACCCCTTAAATTACAATCTTCTACATGCCTAGACATCCCCCTTAATGCACTAAACTTAACACCCAAATAAACAAATTCTTCTTTAACCTCTAAGACTTTTCCTCCCAAATTAAAATGAACCTCTGAATCAACATCTCCTTTACTCCTAAATACTAATACTACTGATTTCTTAGCGTTCAACTCTAAATCCTTCTTTTCCAAATAATTTTTTACAACAAACAAGGAGAAGAGCTTAGGAGATAAAGTACATCCTTGTTTCACACCCACATGAGACGTAACCAGCCTAGAAAATTTTCCATAACCTTCACAACAATTTTCACCCTCCGATACATATCTGCTATTATTGCTACAAAGCAAGACGGCAAGCCTATTTCTAACAGACTTTCAATTAATAACCTCCTATTTACCGAATCAAAAGCACTTTTCAGGTCTAAAAAGGCTACCAATAGCCGACCATTTTTTCCTCTAGCATATTTCCTTCTCAATGCATCCAAAGTAAAAATATGGCCAATAGTGCTGAATGTCGATCTGAATCCCGCTTGTATCGGGCTAAGTATTTCCTCCTTATCTAACCAATCTCTTAGCCTAAATTCAATAATTTCTGTTCGTTTTAAGTTTGGATGTTGCTCCTTACTTTCAGTTGAAAAAACTTGTTTTTTTTATTTAATTTCTGATCGTTTTTAAATAATTACCGTGAAATCCGGCTCTCTCCATCCGGTACTTGTGTATTATACGTCACTCACTCAAGTTTACGATGTGTAAAACTCGAGAACAAACCGGTTTCTTCCTTAGTTTCTTCGTTACTTCAGAAACAAATTTGGGCTATATATTTGCACATTAAGGGGAGGGGGGTAAAGTATAGAGGGTCTGCATGATACCAACAGAAAGCTCATTCGAAGGAATTAAGTAAAAGTCAACTTGAATGTCATCTAAATCAGAGGTGTTAGGTACAATTATTCTGCATATTGTGAAGTAAGAATTGTTTTCTGACTTCAAACTGTCCAAATACTTTACCCACCCACCCCTCTTATGTGCAAATATATAACCCAAATTATATATTTCCCATCTATTCTGTCACTTGTCTTTGTCTTATTTCGTGCTAAGCTAAAAGAAACTAAAGAAACCGGTTTGTTTTCAGTGTTACACAGCAGTAAACTTGAGTGAGTGGCGTATAATACACATGAATCAAAATTCATTCCTCTCTGCAGAAAAAAAACTCAAATAAAATCCTCAAATTTGGAAAGCCTTATTCTCCACGGGTGGTTATTTTCCGCGTGGGTATTTTCCGGAGGTTTTTCGCTGGGGGTATTTTCCGGGGGGATATTTTATGGGGGGGATAAACTTCGGCCACTATTGATAGGAGTTCAGCAAAAATATAAAAAAAAGTCAGAATAAATTTGTGTGTTGTGAAAACATGCTATTGCCATGTCTGGGCTTTATTATTTTTTTGCAACATTCTCCTTTTTTCGCTCTTTATCAAATATTGATCCCTCCTGGAAAAGACATCCCGGTACTTGGGCACTGTATGGGCCTTTACAAGGAAACCAGTCACGAAAAACCCGTTTTTGACGGGTTAATTCAAGAGACCGCTTTAGAGTAATGCAATATATAGCGTGGTTTTCACTGCGCATACGATATTTAAACTGTTGTTTTTGGGGTTTAGGGGGGGTACCTAGGTTAGGTTAGGTATTTAATGTATGCTATGCTTTACCCCCACCCCCCTAATGTGCAAATATATAGCCCAAATTTGTTTATAAACTATTATAGCCTATATTCATCCTTTTTTATTTCATTAGCATTAAACAAACTCGACTTAAAGGCCCATATAATGCCCAAGTACCAACAGCCCTTTTTGTAATGACTGGGCTTTTGTATCACACACATCTCCTTGATATCTGAAGGTTGGACCTCAGTTCTTACCTTTAAAAAAAGTTTCTGGTAGAAGTGAAGTCCTATTTAAATAAATTAGCTTTTAAAGGTCACAATTTCCTATTTTTACTTTGATGCCAAAAACCTGCATTTTTTTCAATAAATCCAAAGAACAGACCCATAGAATTTGGTCACTATTTTCAATTTGGAATTTTTAAGGTAACCCATAAGGTTGTTGGAAAGAGTACAAGGTTTGGTACTATCACATTATCCGGGCTCTCGGGTTAATCACTAGACTAGGCAATGATAAAACCCGTTTTTGATGTCTTAACTGTTACAGACACAGTATAAAGATATAGCAGTAAGTTTACCGTAGATAATTTCTGGCTCTTCATTCTCGGTGCGAACAAACAGCTCCTCCCACAAATTCTTGCATTAGCGCGTACAATCAGCTCCTCTCATTTGATCTGCCATCAGCGATCCAATTACCCTGGAACACGTATTTTGGCAGAAACTTTCTCCAAATGCCTTTGAAACCAACTTGAGACTTCGTAGCCTACTTTTAATTCGTAAGAACATCTAATAATAGCATTACACTACTAATTACCGATTTTCATATATGTATTGGAATAAATTAATTTAAAATTAGTTTCTTCAAAATTTAGTGTTCCATCGTTGAAGCCAAGTTTCGCGTTGAAGAGAAATCTGACAATGTCGCTTATGTTTCTATGTTCTCTGGAGCACTCGCACCTCGGTCGGGGTTTTCATAATGGGTGAGATAGGGAAAGATCATACTGACTATAATTTATATACTGTGGTTATAGAGCATAGAGTAGGTTATGTACTTAATATAAGCAATGCTTTACCCCCCTAAAGTGTAAATATGTAGCCCAAATTTGGTTTTAAACTATTATATATTCATCCTATTTTATTTTATTTCATTAGCATTAACCAAACTTGACTTTTTAGAGAGGCCCGGATAATGGGATAGTGCCCAAGGTTTTTAGAGCCTTTTGCCTCAAAAAAGACATTTTTTAAAGTAATGAAGCTGAAAATAATGACAATTTTTTGCGTTTGAACTGACCATAATCTAAGACAACACCATAACGGACTATAATAGGGAAACACTACAGGAAGTAACGTAATGCAATTCAAATGCATATAATCAAATGTTCTTTCATTGTTTTCTATTTAAATATTTTTTAGTAATTTTTTTATTCTTCCTCTCAGGAGTTTCTGTTGAGTTACTAGGCATTTGAGATTGAGACAAGTATCAGGTAAGGATTTTAATTTGGAAGCACACAATTTTGAAAATCTTGCTCATGTTTAGGCTATGGAGAGAGGTTATTCTTTAGGCTTTGCATAAAGAAGTTAACAAAAGGGCTCTGTAAAATTGCCTACTATGTGAATAATGCAGTTGATATTTTAGACAAGTATAGACCTCTTATTAATATGTTGTAAAATATTTTGATTACTTTTTGTTATCTTGGAATGTGGCTCAGTTAGGGGGTTGAAAATTCCAGTGATGGATTTACAGTTCAAATTATTTTCCAGGAAGTTGTTTTTAGCTCATAATTCCGCCAGTCCCTATTTGTAAAGCCTAGAAGACTGGTCCATAGCCTAGGCTACCAGTCAGATCTGGCAAACAAATTTTGTTCCATAATTTCGATTTGAATACATGGTAAAGTTCTAGTTGAGGGGCTTCTTGTCATCTTGAAAACTAGTTGAGTTAGGTGTATTAAGCTTTTGGAAATTAATCCAGGGCCCAAAAAATGTCATGGGGAATTGTTTTCAAGCATTTTCTTTCCTACATTTAAGAGATAGATTTACAAATCTTTACAATCCCAGTTAAAGATAGTAATTGGGCCACAATTAGCTATATTGAAAGAATTAAAGAGAGATCGGCGGAAGTTTTTGAAAATTTGCTAAACCGAGATAGAGTTGCAGGAACAGATATAGAGGAAAATGAAAAAGTTTGTGATACCTTGGATGTGAAGGAAGATTTTTTTTGTGAGGAGGAATTAGCAACGGTACTAAAAGGATTAAAGAATAATAAGGCTCCAGATGCTGATAGGGTGGTAAATGAGTTTCTTAAATATGGTGGCTCTGAGTTTAGAAATACGTTACTGAAGATTATGAATATGATTTTTGAAAAGGGGGAAGTACCTAAAGATTTTAGGAAAACCTTAATTAAGCCACTTTATAAGAAAGGTGATAAAAGTGAGTGTGGTAATTATGGAGGCATTAGTCTGGTCTCTGTAGGTAGTAAATTACTTAGTAATATGATACTTTTTAGACTGAGAGATGCCGTAGACAAAGTTTTAAGAGAAGAACAGTGTGGTTTTAGAAAAGGTAGAAGATGTGTCGACGAAATATTCACTCTTTAGTTAATAATTGAGAAGTGCCTGAGTTGTCAAACCCCTTTGGTCCTCAGTTTTATAGATTATGAGCAAAGTATAAACATACTGACCAAGTACTGACAAAACTCTCCAAAAGTGACCCCGCGTACCTCAGCGCCTCTAGAGGGTAAATGTTGTACTACTTAATCGCTCCGAGCCAATAAATTAAATTTAATACAGCTTTTATGGAACAAGTATAATCACCTACGGAACTTGTGATTTAGTCGTCAGGTTCGCATAGGTATGGAATCGTCTCCGGAGACGCGGACAAAGGGTCACTTTTTTTTGTGTGGAGACGATTGGTTTTGTCAGTACTTGTTGTATGTGTTTATACTTTGATTATGAGCAAGCGTTCGATCCTGTTGATAGAAGAGCTTTAGTAAAGGTTTTATCCTTGTATGGTATACCAGACCAATACATTAAAGTGATTAGTGCTTTGTACGAGAATAACATTTGTACGGTAAGAAATGAGGTTAGCAGCTGGTTTTGCATTAAATCAGGAGTTAAGCAGGGTTGTGTTCTATCCCCCTTTATATGGATTATTTTGATGGGCTTTGCATTAAGGAGCACAGGAAAGGCAATGGGAGACCACGGACTCAATTGGGGAGGAAAAAGTCTCCTGGACTTAGATTATGCTGATGATTTAAGCATCCTAGATGAAAGTGTGAGCAAAATGAATGAACTTTTAGAGGTTTTGCGATTTCAGGGTGCTAGAGTAGGTTTGAAAATTAATGTTAAGAAGACTAAGTCACTAAGGCTAGGCATAACTGAAGATGAAAAGGTGACGTTGGGCAATGAAAACATTGATCAGGTGGGCAGCTTCACTTACCTTGGTAGTATTATTAGTAAAAATGGTGGGAGGAGTGAAGATGTTAAAAGTAGAATAGCCAAGGCTCAGGGTGTTTTTTCACAGTTAAAAAAGTTTGGAAGAATAGGAAGATAAGTCTGCAAACCAAGATCAGAATATTAGAAGTATTCTGACAGTGACATATATGACAGTGGTCAAATATGGCTCTGAAACATGGGCGCTCCGAAAAGCGGATGAAGATTTGCTAGATGTTTTCCAGAGAAATTGCTTAAGAATTGTTCTGGGTACCCGGCTGACTGGCCGTATTTCACACAATAGGCTGTACGCAAAATTTGGTTCAATACCACTTTCTAGGGCTAAAATGAAAGAAAGATTGAGGTGGCTAGGGCACGTTGTGCGGATGACAGATTGCTGAAGATTGTTCTTTTCGGCCAACCGTCTAGGGCTAAACGGAAAGCGGGTCGTCCTCGTTTGGGGTGGGAGGACGTCATCAAGAAGGATTTAAAGGAAATAGGAACTTCGTGGGAGGGTGTAATAAGGGAGACTTTGAATAGACTGGGATGGGGAAGGAGCGTGCATGGCTGTGTTGGCCTCAGGCGGCTTGGTGCGGCGGTGAGTTGTTAGTATTAGTTGTAGTATAGGGTCATCAAAGGTCAGCAGCTTTTTAAGGGCTGAGTAGCAGAAATGGATGCTTCAAAAGATCTTTGATTGGCATATTTAGACTCTGAATCCATTCCTGAAAGTTTCAATTACCTAGTTAAAATAATTTCCAAAATAGCATAAATTTTTCATTGTTAATTAATTATTTCTTAGAATGAATTAGGGAAATGCAAAGTATGTTTTCTGGAATTTGTGTATAAGTGTTCTAAGGTGTAAAATTCTTGTGGTCTCTATTACACCAAACAGGCTTAATGGGTCTCAGGCTTTCATAGGAATTTACCACGTGCCTACCCAATTAATGCTGAATATCCTATCTTATCATATGGGTTACACTTTCTCATACCCGTTGTCGAGGCCTCCATTCTTTGTTATTTAGTTCTTCCATTCTTCAGTTCCTCCAATTTTTTTTTAAGCAACGGAAGCTCTTTTTTTCTAATCAAGAAATATTTGAAAATGAAAGGGGAAAACTGAATTTTGAAATCAGTTGCAACCAACTACACAAAATTGGATTTCAAAGCGCTTTCATACCAACATTAAATAGAGTTACGTTAACAATATAAAGCACAAATTTGACTGTTTTACCACCTTTCTACAGACGGAGAGAAACTCTATAATCACTACCCTGATATAAATTTGTTGTACCTAGACGTAAATTTGGTCAATGAAGCTCTCGATGGATCTACGGTGCAAATTTGAGTCCAAGAAGTTTTCTTAAGGTACCATTCACATACAGACTCCAATGACTTACGATTGATAACGAGCATATAAGCGATTAATTCTTCTTCAATTTCTGCGTTTCGAGCTCACGTTTTCAGAATAAAAATAAGTTAAGAATAGGCTATGTTAAAACAGTTGTAAATCCTGGAAAATACAATCAGCACGCTTTGGCTAAATTATAATAAATCTTTTTGTGGCCATGCTGTTCTGTTTAATTTTGTATTCTGACCTGTGCTATTAGCTAATGATTGCTTATTTTCGTTATTGTAAAATTTTACTATTTTTGCCTCAACGCCATCGTAATATGAAAATTATTGCCAGATATTGAGATGCTAATATTATTCTGGATCTTGTTGGTTATTGGAAACAAACCCAAGAAGTGAAGTGATATAGTCCTAATGAAATATTATAAAACATGATCATAAAATAATATTTTAGAAACAAAATTATGTAAGCCTAATCCAATCTAACATAACCTAACCCCCACTCCTACCCCTTCCCCTAATGTACAAATATATAGCCCAAATTATACAAGTCCAATGCATTCTGTCCAGGTCAAATGCATTGTATCATCCATCACTTGTTTTTCTAGCTATGAAACCGGTTTTCTGAGATGTAACCTAAGCGTAATTCTTGAATGTGTTTCCAATAACCGACTAACTGAAAAGTACCTCATTATGTAGCTCGAGATGCTGTCTGATTATGCTTTTGTTCTTTAGGGCTTTGTCAGTCTAATCTGGTTCATTGTGGTTTCCTTTTTATTGATTTTTTTGTGATATTTTATTTTCGCAATTTTGTTTGCTTGTCTTGTTTTGTGTATTTGTTTGTTCCTTCACTGGTTTTTATGGTTTTGTGCAGAGAGTAACAGTCGTATCAATTCACAAAAGCTAGGTGGAGGGGTGTTTCGTAATCTAGGGGGCAATTCTGTTTTTGTTTTTCAATTTTTCAGTGAAAATACCAAAAATGCATTTTCAACAAAAATACAAACAAAATATATCTTTAAAGAATGTATGGAGAGGGCACATGACCGCTCTAATTGGTGCCACCGCTGAGTAAAAAGTTAATTATCGTTGCTATAGCACAATAGCTTTTGAAGTGAGCAAAACGCTTTTGTTTTCCACTTATACCATTTATCATCTTTTTCATATATTACATCCTCAAAGTAAACAACGCCCTTGTTGTGTTGCCGTTTTTTTTTTTTTTCTTAAGAGAATTCTGCTTCACCAAGTTAGACTATAGGCCTATTTCTTTTTTAAGTTCGAGAGTAAATATGTAAGGAGAGTGAGGGTAGTGCCTGTCAAACCCAGGCACTATGTTTAAATGATTTCTACTACGTCGCCCATATTTTACAATATTTTTCGCAAAATTTCGGGGCTTTTCGGGTTTGATGAACTTGTAAAACCCCGAGTCTCGATTTATGTGTATATATATATATATATATATATATATATATATAATATATATATATATATTATATATATATATATATATATATATATATATATATATATATAAAATGAATAGTTGGAGCTTACTTTTTTTTTTCGACTGCACTTAATAAGCTAAAAAACTCAATGGACTTTACATGTAAACATAACTTTAGATGGGTAATTTTAAGTTAGTGAATCAGCATAAAACGTAGATTCCTTTGATACAGGGTTGATTAGATTTAAGATAATTTTAGCAGTAGATCCATCAGTGGCATCAATTCACGGAAATCTAGGGAAGGAGGGGATAGTAAAATGTATTTGTTACAATCTACGGGCAATTCTGTTGTTTTTTCATTTTTTTTTTTTCTTTGAAGATACAAAAAAAGGCGATTTCAGTAACGATAACAAAAAAGGTAGCTTTCATAATATAGGGGGGTACCCCACCTCCCCCAACATAGCTTAGCCACTTTCAAAGATTTGTGTCCCCCACATGACCACTAGTCTGGTATCTCATCAAATGACTGGTTTTGTCATCTTGTCAAACAAATGCAAAACTACGTTTTCTGATTAGTGTTATGATTCGGTAGTAGGCTAATCATAAACAACAATACTAAAAATAGTTCATGAAAAAAGTCAGTGGTAAAGAAATGTGCCAATGACAAGGATAAGAATGAGAATCGAGAACTATTCTCTATTTTAGATGGGTCATTCTGTCAATATAGGCCTACCCAAGTGCAATGGACAACAAGGTTTAGCTAAAGAGAAAAAAAGAGACTATGGTATCTGTCCTATACTTGCGTGTTAAAAGGGTGCTTTAATTCCATTGGTGGTACCTATGCATTATGCGGGTCCACCGCTATATATTGTACAAGGAACTACTAATGGATACCCGTCAAACGGGTATTTGCAATAGAGAAATGGAATACAAAGCGGTGGTTTTCATTGCGTTTACAATGTTTAAACTGCTGTTTTTGGGGGGGTTTAGGGGGGGGGGAGATGCCTAGGTTAGGTTAAGTTAGTTTAGGTTACGTATTTAATATATGCTATGCTCCCCTCCCCCCACCTCTCCCGCCTAATGTGCAAATATATAGCCCAAATTTGTTTCTAAACTATTATATATTCACCCTATTTTATTTTATTTCATTAGCATTAACCAAACTTTACTTCTTTCGTGGGCCCGTATCGGCGTATAATGCATAAGTACCCCATTGGTTTGTTTTTCTCAGGTATTTTTGGAAGGCAACCACATTATTCCTTATTTCTGGAGAGACAAATAACCCTGCATTTTTATAAACTGATTGGTTTTAAAAGCATATTAAGCTGGGATCTTGCCTAAAATAAATTGATTTCGCATGAGGAAATTCTGTTATTCAAATTGTTATTCAATTTTGTATGAAATTTGAAGCCAATATCAAAAACTAGAGACTTTTGAGTCGCAATATTTTACAAGTAAACTCTTTCTGTGTGGTTTCGCTGTTAATTGTTTTCAAGATTATTTAGGCTTAGAAGGGTCAATGGTTAATAGGGTGGATTATAACGCCGTAAAGGTGATTGAGGGTGACCGAACTCAATACTGACCACCCTCTACCTGCTATTGCCATATTCACCCGTGTCTACATCTCGGAGTGCCACTTTTCACCCCGCTTGGCACGCGCAGCTGATGCATACGATTTATCACTTTGACCCCCAATCAGTTAACTATGCCAGTTCACTTTTCTTCCATCTTTTTTATTGAGCTAAAACATTTTTTATTTAGAGTTACCTGTTGTTGTGCCCAAAAAAGAGCCAAAATATAACTTTTTAGCTACCGCAACTATGCGTAAGGATATCTTACTTCTGTATTCTTGTTTATATTGCAATCTGTATTTTATTTAAGGTAGATTAATATTCAGTGGGTTTATTACTCAATTCCCAGCTTTCTTAGCAAATTACCACAACGCACTTATTGCTTAATTGTTCAAAGTTGCTTGAAATAAAACAGTTGTAAAGTATCAATTTGGGTACCAATCGGTATCGGTATTTTACAATTAGTGAAATGTAAACCGATTAAAAAGTTTAGCCGTTATTGTGTGCAAAAAAAAAAAAATCATCCAATTTTTAATGTAAATAATTGGATGAAAAAAGAAATGGAGTGCTCAAACCATGCTGTGGACTTAAACAGGTGATGGTGGGGGGGGGGTTCATGGTCCTAATTTCAATACTAAGTTCGTAAATTTTGGCAGACAAATGTATGAGCTGGGAAATCAGAAGTATCATGGCTGTTGCTACTCTCTTGACCGAGATGTGCTTTCAAATAATAAGAAATAGTTGATTATCAAAATTAATTAGCCAGTTGATGGTACAATTATTCAAATGCTCTCTGTTGTGGTTTCACTGTGCTTCATTCCATTTTGGCCTTGAAGTAACTTTACCTAATTGGTCATCTTAAAATTGTCGTAATAACGTCGCCCATTTTGCATATTATCGTATCTGCCAAAAATCTCATTTCGGATGATGTTGGCTTCTTAGGAACTTTTTTTCTCTTTCTTTGCGCAGGATTGATTGGAATATATTTGACTTATTTAATATATTTAATTAATATTTAATTTATGTAATCTGCCTTGGCCGAGGTATCCTTTCAAATACAAGAAAAAAGTCTTTATCCAAATTATTTTTGTTTTGGTTTCATTATTCGAGTTTTGTTTAGACTACTACAACTGTTTCAAACTGATCCTTTAACTGCCAATTGCATAATAAATTCCCAGACACTAACAGATTACATACAGGAATTTGTTATTGAGAGTGGGGGGGGGGGGGTAAATTAGATGAACATGAAATTACTGAGGAAAACGTGAATTTTGGGGGGAGCCTGGCCTGAAGTTCTACCTGTGTAGCTGCATTGGCCTACGTGTCAGTGAGACACTTTTGCTAAATCATAACACACCAAGTTATATAAGTCACACGAATCATGACATAACATTGGACACGCATATAGGTATTTTTTCAGGGAGTTAGTAAAAGTGTCACTTTTAATGCAAAAATTATTGGTACTCATTGTGAACATAATAAAATCATGAGTATTGGGGCTGGGCACCTTCTCCTGTGTTAAATGCAGAAATGGTAAATTTGACAAATAAAATTTAGATCAAAAGTAAATACTTACTAAAAAACAAACCCATGAAACTGACTGTTGGTTTTCGATATTTTTCTATTTCTGATGTCAGTAGACAGCTTCGGTCTAGCACAGGGGTCTCAGCCTTGGGTGAAGTCTCTTTGAATCAAAAAGTTCGTGGTATCGAACTGTAAGTAAGGAGCGACCCGGCTCAATAGTAACCGAAACTCTAAAAATCGGAATTTTGATACCAATAGATACATCAGAAGAATAAGATTTTTATGCTGATTTCAAATATATAAGTTTCATCAAGTTTAGTCTTACCCATCAAAAGTTACGCGCCTGAGAAAATTTGCCTTTTTTCGAAAACAGGGGGAAACAACCTCTAAAAGTCATAAAACTCTAATGAAAATCACACCATCAGATTCAGCGTATCAGAGAACCCTACTATGGAGGTTTCAAGCTCCTATCTGCAAAAATGTGGAATTTTGTATTTTTTGCCAGAAGAAAGATCACGGATGCGTGTTTATTTATTTTGTTTGTTTGTTTGTTTTTTTTTTTTTTTCCAGGGGTGATCGTATCGATTCAGTAGTCCTAGAATATCGTGAAAGGGCTTATTCGATCGGAAATTAAAAGTTCTAGTGCCCTTTTAAGTGGCCAAAAAAATTGGAGGGCAACTTGGCCCCCTCCCACGCTCATTTTTTCCCGAAGTCACCCAATCAAAATTTTGAGATAACCAGTTTTTTCAGCATAGTCGAAAATCTGTTTATTGTATCTGAAATTAATGTGTCTGAAAATCTGAAATTAATGTGTCTTTGAGGATGACTTAATCCCCCACAGTTCCCGGGAGAAGGGCTGCAAGTTATAAACTTCCATTGTTTACATATAGTATTGGTTATTGGGAAGTATACAGGTGTTTTCAGAAGGAATTTTTTTCTAGTGGGGGGTCGGGGTTGGAGTAGGGTTTACGGGGGAGGATCTTTCCATGGAGGATATTTTCTTGGGGGAAGGAACATTTCCATGAAGGGGGCGCACGATTTTGCAGCATTATTTAAAAAACGATCAGAAATTAAATAAAAAAACAAGTTTTTTCAACTGAAAATAAGCAGCAATATTGAAACTTAAAACGAACAGAAATTATTACGTATATGAGAGGGTTCGCCCCCCTAGTCAATACCTCGCTCTTTACGCTAAAGTTTGTTAGTACTTTCAAAAGAGCTATCTATCCTAATTAACCGGCCTTTGTGATTCAGGGGTTTGTGATTCGAACAAAATTCGAACTTTAGCGTAAAGAGCGAGGCGTTGAGGAGGGGACAGCCCCTTTCATATACAGAATAATTTCTGTTCGTTTTAAGTTTTGATGTTGCTCTTTACTTTCAGTTAAAAAAACTTTTTTTTTATTTAATCTTATAGCAAGGTTACGCCGTATATCTAGTATAGACTGCAAAACATTAATTAACATGGTGTTGCGATTATATAGACATCTAAAATTATCCTCCTATCTAAAATTAGGTGCATAGGCCTACGTGTCAGTGAGACACTTTTTTGCTAAGCCATAACACACCAAGTTATATAAGTCACACGAATCATGACAAAACATCGAACACGCATGTAGGTATTTTTTCATGGAGTTTTCAGTAAATTTGTCACTTTTAATGCAAAAATCATTGGTACTCATTGTGAACATAATAAAATCATGAGTTAAATGCAGAAATAGTAAATTTGACAAATACAATTTACTGACTGTTGGAAACTGAC
Source organism: Artemia sinica (assembly GCA_027921565.1). Lineage (NCBI taxonomy): Eukaryota > Metazoa > Arthropoda > Branchiopoda > Anostraca > Artemiidae > Artemia > Artemia sinica. Next base: position 25,237,566 of record CM051261.1, on the reverse strand, counting down.
TGTTGGTTTTCGGTATTCTTCTATTTCTGATGTCAGTAGACAGCTTCGGTCTAGCCCAGGGGGTCTCAGCCTTGGGTGAAGTCTCTTTGAATCTTATAACAAGGTTACGCCGTATATCTAGTATAGACTGCAAAACATTAATTAACATGGGGTTGCGATTGTATAGACATCTAAAATTATCCTCTTAAATTAATCCTTACAACCCCGGGGGTGTGCAACACCTTTCATATCGGATGTATTCCGAGTTAATAGAATGCGGGCAAGAGAATCATATTCCTTGTAAAAGGATGAATAAAGTAAACAATAATTTGCACACAATTGAACCATATGTTCATAAATGAACGTAATTTGCACTTTACGGAAAAAAATATAAATGTTTTTACTTTTATAACTTTAATAGATTAAATAATATTAACATTTTGATTACTAAATATCAGTAGGTCTATATGTATATATATATATATATGTATAAGTATATACAGTTAAACAGTCATTTTTCATATCCACTGGCAAAAACCAAAGTTCTCCTCTCAGGGGACTATATGCTCTAATTTATTATTTTACCATCAGGGTTTTCTTTTATCCGCAAAAAGTATTGTATAAATTCAAGGGAGTATTCAGGGATTTTTTTTAGGTTGGGGGCGGGAGTTACAAAAAAAATGATAAAACGCATAACAAATTTTTTTATATAAACATCTGTTACGTTCTTTTGAGTCGAACAAAAATTGTGGGGGCGATTCAAGCCCTTAAACGCTTACTGAATTCGATTTAGACCTTTGCCGGAACATATTTGACTTAATTCTCCTACCGGCTTGTCACGAGCGTCACCGTCCTCCAACAATATCAGAGAGCAGACAGCACCCTCCTCTTGTACACCCAGTCTTGAGCATGAAATAAACCGCTTTTACAGTGCGTCAATGCATGTACAACTTGAGCAGTAAGGGGTATATCATACAAGTACCTTTCCATCTTTTACCATTATTAAGGTAAAAGTTTATTTTAGGTTATGCTACAAAGTATGATTACCTAGCCATACCAGCCATACAGTGTGAGGGGGATACGTATACAAGGGTATATCCTGTTGTCGCATCATCGTACGAAGTGAGTATTCACTCCTGTTACTAGTCAGAAGCCCACTCATCTCAGAATAAGTGGCCTAAGTAATTTTTTGTTTTTCCTGTACCTCCCCTTCACCGTCTAAGAAACGGAAAGTGTGTACACATGGCCACGGTGGTCTCATGTCAGTGCTAGGCAAGTGCATAGGTTGGGGCCTTCGGGTCCATATCCCCAATATTCTCGAAATTTTTGCGATTGCTCCTTTAGTATCCTGTATATTTTGGCTATTTTGCCTATATTTTGCTTTTTCTGCTTCCTTCCCGAAATTATGAGCCCCTTCCAAAATAAATTCCTACGTATATGGCTTCCTAGTGATGGTGGCCCTAAAATAAAAAGTAATAACCACTTTCGTCAAAATTTCTTTGAACGATAATTACCAGCCTATTTATTTTAACATTATTATTAATTAGCTCTTCTTGGTCAAGTCAAGCACGTCTACAACAATTAATCGAGTGCTCTCCCCCCCCCCATCTATATACATTTCTGGGTCAAGATCAGATCCACTTCTGTCTGGAACAAGAGCCTTATCTAGGACTTTTGCTCGCGGGGGAGGGGGGTAAGGTTTTTTAATTAGCCTTTAAAGAGCAATTTATGAGCCGGAAGAATTGGGGGGGGGGGATTCAAAGCTGTTAACTCTATCTACCGGGACGTTTCAATTTGGACAGTATCTTTTAAGGTTGTGTTCAGATATACTGGATAAACTGGCTGTCAACCTGTATAAACGGTTGCTTAGGAAAACATTATTGCTTATCGGACACACAAGTAGGATTTTGTTATTGATTGGAGGGAGGGGGGTCGACCTTACGGTGTGGGTTGGATGGACTCGCAAAACATAACGTAAGTGTTGTATTTGAAAATATTAGGTAAGTTGTGAAAAACCAAGGTTCAGGAAAGTGATCGGTCCGAATCCCTCTTCCCCTGTGCACCTGTCTGCTGTTGGCATATTTTCAAGATAATGGAAATCTAACTGACATATTTTCCTAGCTCAATTTGCGAAAGTTGGGTAATTTTTCTCATCTTTTTAAATAGAACTGTTTTCAATATTTTTGCGCAGTTGGGCTAATTTTGTAAATTTTATGTACCAAATCAATATTTACTAGCCAAATTGATGGAAACTATCCCAACCTGGCAGCGCTGCATGTACGTCGTTTTGCGAGACATCCCATTCTTTTTTCAAATATTATGTCCCTAAAGGGAACACCGCCATTTATCCAGTGTGTCTGAACTTGCCATGCTAAACTTTAAGTTAATTGACCATCAGATTTGCTACATAAAACCCAAATCCTCTGAAGTGCATTCCACGTAGTTTGTCCTTGTATGCACAAACCCGTAATCTTATTTAGGTGACTTCAATCAATTAGGTCCCGTTACTAACTAACGGTTCTCGTTTTTTTTTTTTTGTATAACGGGTAAAAAGCAGCGCTTTACTGACCTATTTTTAGTAGACTATTTTTAAGCCCGTGAGTAGGCATGTAAGAAGAGGGTGATTGGGGGAGAGGGGTTGAACCCAGCCTCTTCAAAACAGATTTTTTGAGATGACGCTCAATTTGTTTGTTTTTTGGCGTTTTTTTTTGGCGGGGAGAGGGTTGGAAGTGTAACGAATTCACAAAAACTCAAAGTCTGATGTCGTTGACTTTAATTACTTTGGCGCAATTAGGCCTCGGTATCAATTTAGAGCCCTTTTTGTCTTTTGTATAGCGAATGAAATATGTTTGGTTGTTTTTATTTGCGTATAGCTCTTTTAAGGTTCTCTTGCAGGCACGGAAGAAGAGGCGAGGGGGTTTTATGGACCGGGGCGCTGTCGGAAATGTCCATTTTTTTGCATTCTCGCTCCTATTTCCTTTACTTTTCGTTCGTAGGTTTTACGGACTTGTACCGACCAAAAGCCAACTTTGTCGACTTCGATCAGTTAGATCGCGTTACTAAATAACAGGTATATATATATATATATATATATATATATATATATATATATATAATATATATATATATATATATATATATATATATATATATATATATATATATATATATATATATATATATATATATATATATATATTAATCTCCTGAGCAGAGAAGGAATAAGGGGGCTAAATTTTCTCCTAATGTGCCAGTTCGTGAGAATAGGCTAAAACCCAGTACTCGGACAGTGACTAATTATGGGCAAAACATTTTGATTAAAATGTCTTTCCCTAAACGTGGACTATATTGAAAACTCATCAGACCTAATCATGGACATAATTTATGTAGTTTGGATACGACTAGCCTAGTTGGGATGGCTAAATACAACATTAGAAAACTTCTTTTTTCAACATTTAAGCTTGAGCAGAAGTTAATCTTACAACCTAGCTTTAGATACGACTTTTTTCATTCACGATCGAGGGGCTGCCCAATTCGCTCATCTGGTGTACATCTCAGGACGCCACGGCTGCCGCACAGTTTCACCGCGCTTGACACGGTTCCGCCACGGTTGGTACGCGCCACTAGGTGCACATGCTTTCTAAGAGTCAACAACCCCTCTTTCACAATCACGGTCGATGATTAAGGTTTTTTGCTCTAAGATTTTTGATTTCCGAGATTGGAAAATATTTCCTAAGCTTAGAAAATGATAAAAGTACGCAGTTTTGATTGGGCTTCACTATCAACTATTCAGTTCGCTGCCCTGTTTTGGCATCCAAAGTTTTAACGTTTCAGATACGACCTTTAGACGTTAGCGACGATATACAGGCCATGTGCAGTGCACAAGACCGTATTCAGGGAAGAGGTTAGGGAGTTTGAACCCCTCCCCCTGAAATGTTTGTCTTAGTCGTAAAAGCATAATAAAAAGCATAAAACATATTTTTGATGTGTTTTGAAAGTTCTTTTTGTCCCCTTTCCCCCGAAAAAAAATTCAGGAAACGGCCCTCGCCGTATATGAGAATGTTTTGATGCAGAAAAATATGACAGCCATGTAAACAATAGACCAGTTCATTATGCTGGAATATTCTACGAAATTTTTGACGTCTATCTTATAAATAGCGCCAGTTGTGCAATTTTGACGAAATTTCAAGGCTAATAAATAATTTTTAACTCTTGAAATATTAAAAATCGAGTTAAAATTCGATATAGGTATTGTGTTGATGTCGATGCCTTGGTTGTGATTATTCAAAAAGCGGTATCTTGTGCAACATATATTTTATATTTTACAGGCGACCAAAAATTTTGAAATATATATATTGGTGAATGTCCGAAATCTTTTTTTTCTGCTTGGATTTAGTCGGTGTTACCAGTCAACTTTTTCAATTTAATGCAAGGTTTGATGATGACAGGTTAGGTTAGGTGAGGTTAGGTTGGGTTAGCTTAGTTTTTTAGCTCCTTTCTGACACTTAGAACCACATTTAACCAAATCTAATATAACCTAACCTAGACTAACATAATCTAACCTAACTTTAACTTTTACTTTCATAGCTTGCATAAGACTAAAAAAGCTGACTCGCAAAGCTAATTGAATCCAAGCAGAGAAAAAGGAATTTCGAATGTTCACCGGTGAATGTCGACATTAACAAGATTTTGGACATTCACGATAACACATACATACACACACACACACACACACACATATATATACGTATATATATATATATATATATATATATATATATATATATATATATATATATATATATATATATATATATATATATATATATATATATATATATATTATATATATATATATATATATATATATATATATATATAATATATATATATATATATATATATATATATATATATATATATATATATATATAATATATATATATATATATATATATATATATATAATATAGTTCTGCCATGCTTGGAACGAGCTTCCTGGTGTTCGCGATTTTTGTAAGTTGATGACTCCTCGTTTGTCTCATGCCTTTTTCAAAATACCCTTAATTGATGAAACTGATTAAAAATGAATGGTATATCGGCCCTGGGTATTGTTGGACTCGCCATTGTAGACATTCTTTTTTAATGAGACTGTGTATCTTGGCTATATTTCACTAAAAAAATATTAGATTATTTCTCTTGAATTGTGTGTTTATCATTTTTAAGATATATTCAGTATAAAAATGAATGAGACTTCTATAAGTCCCAGAACCTTGTTTTTACACTAGTAATGCTACTAGTACTACTACTACTGAAAACTCATTGCAGTATTAAGCTGTTTGAGGCGGACGCAGCTGCACCCGGCCCTCCTTAACTCCATTTGGGTTAGAAATGTTTAAAGGTCGCTTTAATAACATCCAGTTGAATGCTAGGATATTTTGGAAAACCCACTATTATGATGCAACTCGACCAATCCACGAAATGAGTATCAGGACAGTGGAGTCGGTTATAAGTTATAACCAACTCTGACTCCAGACATTTTTAGTATACCGACTCCAACCCCGGTTCCCCATCCCTGATTTAAAGCTTCATTTAACTAGATTTAATAAGTTATAACCGACCCCGACTCTGGGCATTTTCAATATACCGACTCCATTCAGCACAAAAATTGCTAAAACTCCGACTCCGCGATTCCAACTCCACATCCCTGATTTAAAGCTTCATTTAACTAGATTTTATGCATTATAACCGACCCCGGCTCCAGGCTTAACATTTACAATTTGCTTAACATTTACAATTGTTCAGCAATTGTGTATTATATTTTTAGGTGAGTCTATTTTAGTTTTATGTATATTTTTTAGCTTTAGTTTATTTTCTTTCTCTACGCTGAAGACGCCTTGTTGGATACGGGCGAAATATTCGTTTTGTTTTTTCTTGCGTTTTTATTTACTGGACATAGACCCGTTTGTCGTATTTATATTTTTTATGTTTTTTATTTGACCTGTGCTCAGCAATATTCGAGCTGAATACTCAAAACTGGAAAAGAAGCTGCTGAGGTGGAGAATCGAAAGATTTGCCTACGGAGGCCTCTGTTTCTAAAAGGTACAGGAGCAACATATTGAATGTGTCATCCTTTTTCTCGTGCGAGTCCTAAGTTGCTACCCCCTTCTTTCCGCGGGTATCATTATCCCCCCACCGCAATAAAACTCAATTCAGAGTATTTACCTGCATCTTGTTTCAGTGGATGAATCATCATCAATGTCCCCAGCGCGACTGCAGATAAATCTAGATGAAGATCATCAGTCAGCTGATTCAAGTGAGAAACCTGACCAATCAGAGCCAAGCAGCTGTGAAATGGGACCCATATTGGAGCCAGAGGTAGTTCTTGCTGAGAAGACAAATGGCAATACCGTTGGACCTGAAAGCAAAGAAGATGAAATTGAAGTTCTACAAGAAAAACCGGCAGAACCTGGGAGAGTAAAGGTATGCACTCAGAATCGTTTGTGGCATGATTCTCAGAGAGCTTTGCGAGCTCTCTGAGAATCTCAGAGAGATTCGAGCTCTCTGAGAATCTCAGAGAGATTCTCAGAGAGCTTTGCGAGCCAGATCCATCAACAATTATGGAGGCTTACTACCTTGGCAAAATAAATAAAGCCAATTTTTTTTCCAAATTTCTAATTTCTTAATTACTTACTCTCAATACAACTATTGGAAATTTTTATTTACAGTTGTTGTAATCCTTGGATTTTTTCGAAAATTATGGCGTAGCAGTAAAAGCAGTGATATTTTTTTTTATCCCATCCCAAAAACTTATGAATTGTACAGTACTGTTCTAAAATCCGGTAAACATGGGATAAGCGGAGTTTGGTTAATGCTAATGAAATAAAACAAAAAAGGGTAAAAGTATAATAGTTTAGAAATAAATGTCGGCTATATATTTATACATTAGGGGGGGGGGTAAAGCATAGCATATGCTTTATGCATAGCATAAAGCATATGTAAACTATCCTAACCTAGGTACCATTTTTCCCATAAATCCCAAAAACTAGAGTTTAAATTTAGTTCCCGATGTGAGAAACCCCTTGTTATACAGCGTCATATAGGCAATTACTGGGTAATGGCTATCTGAGCTTTGCTTTTCTCGACGCGTGTTACCCGCATTTTAGAACAGTCCCAATTGTACAAACTTAAGAGTTCTTTAGATTCTGTAAATAACCCAAAGATTAAGAATTTTGTGGATAACCCAAAGGGTTATCCCTTGTGGATACACCATCCCTTGTGGTTATCTTTTGTGGATACACCATCACTTGTGGTTATCTTTTGTGGATACACCATCCCTTGTGGTTATCTTTTGTGGATACACCATCCCTTGTGGTTATCTTTTGTGGATACACCATCCCTTGTGGTTATCTTTTGTGGATACACCATCCCTTGTGGTTATCTTTTGTGGATACACCAGGGGGTGCATGCCAAACGTGTAGGAACTGCGCAAAACTTGGCGCTCCGATATATACTCCAGATGGTGGAACGTAGGTGACCCCTCGAGATAACCTGAAATTGTATGGATGGGTGCCAGCCATGCCACGTGACTTATTCCAATGGGGACGCGATTTCTCATGAAGCCTAAAATTATGAAGATTGAAATTTCTTGTGCCCTCCTATCCCAGGTTGAAATTTCGTGTGTGAATCAAATTTCATCAGGGTATTTTCGTCAAGACTGTATGTTGTGCACATGATTCAACTAAATGTTATCAACGTAACCCTAAAATTGTTCTTGACAGAATGGGGTAAAGGAGGGCTGGATGTAGCTGTGTTGACCCCAGGTCCTTTGTTGCTGTCATGAGTTGTCAGTAGTAGTAGTGGTCGTAATCGAATAAAATTAGGAAATTATTTTAAAAATATTGACAGTTAAGGAGGTCAAGGCCGTATTCAGAACTTTTGGTTTGGGGGGGGGGAGGTAAAACATTTAAAAAATAACAAGGTCCATTGTTTGCATGCATTGTGTTACTTTTTTTTGCGTCAGACTTTTTTTTGTGGGTGGGGGTTCAAACCCGGCAACCCCCTCTCTAGGTATGGCCTTGAAGAAGGCTTATTGCACTGGGAAAATAAAAGAGCCATTTTCCCCATATTCTTGTTCCTTGGGTTACTTACCCTTTATAAATGCTAAATACCGTGCCACCGTTGGTGATTTTTAACACTGTAGGAATTCTAGAATTTTTTTGTTCTACGCATGAAGCGATTCTGGATCTCAGAGCTTGTGATAGTATTTTTGAACTAAATATCATCTGTATCTTCATTATCAGGCTGAGGTCCGGGGTTTAGACGCTCAAACTGTTTTTTGTTGTATTTTTGAACTAAATATCATCTGTATCTTCATTATCAGGCTGAGGTCCGCGGCTTAGACGCTCAAACTGTTTTTTGTTGCTTTTTAATATTTTATTCTACGCATAGAAGGTTTTACATTTGACACTGATTTCAAATATGTAAATTTTATTATGTCTGGACTGGCTATTTAGAAGATTGTTTCTAAACATCCCCTCCCCTTCTAACATCAAAAGGGTGCTGGAAGTGCAATAGTCAAGGTATAAACAGTTGTGTAATAATAATATTAGGATTTTCACAACAACGTCTATTTTTTTTGTTGAATCCTCCCTGAGTGCTTCCCCTATTCAATTTAGTCAAAACCAGGGCTGCGGAGTCGAAGTCGTGGAGTCGGAGTATTAGTAAATTTTTGCTGAATGGAGTTGGAGTCGGTATATTGAAAATGTCTGGAATCGGAGTCAGTTAGAACTTATGAAATCTAGTTAAATGAAGCTTTAAAACCGGGTTGTGGAGTCGGAGTTTTAGTAAATTTTGCTGAATGGAGTGGGGGTCAGAGGTGGAGTTGGTATATTGAAAATGTCTGGAGTCGGAGTCGGGTATAGTTTATAACCGACTCCATAGCCCTGGTCAAAACAAATATATGTGCCATGGGAACACCAAGTCTTTTCTAGTTTTTTTCTTCCTGGGCAGTAAAAAGATGGCTTATTAAAGCAATTCATTTGAATTGTATTGGATTAAACCAAACCAAGGCTATGCATATTCTTCTACCGGCGGTGTTCCGCTGAATGGTTCCATTTGGAAGTGGTCCAGAAATATGTTGCTTGTATTTACTAAACTATCTCCTTTTGTTGGTAAATCAAGGGCTATCATAAAGATTTTATTGGAAATACTACGGGGATACGAAAATGGATACAGAAAATTTACGGGCAGAAATTTCCAAGCCTTAAATGGGCGCCAGACGATTTTTATTTGGGGGGAGAAGTCGGAAACCCCCCAAAAGTGTTTTTAGGTCACTATTTTTATTTCTTGGGGGGTCCTTCTTATCAATCAATCAATCAATTTATTCAACCAATAAATTTACGACAAAAACACTTCAAAATAGTATCCCCCGTAAGGCTCTATGGACAGGAAAAAAAAAACAAGGGAAAAACAGAAATGACACAAATACTAAAAAAAAGAGAAGAAAAGTATTTTCAATATAATGCATTTCGACCTTTCAAAGACTCAATACACACAAAAAACAAAACAAAGAAAAAAAAACAATATTTAAAAGACCCAAATGAAAAGCGATTTAAGAGACCCCCCCCCCCCCCCAAAAAAAAAAGATTTAGGACAATCCAATAAATTAAACCATATTCCAAATATATATTTGAAACTAAGCCACAAAAAATATTAACAAACTCAATTACCCTCACAACAAAATTTCTAACCCAGGCTAGAGTCACCCGTCCCCCCCCCTAAATAATAATAATAAAATTAAAAAAATATATTTAAACATGACAAATCAAGACATGACAATTTCTTAAAATTCTTTTGAAACTACCAAACGAGTGACGTTCTTAAGCTGACTCAGGTAGGCTATTCCAAACGATATGACAAAAAGTTAATGGATTAAAGTCAGACCTCACCAATGGAGTAAATAAAATATTAATATTCCTTGAATTGCGAAGATGATGCGAATACTTATCAGTGACGAAAGAAGGAGTAGTTTGAAGGGCTGTGGAAACATCACCGTGAAGTTGATGAAAAGTGAAAGACGCGCACGAAAGCATATAGAGAGACTGCAAATCAAGTGATGGGCTACTTGTAGAACAATTTGTTTCCTGTATAACCCTTCTTGCCTTATCATATAACTTAGAAAGTGGTTTCAAAAAAGAAGAGAAAGTTGACATCCATATTGTAGGGCAATAAAAGACGTAGGACTGAACTAAGCAATGGAACAGAATTTTTAAAACTGATCGAGGAAAAATGCGTTTTAGCTTCCTCAAAATTCCAAGACTCCTTGAGATCTTCATATTAATTAGTCCAATATGATGCTTGAATGAAAGGTTGCCATTAAGAAGAATAGCGAGAAATCGGACATACCGATCCTTAGGTCTACTGAGAGAGCCCCTTGAAAGCTGGATTAACTCACGGCACGCCAGAAAAATACGGGAAATAATTAAAAAGTTTGACTTAGCAACATTTAGGGCAAGGCAATTTGCATCAAAGCAAAGAACGACTCTCTCAAAAAGGTCGACTAATTTGGGAAGCTTCTCAGACTCAGTTCCTACTACAGTACCAATGGTACTGTCATCAGCGAAAGCAATGAGAGTGTCCACATCCTGCGAAAACGATGGATTTTTATTAGCATTGAAAGATTCAGGATGACATAAGCGACAGCAAACTGTAGGTTTTTGTTTCTTAACCGCAACTGTAAGGTCATTAACATAAATCAAAAACAAAAACGGTCCAAGAACAGAGCCTTGAGGAACACCAAACTCAACTTCAGACGAAAAGCGGGAAAGGGAATCTGCGGAGATATTTCTACCTGACAAATAGGAATCAAACCAAGCATAAGCCTGTCCTCTTACACCATTGTGTGGTAGCTTTACAGCAGAATCTCATGAGTTAAAGAGTCTAAAGTCTTACGGACATCTAGGAATATAGCAGCAGGAATCAAACCAGAGTCAAGCGCGGTGTGGAGAAAATTTAAAAGAGTTACATACCTATGCTCCGTAGAATGTTTAGCTCGGAAGCCAAATTGAAAATCATGAAAAAATCTTTTAGCCTCTAGAAGAGCAAGTAGACGGGAAAGCATGGTCTTTTCAAAAATTTTTCTAAAAACAGACAGTAAAGATATAGGACGATAATTGGCTGGATCATTTCTTAGTCTACCTTATATAAAACAATTACTCTAGCTCGCTTAATAGAACTGGGGAAAATCCCATTTTCAAAAGAAAGATTTATAAGCTTCATCAATGGAGAAATAATTGAAGGAAGAAAGAACTTAACTACCATAGTTGGAATACAGTCAGGGCCAGACGACGAAGAACCCTTCAAGCTATTTACAATCCTGGCTACTTCAACATCAGAAGGAGGATATAACACCATCGATATGAGACAAGGTGGGGCAAGATAAGAGTTGTAATCTGGTTGTGACTGTGAAGACCTGACTGAAGAAGCAGTGGTTTTCCCAATATTGGCAAAATATGATGTAAATGCTTCTTGAACAGGTGGAACACGCTCGATAACCACATCACCAACTACAAGACTTGGAGGGATAGAAGAAGCCGGAGAAAACATTTGAGGACGGAATTGATCACTTGTCAAGTTTTTTTAGTATGTCCCACAATCCGAGAATTTTTTTTAGAATAATAAAGGAATTTGGCCTTCCGGCATAAAGAATTAAAAACATTCCCGTAGAGTTTGAATCGCTGAAGACGTGCAGCATTCAAAGATGGCTTTGCTGACTTAAAAGCTTTCCAAAGATTATTTTTTCTTCTCCAACTCTTTAGAAACGAAGTGTCTCTTTAAGGGTCCCTTTAAAGCTTCAAATGAATTTTTATATATATACATAATATATATATATATAAATAAATAAATATATATATATATATATATATATATATATATATATATATATATATATATATATAATATAAGGATATCGTGAGGAAAGATTAAGGGAAATGGGAACTTCGAACTTCTTGGGATGGTGTAAAGAGGGAGGCTTCGAATAGATTGGGGTGGATAAGAAGCATACGCAAGGTCGTATCCAGGGGGAGGTTGAGCCATCCCCCCTCCGAAATGTTTGTCTGACTCGCAAAACGCAACAAAATGGATATAAGCAAATTGTGTATGCGTTTTTTGATTCTTTTGTGTAACCCCTCCCCCGATAAAAATCCTTGTGTACCCCCCCCCCCGGAAAAAATCCTGGATACGGCCCTGAGCGTATGTTCCTTTAATTCTCATTGATCTTCTAAATAAAGAACAGTTTTTAAAATGCTGGTTAAAATTTCTCTTGTTTTTTTTAATCTATGGTTGACTTTTTTTTTGGGGGGGGGGGGGGGTTACACAAGGATTTTTATCGGGGGAGGGGTTACACAAAAAAAGTCAGTGGCTTTTTGGTCAGGAAATTATCGTTTGAAAAAAAGCAATTACAGATGATTGTTTTTCTTCTGTAAACTTCCTTTTTCTTAAGAAAAAGTTTGTTGAGTTTGAATTTATCCTGTTATCTTTATATGATTAATTAAAGTAGCTTAGATCTGATAGTGGTGGTTCCAGGGGAGGGGTGAGGGGGCGCGTGCCCCCTAACATAGTCTGAAGTAGTGTAATTTACTTAATTAACGCAAGTCTGCGTTAATTAAACTTGTTCCTAACGCAATTTTATCGCATCAACCTATTTTGCCCCCCCCCCAAAAAAAAAATCCTGGATCCGCCACTGAGGTCTGAAAACTAAATTCGTTTCGTAAACTAGTTTCGTTAAACGAGGCAAACACTGATGGATTGTCTTTGGATCATGTGTCTCTTCTAGATCATGATAGAAAAGGCGGATATCCCTGACTTCCAGTTCGGATAAGACCGATGCTAAATTCAAAATAGTTAATTAAGAATATTTCGTGTTAACTATTCTAGTATTTTAGTCTCTGCTGCTTGTTTGAACTGATTTATACCTCCAACCACAGCTCTTGTGTCTCAAAGTTTTTCTCTGCGTCTGGGTCGTTTTTCCCTCCGGTGAACCTAGTACTTAACCCCTTGGTATCCTTTATTTTTAGGTTTTTGTTGTTGGTGTCCTTGGTTTTACTTCTCTTATAGAGCAGTTTCTTCCTCGCGTTGCAATAAAAACACACGATTAAAGTTTCGAAGGTCAGCCTTCTCTAACTAAATTAAAAAAAAAAAAAAAAATCAAGGTTACAAATCAACTTCTTAAATAAAGACCTTGGACTATCGCACGTGAACGGGTCAGCAGTTTGATGATCCAAGGTCGGAATTAATGAAGTTATTTACTCTGATATTTAAATGTTTTTATTAAGATTATGGGGTTAAAAATTTGTCTCTGGCGATATATAACAAGTCTGGTTAGAGTTTTCCCTGTTATTTTATCAAGGAGGACTCACTAAAAATTTCCCGGAAAGTATTAAAATGTGTTTTGATGGAGGTAAAATTCTGTTATGAAATCCCATTTTCAAATTCAGGGTTTTAAGACACAAAGGGGTTACTAATTAGGTCACAATCTACTCTCTTATCAAAAGTTTTTGTCACTTTTTGGGGTTAAAGGTGTATCTTTGACAAATTCAGCTAACTTTTTTATTCTGGAACATTTTCAGGAATTTCAGGGTTTTAAGATACAAAGGGGTTACTAATTAGGTCACAATCTATTGTCATGTCAAATTTTTTTTCGCTTTTTTGGGTTAAACGTATGTCTTTGACAAATTCAGCTAACTTTTTTATTCTGGAACATTTTCAGGGATTTCAGGGCTTTAAGATCGCCCCCGTCCCATGAAATGCCAAGATTGTTAGGGTTTTCTTTTAAATTTCTGTATTTTGTATATAGTCTCAGCCGATTTTTTGGCTTTCAATTCAAATTTCGCCCCCTCCCGTTTTCCTTGAAAGCTGTGCCCTCTTCAAAATAAATTTCAGCGTAAGTGCCTACCCGACAGGGTTTGGTACAAAACCGGGTATATAGCAACGTCCCAGGCATAGCCCCTGTGTTAGGCTTCATTCATTGCTGCTGTATCTTTTGTTATTCTAGTTCAGTGGAAATCGAATAGCATGGGAAATTTCGGGGAATCTTCCGTAGGGGGAATTTTTCGGGGAATCTTCCGCAGGGGGAATTTTTCTTTCTTTTAAGATCACAGCGTGGAGTTTTCCTTGGAGGAAGATTTTTCTGGGGAGATATTCCTTGAATTTCCTTTCTTTTTCGCTAGTTCAGAGGGTATTTCCCTCTGAACTAGCAATACAGCATGTAGTTTTTCCTTGAATTTCCTTTCTTTTAAGATCGCAGCAACGCGCGGCGGTATTTTCCCCAAACTAATCCAGCCATAATAACATTTAAAAAAGAACCGTTATATTTTATTAGGCTATAGGCTACTATTTTGAACGTATAACTCTTGTGAGGGTAATATTTCTCCGTTAGGGAGCTGATCCTCTTATGGGGAGTTACTTGCAGCCCATGCACAGTTCCGTCATAATGACAAGGTAGTCTGTAAGTCTTGTTCACAAAAGTCTACAAAAAGTCACAAAAGCTTGTTTCATGTTTTTTTTTTCTTGTAACGCGGGAGCTGGGGAACATGCCCTATTTGATCCCCCGTTTGTCGTCCATGCTCCAAAAACCTATCCCAGATGGCGAATGGAAGCGCAAAACCTTGGCAATGAAATGATTTTTTTCGTATGGGGCTTTTTCGTATGTGCCCCTTATATTTTTTAAAAATACATTTTTTGGTATTTCCATTCAAAAATGCCCTTTTTATATTTTTATTAAAAAGGCAACAATAAGATTGCACCCCCCCCCCCTGGACTTCAAAAAATATATGTTGTCCCCTCCCCTCCTCCTCTAAGTTTCGTGAATTGACTCCGCTGAGTCTTGTTCTAAAAATGAAAAACCACTTCAGAATTAATTCATCGGAATTGTTTTTACTTTGTGTCTGAGGGTCCCCTACTTCAATGCTCAGTCTTTAGAGCTGGTATTCGACAACAGTGACACAAAACACGGGTCTGTATAGCAACATCTATTTATGTATATTAATGAAAATGTCATCCGTGGAAAATACTCCCCACGGAAAATACCCCCCCCCCCCCAGAAAATATATCCCCACTGAAAGGAAATATATTACCAAACATTGGCATCCTACTGGAAATTCCCCCAGATAATCCCCTCCCCAGAAGAAAACTCACCCTCGAAAATGCCCGTATGTTTCCCAATAACAAGTACTATCAGTAAGCAATTGACAAATGACAAAACTTAAAAAGGCACATAAACTTCTGCAATGGGGTTCTCTGATTGTTTTATAGTTGGGGGGGGAGATGCCTCAAAGGATGCATTTTAATGCCAAAGCATCCCAGCTCTCATTGAGTCATCAGATAATACAGAATTAGTTCTAAGGGAGAGACTAGGGGAGGGCGGAGGTAGAAATTTATGTAAATCCACAGGGCCGTAACCAAGATTTTTGTTTGGGGGGGGGGGGGGGGGGGGGACAAAAGAAAATTTAAAAAACGCATCAAAAATGTGAAATTGATATCTACTCCCCTGTGATTGCTGGGAATATTTCTGGTCTACGCTGCTATTATGAAAGTAAAGAGTAACATTAGACCCAAAAATGAGCAGAATTTATTCCGTGTAGGAGGGGGACTGCCCCTTTCTCATTCATACCTCCACCTAATGGTCGCAGAAACTTTGGAGGGTGCTCATTAGATCAGAAATTGAGAGTTCTAGTCCTTTTTTGATAAGTCAAAGGTGATTGGAGACCAACCAGCCGCAGGAGGGGGAGGTATTTTCCGGAGGGGGTGTAAACACCGGCCACCGTTACTGCAGAGAGGTGTTTACTGGTAGTATTAAACAATTCGTGGTAACGATCTTCTAAGTAGGGGGCAAACCGGCCCAATAGTAACCGAGACCCCAAAAAACGAGATTTTAGTAACAATTAAATAAAAAAAACAAGTTTTTTTTAACTGAAAGTAAGGAGCGACATTAAAACTTAAAACGAACAGAAATTATTCCGTATATGAAAGGGGCTGTCCCCTCCTCAACGCCTTGCTCTTTACGCTAAAGTTTTTTATTGTTTAAAAAGAATAGAGTTGTGAGAAAGTCAAACTTTAGCGTAAAGAGCAAGGCGTTGAGGAAGGGACAGCCCCTTTCATATACGGAATAATTTCTGTTCGTTTTAAGTTTTAATGTCGCTCCTTACTTTCAGTTAAAAAAACTTGTTTTTTTTTTATTTAATTTTTGAACGTTTTTGAATAAATGCAGGTTTTGATCTTGGCTCACAGTACATGAATAATTAAAACAAAATTTTCATATTAATTTACTTTTATTTGGTTAAATGACTTTCTCGAAACTTGTTTCATTTTATTTACGAACGTTTTTATTAGTAATAAATATACGTAACATACGAATTAATTTACGTAACGAACTTCTATATTCATATATTTTTAATACGTATATTAGAGGGTTCGCCCCCTAGTCAATACCTTGCTCTTTAAGCCAAAGTTCGAATTTTGTTCCAATTCTTTAAAACTGACCGCTTAATCACAAAGGCCGTTAATTTGAATAAGTAGCTCTTATGAAAGTACTAAAAAATCTCTGGCTTAAAGAGTGAGGTACTGACTAGGGGGTGAACCCAATCATATATGTAATATTTTCTGTTCGTTTAAAGTTTTTGATGTTGCTGCTGTTGCAGTTGAAAAACTTGTTTTTTTATATTTAATTTCTGATCTTTTTTTAAATAATGCTGGGAAGTCCGGCGTCCCCTTCATAGCAATGTCCCTTCCCCTATGAAAACTTCCTTCATGGAAATATCCTCCCAAATAACCCCCGACCCCCCCCCCACTACCAGGAAAAATCTCCCTGAAAACGTCTGTACTGTATACTTCCCATAACCAATACTATATGTTAACATTGGGTAAAGTTCATAACTTTCAGTCCTCCTCCCGGGAACTTCGGGGGATTAAGTCATCCTAAAAGACATACTTATAATATTTTCGAACATGTTGAACAAAATGGCTATCTCAAAATTTTGATCAGGTGACTTTGGGAAAAAATGAGCGTGGGAGGGGGCCTAGTTGCCCTCCATTTTTTGGTCACTTAAAAAGGGCACTAGAACTTTTAATTTCCATTCCAATGAGCCCTCCCACGATATTCGAGGAGCACTGGGTCGATACGATCACCCCTGGGAAAAAAAAAACAAATAAACACGCACCCGTGATCTTTCTTCTGGCAAAAAATGCAAAATTCCACATTTTTGTAGATAGGAGCTTGAAACCTCTACAGTAGGGTTTCTGATACGCAGAATATGATGGTGTGATTTTCATTAAGGTTTTATAACTTTTAGGGGTTCTTTCCCCTTTTTTCGAAACTCAGCCAAATTTTCTCAGGCGCGTAACTTTTGATTGGTAAGATTAAACTTGATGAAACTTATATATTGAAATCAGCATTAAAATCCAATTCTTTTGATGTATCTATTTGTATCAAAATACCGTTTTCTAGAGTTTCGGTTACCATTGAGCCGGGTCCCAATAACCAATACTATATGTTAACATTGGGTAAAGTTCATAACTTTCAGCCCTCCCCCTGGGGGCTTTGAGGGATTAAGTCATCCTAAAAGACATAGTTATAATATTTTCGACCATGCTGAACAAAATGGTTATCTCAAAATTTTGATCGGGTGACTTTGGGAAAAAATGAGCGTGGGAGGGGGCCTAGTTGCCCTCCATTTTTTTTTGGTCACTTTAAAAGGGCACTAGAACTTTTAATTTCCGTTCCAATGAGCCCTCCCACGATATTCTAGGACCACTGGGTCGATACGATCACCCCTGGGGAAAAGAAAAAAAAAACAAAAAACAAAAACAAATAAACACGCATCCGTGATCTTTCTTCTGGCAAAAAATGGAAAATTCCACATTTTTGTAGATAGGAGCTTGAAACCTCTACAGTAGGGTTCTCTGATATGCTGAATATGATGGTGTGATTTTCATTAAGGTTCTATAACTTTTAGGGGGTCTTTCCTCCTTTTTTCGAAAATCAGCCCAATTTTCTCAGGCGCGTAACTTTTGATAGGTAAGATTAAACTTGATGAAACTTATATATTTGAAATCAGAATTAAAATCTGATTCTTTTGATGTATGTATTGATATCAAAATTCCGTTTTTTAGAGTTTCGGTTACCATTGAGCCGGGTCGCTCCTTACTTACAGTTCGTTACCACGAACTGTTTGATTAATGGATCAGTTGATGCAACAGGCTTTTTGTACTAATTCAAAATATATAAAATTCGTTATGCTTAATGTTACCCATCCGGAGCTTATTAGCCTGGGGAAATTTTCCTGATTTTCGAAAAAGGGGGAGCCCTTCCAAAAAGTCAAGCGATCTTAATAAAAGTCAAATCATGAGATTCAGCGTATCAGAAACCCTTCCGTAGAGGTTTTGAATGTTTTGCCGGAACAAAGATCACGGATGCGTGTTTATTTGTTTGTTTTTGTATTTTCTTTCCTGTTTTTGTTTTCCGCAGGGATAATCATATTGAACCAATGGTCCTAGAAGATCGGGAGAGGCTAATTCGAAGGGAATTCGAAAGTTCTAGTGCATTTAAGTGACCAAAAAGATTAAAGGATAACTAGCAATGAAAATTTTAAGATAGCCATTTGATTTATCATAATTGAAACGGTCGAATGACCTTTTAAAAGCCCCCCCCCATCGTAAATAAGCGGAATTTTAGGGATAGGGGATTTCGACCGGGTGAAATTTTCACGGCAAGAAAAGTTTCGAGGGGGAGGGGATTTTTCACGAGAAATTTTATTCGGGTGGGAGGGTATTTCCTGGCATGATTTGAAAAATGGTCAGAAATAAAATAAGGAAACAAGATTTTTTCAACTGGAAGTAAGGAGCAATATTAAAACTTGGAACGAACGGAAATTATTCCGCAGCATATATGAGAGGGCTATCCCTTCCTCAGCCATCGCTTTTTACGCTGAAGCTTGATTTTTATCACAATTCTCTAAGACTGCTCAAACACAAGGATCTGTTGAGTAAGACTTGAGTAGTGTTTCTAAAGGACTTTAAAGACTTAAGCGTAAAGGCGAGAGTAGAGAAAGGAGCAGTCTCCCTTATAAACGGAATAGAATCTGTTAGTTTTAAGCACTGTATATAAATAACATTGTATACATTATATAATATCTTATATTTATATACAGTGGTTTTAAGTATTAATGCTTCTCCTTACTTTCAAATGAAATAACTTTTTTTTATAATATCAAGAACCAGCTGTTCCTATAATTGAGTTTTTTTTTTTGTTTTTTTTTTTACCTTCAAGATGCGATAAAACGACTTTGAAATCAAACTCTCATTCTCCGAAAATATTTCTTTGATTTAAGTGGATGTAACGCATTTTGAAAAGAAAAAGAAAAATTTAAATACCTTGGTAACCGAACTAGGTAGAAGAACCGAAGACCAATCGACATGTCGTTCTGATTTTAATAGAGTGGCTTTCTATCTAAGGGTCGAAAAAAACAAAACAACAACAACAGCAAGTAAACAACAGTGAATTTACCGACAGTGAAATTCAGCAAACTACGTATATAAGAAAAATTAAAATTTATTTTCTTACATTTAAAATGAGCGGCATTTTTAAAACTAAAATGGAAAAATTATAACAATCCCTAAATCACTATATCAACAAAGTTCAACCAGTACTATTGATCCTCGTCAGTGTGGTTTTCGTCGTTTTTTAAATCTACGCGTTACCAAGATTTTCGATACTATTTTTATGATTTTAATTTTATTATATGGTGTTTGTTGGTTAAAGTTGAACCTTGGTGTGTTTCTTTTTGTCGTTTTGTTGTTCTTTTTCTTTTTTCCCTTTTTTGATTTTTGATTTTTACTATCTAAAGTTGTATTTTGTTCCTGAGTGTTGGTTTGTAGATTGTATTATGTGTTGCTATGGCCCACAGGCTTTTTGCAATAAATCTTATCTATCTTATCTTATCTATAATTGTTTTTGAATCGCTGCAATTGACCCCCCCCCTCCTGATACGCGTCTGACAGAGTTGTTGGTTATTTTTCATATTTATAAATTGGTTGGTTAATTATATTTGAAGTTTTGTTCAATAGTTGCCATGGGTACGGGGAGCTTTTTAAAGCTCCAGTTACAAGGAACTCGCTGAAAATAATTTTTACTATGAAGTCAATAAACCAATAAAAAGCTTCAGATTTCAAGCGAGTCAGTACACATCGGGAGACCATTTGTAACGTTGGCAGCGGAACATATTAATACTAAATTAAATAGATTCTTCCTTTTAAAGGATAAAAAAAGAAAAAGAGGACATATCAGTGCTACTCACGCAAAAAAAAAATGATTTTTCCTTGTCTTTCAAGGTTGGGAGGGGGGAGAAAAATTCCGGCGTGAGATTTTGGGCACTGGTGATCCCACTGGTATCCATTTGTTTCGATCCTACGCCACTTTTGAGGGGTTTCTAGCTATTTTTCGAAATTCCCTTTTTTTTTTTGATAACATTTCACTATTTAGACTTGAAATAATACCTTCCTCAATCAGCTACAAACAACAATTTTCTCACTAAACAGTTTTTAAAAACGCATTTCTAAATTTTTGGTTACTAGGCTATGGGCCGTGGTTTGTTCTTTGCTTGGTGCTATTGCTGCCTCCACGATATTTAGTTTTTGTCGTAGTTATAAATTTCGAGGGCTTTGTGATGGGAACCAGCCAAAAATTCTTTTTGGGAATATAGCCCCCGTGAAAAGCCTTGAAAGGGCTTTGTAAATTCATAATTAGAATGCTCAAATCGAGTTAAACCTGAGAAGGTATGTTCAAATTGCCTTATACGTCAACGAAACGGTTCAAAAATGCGAAAAAGAAAATTTCCATTCCTTGGAATTATTTAGATCTTATACACGGAAAAGGTAGCGTGGTCTTCGTAGCTGCTAAAGCCTAGATTAATTCTACAGATCACTCTTATTTATGACCAGGGTTGCCACCCCTAGTGATTTATCCCTATTTCTAGTGATTTTTTATATTGCCCAAACAAAAAAATCACTAAATCAGCGCATAAATCACTAGATTATTGAAGAGAATCACTAAAAATCACTAAAAAATCACTAAAATCTAGTGTTTTTTTACTGAGCGGCAACCCTGCTTATGACTTATATCGTGGAATTTTTACCTGAAACTTTTCTTAAGAAAGACTGCAAGAAAAATACACTTCGAAAAATTTTCAAATTCACACTTCGAATTTAAAAGAAAGCAGGGGGGCTTGGAACCGAGGCCCCTGTCCCTTGTTTGCGGCGGCCCTCCCCCCTAAATCTCAGGGATTCTATTATTTTTATTATAGATGCCTATATTATGTATATAACTATCTGATCTTTTGCGGTTTTTAATTTATCCACCTCTTCGAACATTATGCTCTCGTTGTATCTTTGTATCTGCCTGATCAGGGGGGGGGGAGATGTCGATGACCTCTTTTTCTTTAAATTTTCGCAATGGATATTTGGATTTATTTGATATCTGCAAAGGCAAAAAGGGTATGATGCCAGTAACAGTGACGTTTCTTGGGAACTTTATCATTAAATGTTGCTTCCAAATCGGAGGATAGGGAGCAGTTGATAAGGGTATCATATGATACAGGAATATTCGGTTGTTGCAAGGTAATTTTTCAGTCTTCTAGAATCTTGATCCACTAGATTTACATTCGAAGAAAACATGCTGAGTATTTTCGAAGATCAGGTTGGAACTTCGGCACAGGGGGGAATGGTGGATACAGATCGTAGAGGCATCCGGAAGAAGGAAGAAGAAGATGAACTAAGCCACAAAAAGAAAAGAGTTTCATCTAATCATTTAGATAAACCGTCAATTCTCAGGGTCATTCCTTGATGAGGGGGGGGGGGACAATTCTGAGATAACCATCTTATTCGGCATAGTTGAAATGTCAAAAGATGACAACTCTGATCTTTTCTTTTGGATTTGTAAGACAATTAAAGAAGATTTTCAAAGATTTTTATTTATTTACTGCCTAATTAGTACCTTTCTGAGAATTTTTAGATAACAATTTTTTTTAACTAACAGTTCTGTTTCTATGAGTTAACAGAAAATTGCTAGCAAACATTGTTATTTAATAATTGTACAGCGGCAAAAGCCTTGTCAGTTTCTAAGAACATGTTAGGGTCTTTCATTTCTTATCAGTGGAATTGCTATGCGCAGAATCACTTAGGTGTGGAATGTCCTTGGGAGAGAACACTTCTTCGTACTACTGTCGACTTCCAAAAGTTATCGATCGATTTTTATCTAATGTTGGCAACAAGCCCACTGAAAAATCTATCTCAAAGAGGTCAATGTCCTACATGATATTCTGGGTTTGCGTCTTCTGAACATTCTTTCTCTTTCTAAGCTGAGGTCCTGCAGTAGGGGCTAAAAAAGAGCTTACGTATTGTCTACATTCCTGACTGAAAATTGTGTGTCTGCAACTAAGCTCGTTTTAGAATCACAATTGGCTCGAGTACTGCCAGATAGGACGCATTGCGCTATTCGGGCACTTTTTTTGGCATTTAATTTAATCCGCAGTGCATTTATGGGTACTTGTTAATTAATCGAAATACACTAAAAAAATATTCTTTAGCTAGATCTCAGAAAACCGGTTTCACAGTCACAAAGACAAGTGACGGGTGGTAGAATGCATTTGACTTGTATAATTTGGGCTATATATTTGCATATTAGGGGTGGAGTGGGGGTTAGGTTGTTAGGGGCGCTTTCATAATATTTTAACCCTTTCTCCCTCCCCCCTAATGTGCAAATATTTAGCCCAAATTATATTATTATATAAACCAAAGGCTATATGAAGGTTATATTTCATTAGGATTAACCTAACTTCGCTTCTTGGTGTGCTTCGTTTAATTAACAAGTATCCATTTGCGAGAGCTTCAGTACGTTTAGTGCTATCTTATACCACGTATGCAGGGTTGCCACTCGGTGACTAAAAAATACAAAATTTTAGTCATTTTCTGGTTGATTTAGTGATTTTCTTCAGTAATCTAGTGATTTATGTGCAAATTTAGTGTTTTTTGTCTAGCCAATATTAAAAATCATTAGAAATAGTGAAAATCACTAGGGGTGGCAACCCTGTACGCACGTGGTAACAATGGTAGGTTTTTTTTCTGAGCCTAAGAGTTGGCTTATAGGTAACTTATGTGGAACCCGAGGGGGCTCTGACTTCCCGCCACCTGGTGTGTATCTCGGAACGCCACGTGTGCCGCATTGTTCCGTCACGCACGGCACAATCCCCAGCACAGTTCCACCGCTCTTGACACGTGCAACTTGTCCTGTAGATAATTTCTTATATAGAGAGCAACCCCTCAATGGAACCCGTGCTAGTATAAATAAAATCGCCGACTTCTAGTGTTTGGAGTTTTTTGGCTTTTTTTAAGCGTAGCTGGCAAAATTAGGCTTAGTAATTCGCGTGAAATAGATTTCTAAGATGACACAGCTACGAAGTTTGCGGGTAAAAACTGGGCGTTTCTTGGGGAAAAAATCCCAAGAAACGCCAACGCTAGATGGTGCTGTTTTTTTCGACGATGGTGCCGGTTGCGTCAGTCAGATGGTGCCGGTTGCCGGTAGACGCTGGCGACTGTTTCCTCTTAAAGCTACTATCGTCAAGTTGGATAATTTTCATATAAGGATTATTGTGAATATTGTTAATAGTAACTATACATACATGATTTTTTATAAAATTTTTCTCACAATTTTACCAAATAAAAGCTGCATACTTGAAAAATAATAATAATGATGAAAAGCTTAGGTTACATATGCTTGTAGATTAAATTATATAACCCAAATAACTCAAATTCCATACGCTAAGTCAAATTTTGTCGGCCAGTGCTAAATATATACTAAAGTTAGGGTAAAATTTTTAACCAGTTCAAATTGTCTCTGGGAAGATTGAAAAAAATGATCATTAACATTTCTCACCCCTTTGAATGGTTGCAAGGGCCTATTTGAAAATTAAAAAATATTTTATGTTTTAAAGGTAGTTTTTTAATGCGTGAAAAATACCCTGTGAAGTGGCCGTGATCAAGGCCGTATCCAGAGTTTTTGTTCGAGGGGGGTCTCAAGAAACCTTAAAAACGTATCAAAATTTGTTTATATGTATTTTTGTTACGTTTTTACGAGATGGACAAAAATTAGAGGGGGGTCCAACCCCTTAACCCCTCCCTCTGGATACGCCCTTGGTCGTGATTGGAGGTGATTCCACGATGGAGCTTTCCAGGCCGCTTTTTAGCTGATTCTTGTCTCATTTCCATTAAATTTCTTCATAATAGTATTCTGTAACGGTTCTTCGACCTTAAAGTCTACGAGTACAACCCGTTCAGGGCTTTATAAAACGGTTGGCACTACCATGTTGACAAAAATTATGTGTACTTTTTTTAATGCCCCCTATATATTTAATTAATTAAATAAACTTTTTCAACAAAATTAGTTTTTCAAGAAAAATAAAGAAGCCCATTAATCCAAAAATGAGCAAAAATAAGATCGAATAATCTACCATGCGTGAAACTACCACAAATCAGCATCGATAAATAAATGAAACCCAAAAAGAACAAAATTACAATAAATAACCGAGTCAAACTCAAAACGAGCAGAAATTCACATAAGTAAGCTCAAAACCTATATGCCTTCTCAAGGCCAGAACATAATTTGCACTTTACTGAAAAACATAAATGTTTTTACTTTTATAACTTTAATAAATCAAATAATATTAACATTTTGATTACTAAATATCAGGTTATGTATATCAAACTGACAATGCACATTCATTGGCACTAAAAACCTTGTATGCCCCAGGGCATAACTTACAACCCTTGCCCTGAGGGTTGGGGGGGGGGTTGTCATTCTCAAAGACCTAATTTCCAAAACTTTCAACTACTTTGAAGAAAATTGCTACCTCAAAATTCTGATTGGGTGTGTTTGGGGAAATGGTGGGCGTGAGAGGGGGGTTAGTTGCCCTCTATTCACTCCCGACTATTGAAAAAGGCACTAACCCTTTCAATTTCCAATCGAAAGAGCCCTTTTTGAAGGTTCTAAGGCGGCGCTTTCTATAAAAACCATATATGCCCCAGGGCATAACTTGCAATCCTTGCCCTGAGGGCTGTGAGGGGGGTTGTCATCCTCAAAGACATAATTTCCGGACCTTTCAACTACGCTGAACAAAATGTTTATCTCAATATTTTGATTGGATTTGTTTGGGGAAAAGGTGGGCGTGAGAGGGTGGTTAGTTGCCCTCAAGGTACTTTCGACTATTAAAAAGGGCACTAGCCTTTGAATTTCCAATCGAATGAGCCCTTATTCAAGTTTCTACGACAAAGCTTTCAATAAAAACCTTATATGCCCCCAGGGCATAACTTACAACCCTTACCCTGAGGGCTGTGGGGGGATCGTCATCCCCAGAGATATAATTTCCGGAAATTTCAACTACTTTGACCAAAATGGCTATCTCAAAATTTTGATTGGACGTGTTTGGGGAAATG
This sequence comes from Artemia sinica, assembly GCA_027921565.1. NCBI lineage: Eukaryota > Metazoa > Arthropoda > Branchiopoda > Anostraca > Artemiidae > Artemia > Artemia sinica. The sequence goes on along the minus strand of CM051261.1, from coordinate 25,212,045 downwards.
GTGGGCGTGGAAGAGGTGTTCATTGCCTTACAATCACTTTCGATTATTAAAAAGGGCTCAAGCCACTCAAATTTCCAATCGAATGAACCCTTTTCGAAGTTTCTATGACAACTCCTTCGATACGAAGTGCCCTGGTCGAAAGAAAATAAATAAATAAATAATACATTGTGCCAACATCGTTCTTTACTTAGATAACCGACTAGATCATTGGGCACTTGGGGGTTCATTTAAATCAGAACCTTACAAGTACTGTACTTTAAGTAACAATAAAGGAAGTAGCTATTGTGTGACTCTTGACAAATTTAAATAAAAGAAAATAGAAAAGTAATACAAGTAAGCGACCTGTTCCCCTCAAAATTCGCGTATTAACCACTTATGATTAATTTTCTTCGTATACCCCTGCACTGAGTCACGTATACCTTCTGTACCATGAACTACCTTCTAGGCTTCAATTCTTTGTGAAACGACAATAGCTAGGGTTTTGGATTCAACCCCTTTCATATATAACGACTGCCCACTAGTCCCCCCTCCCCCAGAAATGCAGTATGAGGCGGCTGAGTCCCACTGGAGAAAAAACTCGTGTTTTACGCCATTGAAAGGTTTTGTTGTTTGTTTGACGCCGTTTGATTGTATTCAACAGCATAATGATTAGCCACAGCTGGACATTTACTGGGGAGGGGCTTAGAGTTTCCATTTTCTTTCATAATCTCATGGTTTTTACTATGCTATCCCATTATGCACTGATTTTCACTTATAAATTATGTTTTTGTTGTTCTGCCGAAATTGCCCCCTCTCCGTAGAAATAAGTTCATGACCTGACTCCCCCCCCCCTCTGGAGATGCTTGATATTCATTAATGTTAAATATCAAATTAGGTTAAATATAGTTAAAATAAGTAAGTTAAAAACAATATTAAATTTCAGTTATAAACAGCAATACTAATTGTATAAACTGTTTACAATATTACATGTATAAGCTGTTACAATATTAATTGTATAAGTGACATTTGTATTAATACTTACAGTATTAATGTTACAATATTAATTATAATTTTATAAGTTGTTTACAATATTAACTGTATATACTGTTACAATATTACAGTAATAAGCTGTTACAATATTACAGTAATAAGCTGTTTATAATATATATATAAACAGCTGTTTATAAATAAGTTACAAACAGCAATATTAAATTTAGGCAGTTTAATCACTTATTTCCAGTTAAAACTATAAAAAGGCAATGCTATGACCCTTACTGTGTATGTAAGTGACAATTTTGGCGCACTATCGCTAATGGTTCTGAAATGCTATTGACAAAGTAGTATACAATGTATAGACGTAAATAGGGACTTATTTTGGACGATTTTGGTCTATTATTAAATAAAAAAAAACAAGTTTTTTAAACTGAAAGTAAGGAGTGACATTAAAACTTAAAACGAACAGAAATTATTCCGTATATGAAAGGGGCTGTCCCCTCCTCAGCGCCTCGCTCTTTACCCTAAAGTTTTTTATTGTTTAAACAAATAAAGTTGTGAGACAGAGTCAAACTTTAGCGTAAAGAGCGATGCGTTGAGGAGGGGACAGCCCCTTTCATATACGGAATAATTTCTGTTCGTTTTAAGTTTTAATGTCGCTCCTTACTTTCAGTTTAAAAAACTTGTTTTTTTTTATTTATTTTCTGATCGTTTTTTAGTTAATGCAGCTTTTATTTTGGCTAACCGTCATTGAATAAGTAAACAAAATTTGCATAAAAAATTTACTTTTCTTTTGCTAAATGGATGTCTACAAATTAACTTACGTAACGAACTTCTATATTCGTATATTTTTCTTCTGGCAAAAAATACAAAGTTGCAGATTTTTGCAGATATGAGCTTGAAGCCTATGTAATAGGGTTTTCTGATACGCTGAATCTGACGGTGTGATTTTCACTAAAATTCTTTCACTTGTAGGGGATGTTTCCCCCCTCTTTAAAAAATCGGGTAAATTTTCTCAGGCTCGTAGCCTTGATGAGTAATACTAAACTTAATAAAATTTATATATTTAGAATCAGCATTATAAACACATTCTTTTGATACATTTATTGACATCAAAATTCCGTTTTTAAAAGTTTCGATTACTATTGAGCCGTATCGCTTGTTTTTTTATTGTTTTTTCTTATTACGTATATGTTACGTATATGAGGGGGTTCTCCCCTTAGTCAATACCACGCTCTTTACGTTAAAAGTTAAAAAAAAAATTTGATTCACAAACCCCTGAATCACAAAGGCCGTTTAATTAGAATAGATAGCTCTTTTGAAAGCACTAAAAAAAACTGTAGCGTAAAGAGCGAGGTATTGACTTGGGGGAGAACCCCCTCACATACGTTATAATTTCTGTTCGTTTTAAGTTCTAATGTTTCTTCTTACTTTCAGTTGAAAAAACTTGTTTTTTATTTAATTTCTGATCGTTTTTTAAATAATGCTTGGAAATCCGGCGCCCCCTTCATAGAAATGTCCCTTACCCCAAAGAAACATCCTCCACGGAAATATTCTCCAGAGTAACCCCCTCCTCTAGCCCCCCCCCTCCAGAAAAAAATCCTTCCTGAAAATGTCTGTATACTTCCCAATAACCAATAAATAATGCTGGCAAGTCCGGCGCCCCCTTCATGGCAATTTCCCTTCCCCATGAAAACTTCCTTCATGGACAGATCCTCCAACATAACCCCCGACCCACCCTTCCCTCCCACTACCAGAAAAAAAACCCTCCTGAAAACTTCTGTATACTTCCCAATAACCAATACTATATGTTAACATTGGGCAAAGTTTATAACTTTTAGCCCTCCCCCTGGGGACTTCGGGGGATTAAGTCATCCTAAAAGACATATTTATCGTATTTTCGACCATGCTGAACAAAATGGCTATCTCAAAATTTTGATCGGGTGACTTTGGGAAAAAAATAAGCGTGGGAGGGGCCTAGTTGCCCTCCATTTTCTTGGTCACTTAAAAAAGGCACTAGAACTTTTAATTTCAGTTCCAATGAGCCCTCCCACGATATTCTAGGACCACTGGGTCGATACGATCACCCCTGGGGAAAAAAACAACAAAAAAACAAATAAACACGCATCCGTGATCTTTCTTCTGGCAAAAAATGCAAAATTCCACATTTTTGTAGATAGGAGCTTGAAACCTCTACAGTAGGGTTCTCTGATACGCTGAATATGATGGTGTGATTTTCATTAAGGTTCTATAACTTTTAGGGGGTCTTCCCCCTTTTTTTGAAAATCAGCCAGATTTTCTCAGGCGCGTAACTTTTGATGGGTAGCACTAAACTTGATGAAAGTTATATATTTGAAATCAGCATTGAAATCTGATTCTTTTGATGTATCTATTGGTATCAAAAACCCGTTTTCTAGAGTTTCGGTTACCATTGAGCCGGGTCGCTCCTTACTTACAGTTCGTTACCACGAACTGTTCGATTATTTTATAATAATCCCAAAAAAGGGATTTATTTTGGTCTATTGTTTTGGAAGAAGGGAAGCTTATTTGGAATTATACACAAAAATATGCGAATTGTGTGTGTGAAGAACGTGGAATATTGTGGGAGGATCGTTGATATCTAGGAGATTTCGAGGGAAGTCGGGGTTCAAAGACTCCTCCCCCGTTTTGCAAGTCTTGTTAAGCAGCCGAGGTTTCGTCAAAAAGTTTCAATTAAAAGGTAACTCGTGTTTTCATTTAAATGTGAGAAAATTTTGAATATATGATGTCGAAAGGAAAGTTGGAAGTTTGGAGGTAAAAGTTCCTTTTTTGATGATTCAACATCCTTCCCGCTCTACCCCTCGACTGGCCCTCGCTCTCCAGAGGATAATCACAATGATTTTTTTTTTTTTTATCAGTGTGGAGGGTGATATTTTCTAATTCTGCCTAACCTAAATGGAGGCATAGCGCAAGAACACCTGCATGAAGTTTCATCCGGAGGGGGAGGAGCAAGTGCTACCTGGAGTTTTGTTTTTAGCAGGATTTATATGGGAGTATTTCTCATTTCCTCAGAGGTGGGGATGGCCTCCTCCTTGCTGTTTCCAAATTATGGTATGGTTCTGCCTTATGCAACTCAGGGGTGCAATTCAAGAAAATGGTGGGGGCAAATTTATTTTTGAATATATGGGGGGGATCTTGTTATTTTGTTTATTCTTTCAATGAAAACTCCCAGAAGGTTATTTTTTTTTTTAATCCAGGGTGGGGTGGGGGCAATTGTCTCCTTCTCCTTGATTGGTGCCCTTGATGTAGCTGGTGCTTGGTCGACGCCACTGGTGCAGCAAAAAACTGTCTTTGTTAACATCTTAATTGATTTGATTTTGAATAAAAGATTTTAGTTAAATCTCATTGTTTTAATTTGGGATTTTTTTAATGGATGTAATACTTTAATTAAGAATCGTCTTGTTCCCAATATTGGCGTATTTATAAACATTTTCCTTTTTTGTCTGGGCAATTTATTCACATTCATGACCATCAAAAAAGTGAAATCAGTTATGGCAGAATAAAGCACACGCAGAAAAAAGGCTCTTCTGTCTTCTTGCGATTATACCAGCCGTGTTGTTTCGTTGCAGAGCGTTGGCATTATGCCCGAAAAATTCCAGGAAGGGAACATATGCTTATTTACGCCCTGAAGGTCATATAGTATGGGGTGCTTATTAGACATCGTAAGAGGAAGTTGCTAAAACATACATTTGGCACTTTATAAAACCTGAATCAATCAGCAGCATTACGCTTCTAAAATATTTCAACAATGTCATGACCGTCATGAAATAAGAGTTGCGTAAAGTTGACCGGTGTTTACAAATTTTAGAAAAAACATGAAAAAGTAGGTTTATCTGTCACTATTTTTTTAAGTATTGGGGACATTTGTAAGGGCTCCAATACCTGAAACGTTTTCAGCCAAGGATTTTTTCATTTTTAACGAAGTGAAAAAAAACATATTTTTCAAAATCTAGGGAGGGGGAGGGGCATTTTTTTTCGATCTTTGAATCAACATACCAAAGGGTTGCCAAATTCCTGCCACCTGGTGCACATGCTCGAAGTGTTGTGCGCCACACAGCTCCGCCACGCGTGGCATAGACCTTGCAACGCTTGGCAGTTGCACCACGGGTACTTATGTATCATACCGCCAACGGTATTTATGTATTATACCGCCAACACTCAAGAAGTGAAGTTAGGTTAATCCTAAGCACAGTTTATATAATTATCCATATATACAGATAATTATATGAACTGTGATCCTAAGCGAAAATACCGAAACATGATGAAAATATAATACTTCAGAAACAAGTTTGGGTTATATATTTGCACATTAGGGGGAGGGTGGGTCTAGGGGTAACCTAACCGCTAACCCCAACCCCTAATGTGTAAATATCTATCCCAAATCATATAATTCCAATGTATTCTGTCACCTGTCACTTGTTTTCCACTGAGCGTAAGCTAATTGTTTCTTAATACAGACAGATAAAACCGGTTTGTTCTCGAGTTTTACGCAGCGTAAACTTGAGTGTTGGTGGGGTACATTTGTATTTTAGCCACCCCACTCAAGAAGTGAAGTTAAGTTAACCCGAGTTGCATATACCTAAGCATATGAAGATATAATTAGTAGGAAAATTACGGGAACTACAACAGAGAATTATGGAAATCAGGCCGCCCAGAACGCAGTATATTAAATACCTAACGTAACCAAAATACCAGCTGTATATATAAAATATTTCATTAAAATATACCTACATTGCAGTTTATCTCTCTCTCTCAGGCTAAGCTGATAATCACCGAGTACATAGGCTACTGGAATACAGAGAGAAACCGGCTCTACTCAGATCCAGAACTTGAGTGGGGTGGCTATGTTACCCTGAATGTCCACAAATTGGTGAATGTCGACATTCACCGGTGCATGTCCGAAATACCTTTTTTTCTCCTTGGAAATGTTGCCAGTCAACTTTTTCAATTTAATGCAAGGTTTGATGATGACAGGTTAGGTTTGTTAGGTGAGGTGAACTCTTTCAATAAAAACCTTATATCCCCCAGGGCATAACTTATAACCCTTGCCCTGAGGGACGGGGGGGGGGTGTGTTATTCTCAAAGACCTAATTTCCAGAACTTTCAACTATGTTGAACAAATTGCTATCTCAAAATGTGGATTGGATGTGTTTGGGGAAATGGTGGGCGTGAGAGGGGGATTAGTTGCCCTCCAATCACTTCCGACTATTAAAAAGGGCACTAGCCCTTTCAATTTCCAATCGAATGAGCCCTTTTTGAAGTTTACACGACAACGCTTTCTATAAAAACCTTATATTTGCCCCCGGGCATAACTTACAACCCTTGCCCTGAGGGCTGGGGGGTGTCATCCTCAAAGACCTAATTTCCAGAACTTTCAACTATGTTGAAGAAAATTGCTATCTCAAAATTTTGATTGGATGTGTTTGGGGAACTGGTGGGCGTGAGAGGGGGGTTAGTTGCCCTCCAATTACTTACGACTATTAAAAAGGACATTAGCCCTTTCAATTTCCAATCGAATGAGTCCTTTTTGAAGTTTCTACGACAACGCTTTCTATAAAAACCTTATATACCCCAGGGCATAACTTACAACCCTTGCCCTGAGGGCTGTTAGGGGGTTGTCATCCTCAACGACATAATTTTCGGACCTTTAAATTACGTTGAACAAAATGGTTATCTCAAAATTTTGATTGGATGTGTTTGGGGAAATGGTGGGCGTGAGAGGGGGGTTAGTTGCCCTCCAATCACTTTCGACTATTAAAAAGGGCACTAGCCGTTTCATTTCCAATCGAATGATTCCTTTTTGAATTTTCTACGACATCTTTTTCTGTAAAAAAAAACCTTATATGCCCTCAGGGCATAACTTACAAACCTTGTCCTGAGGGCTGTGGGGGGAGTGTCATCCTCAAAAACATAATTTCCGGACTTTTTAGCTACGTCGAACAAAATGGCTATCTCAAAATTTTGATTGGATACGTTTGGGGTAATCGTGGGTGTGAGAGAGGTGTTGGTTATCCTCCAATCGCTTTCGACTATTAAAAAGGGCACAAGCCCTTCTAATTTCAAATGGAATGAGCCCTTTTGGAAGTTTCTATAATATCACTATCTATAAAAACCTTATATGTCCCCAGGGCATAACTTAGCCCCGAGGGCTCTGAGGGGGTTATCATCCTCAAAGACTTAATTTCTAAAACTTAACTTCAACGTGGCTTCAACGTTGGAACACTAAATTTTAAAGAAACTAATTTTAAATTAGTTTATTCCAATACATATATGAAAATCGGTAATTAGTTGTGCAATGTTATTATTAGATGTTTTTAGGAATTAAAAATAGGTTTCGAAGTCTCGAGCTGGTTTCAAAGATATTTTGAGAAAGTTTCTGCCAAAATACGTGTTCCAGGGTAATTGGACCGCTGATGGCAGATCAAATGAGAGGAGCTGTTTGTACGCGCTAATGAAAGAGTATGTGGGAGGAGCTGTTTGTTCGCACCGAGAATGAAGAGCTAGAAATCATCTGCGGTGAACTTACTGCTAATTATCTTTATACAGTGTCCTAAGCCTTTTACGAGACTTAAATGACGCCAGAGTTAGTAGGGTTACTACTTGAAACCATCTGAATTAGTTATCGGGTACGCACACTTAGCACACTTGCTAAGCCTGGTAAATGCAGGATATCAGTGACATCATATATAAACAAAAAATTCAATTTTTTTCAAAAATGAAAAAATAATATATGAAGTTATATGAAGAAAACAAAAAGGGACAGTAATCTTTAAATGTGGCACACCTTCAGGGATTTCTGTATTAACTATGTTTACAATGGAGTACACTTTTTTTTAGACGTAATTCCGTAAATTAGGTATTTTATGTTCAAATGGGGATAAGTCCAATTATTAGACAGTGAAAACAGATACAAAATTCTAGATGTTTTGACGGCATATACAGCGTTCGTCATCAGTGCTGATGACGAATTGACGATCGCTGTATATGCGGACGAAATATTCAGACTTTTGTGTCTGTTTTCACTGTCTAATAAATGGACTTATCCCCACTTGAACGTTTATTTGTTTGTAATGGAGTACACTTGATTAATGTTGTCATTCGTCTAGTTGCCTATAGCGTTTTAAGTTTCCGGATTAGTATTTGTTATCTTTTACGGATTACATCCGGGTTAGTTAATATTAAGCGGATAAGGCGGATAAGGGATGCTCAAAACACTCTTTGTTACCCATAGCGTGTTTAGCATCCCTCCATACTTATCAAATTAGTGACTGCGCACTGATAGTAGATGGCACTAAATATAAAAAGACGACAAGAGAGAGAGAGAGAGAAGATAACAAAAGAAAGACTAAATTTAAATTTCTATTTTTATTTCAGGTAAAACGTGATCTAATGTATACGGAAGAAGAGATTCAACAAAACCAGAACGAAACCCTTCTCGATCTAGGAGACTCGCCCCTCCATAAGAAACCCAAGCTGGGTAATGAAAGTTTAGCTGCCATCTTAAGTCGCCCTCTAATAAACTCGGACAAACCCTGTGATATTCAACATCCATCTTTAGTAACAGCAAATGACATGATAGTCAAATTACAGAAAGATATCAAAACTTTACATTATATGGCCAAACAAAAAGAGAAAGAGTGGAATTATATTTTAAGACTAAAGAAGATGAAAGAAGAGATGGAAATGAAGTTGCGGAGGCAGAAAGAAATTTTGCATTTTACTTTGCAGGGGGTTGAGCCAGATTTAGCGAATATTTCTATGCCGCCAATGAATGAGGCTTTTGTGAGGAATCATGCAGACCAAGCTTTAAGGCATATGAATGGCATTATTCCTCAAAGTGGGGGCCAAATGCAGTTGGCTGGAATTGGCAATTTGCCATCAGTTTCACCGCCTACCATTTCTCCAATGAATAACCCACTCAAAGTTGAAAACTATCGTAGGGATATGCCACTATTATCCCAGCAAATGATTCAACCTCCATCAATACCGGTGCAAAATAAACCTCCTCCTCAGTATAAGCCGCAGCCCATGGTGCAGATACCTGCTTCTGCTGCATTGGGGTTAGCTAGTCGTTCAAATTCACAGTCCCCAGGGCCTGTCCCCCCCACTCCGCCTAATCCAAATTCTACAAATAGTGCCATTACTGCTTTACTTAATAGTAGGCTGCAAAAACAGAGGCCTATTCTGCCAAAGCCTCAAGAGATACAGAACATGGGAAATGCTCAGTGGATGGATGAAATGACCGATTCTAGAAACCGTGTCGGACCTACTGTTAATGTCCAGCGTATAATTGATGATTATAGAGCAAAACACCCAGATGATACTTCAAATCGATCTAATCGACGAGGGGGTCCACCCAATGGGAAATTCGTCCCTCCTTCATTTCCTATGCACCAGAGTGGTATAAATATGAATAAAAAGCTGCAAAATCCAAGTGCAACAAGTGGGGGTAATTTTGAAATTGGGGGTGTGACAGTGAATCATGGTGGTGAGAAAGTGAGTCTAGAAAGTTTTCTTCAGCAAAGAATTAAAGAGAGTCCTTCTGGTGTTAATTTTAAAGATTTGCTCCTTCAATTCGCTAAACTAAGTCAAACAGCTCAACAAAACCAAAGTCAAAGTGAAAACATCGACTTGAGCAAAGTGGCAGCAGCTCTGTCCAATTCGGATATTACTCTTCAGCCCATCTTGCCTGGAACCAAAAACCAAAATCAACAGGTACGTTATTCATATATATCAATATTCTATATCAAGAGTGGATAAAGTATTTATGCAGGGGGAGGGGCAACATAATTAAAAACAGGAATTCTGTATACAGACATGACATTTATGTTTAGGGGCGGGGGCACCAACGAAGCTTGGACTCTTCCAGTGGTATTTTTATCCATCCGCCTCTGTATTTAGTATAACTTTTGGCCTTCAGAGAGGGACTTGCCCTTCCCCCTTGTATACTTGACAAAAGAAATGAAATCCCAATCTAAAATAAATATGGTAAGCTAAATTTTACCCCGGTTTAAGGTCACTGTTTATCCACAAATGTCAAAGTCAGTTCTAGCATTTGTCCTAAGTTCTAACCAAGAATTGAATTTGGGCTTCTGTTTCAGTTGGTTCACCTACATGACCCTTTGACCCCCACCCTCCACCTCAACCCCACAATAAATTGCAGTTATGCTATAGTTCTTTCTGTGTCTTTAATCTCTGTCTTCTCTCTCCTTTTTTTGAATTAAACCTGCTTGTCGTATAAAATGAATGCAACAATATTGTATAAAGTTTTTTCTAGCACGTGTTCACATTTTTCAACCCAAATATCAAATTTTGGGCAGAACCCAACGTGAACGTCTCTCTCTTTCTTCCTCTCCTCCTCCCTCTCGCTTCTCTTCTCCTGCGCATTCTCTCTCTCTCCTCTCTCTCTCTTTCTCTCTTCTCCCTCCCTCTCTCTCTCTCTCTCTCTCTCTCTCTCCCTCTCTCTCTCTCCCTCTCTCTCCCTCTCTCTCTCTCTCCCTCTCTCTCCCTCTCTCTCCCCCTCTCTCTCTCTCTCTCTCTCTCTCTCTCTCTCTCTCTCTCTCTCTCTCTCTCTCCTCTCTCTCTCTCTCTCCCTTTTTCTTCTTTTTCTTTCTAAAACCACTAAAACCTCTATTCCATTTTGATTGGATACAGGAATATTTACTGTGCAAACCCAAAATTTTTAGAGCATATTGTTAGAGCATTTGTAAGGCATAGTATAACCATGGGCGTAAGTAGCTTCATGTCTAGGGGGGCAGCTGATTCTTTGATGAAGGGTGGGAGGGGGGAGCTGAAGTTATATTGTCAGTTCACAAAACCTTACATTGCCAGCAAGTTCTATCATACCTATAAAATCTTTGTTAATAAGTAATCACCAAAAAATTATAAACCATCAATAAGCTTCACCATTAATCTTCTTGGATTAGACGTAAAATTTCCAAGCTATTATGAATAATTGCTTCTTGTTAGTCTTTTATTCTGTCATTCTAGCTTTTTCAACCATCTGCCTTTTATCAACTGCTTTTTTGGCCATCTATCTTTTTTCAACCATCTGATTTTTCAGCCTTATCTAGTGTAAATTGGAAGTTCTAGGGGGGGCAACTGCCCCCCTCTGCCCTCCCCTCCGTACGCCCATGAGTATAACCATAAAAAACAGAAAAATCAAAGAAGGAAGATAGGAATGAAAATCAAAGGAATAGATAATTATATTGCACGGAATAATTTGGCTGTTTTGATTTGATCTAATTGTTGCATCTAATTAATTTTCGAGCTATAACTTCGGTTCCGCAAATCTTAATAATCTCCTAGTCTGTTTTCTTAGAACTATAAGCACATTTTTGAGCCATTGAAGAGGATTTCAAATCTCTTAATATCAAATTAATATTAATTAATTTTGTTGTTAATTAAACTATTTAATATCAAAATTGAGAAAGTTGTGTGGTTGAGTGTCCACGTGGCCGTTTTTGCAATTGTTTTGTATTTAGCTCAAACTTGTTTTTCCACAAACCTTTATATAATCATCCTTGATGTAAAAGTGCTTATAGAGATGTCTAAATGAGACAGTACAGAGTTGTTTATAAATATCAAATCTGAACTAGAGACATTTTTTATGAGCTAAATGTTTAGTGTTTTTTATGTTTGTATGTTCTTCATGAGTGAATAGCAAGTTCAGACTTGGTTTTATAAATATATTGCGCCTTATTCCACCAGAAATATCAAAACTTGGAAACCATGGCTCTAAATTATAACGTGATAAAGATTTGGAAATATATTTATTTTGTTTACATCCTTTTAATATGATGGAAGCTATCTTTTTATTTTTCTTTAGCATGTTTTCAAAATATCAATGACTTTTTATTGCAACGCTGACGTTAAAATTACAAAGAAACGCTAGACTATTCTTTATGCTAAAATATGTAATCAACAGAAGTATTGCAACATTGAAGCGTACTATTTGACAGAACAGAGAATCTCCCAGTGTTGTCAGAATAGTTTCTTCATTATTTTTTTTTAATAAACGGCATAAAACTATAGTATAGACTCAGATAAAGTTTTGCGTATGTCCGTTGGTTCACACTGATGCAACTTATTAACGCAAAGCGGCTCACAGATACAGGAAAATTTTTCTAATTAGTTCCTCAATTCATTAGATTTGATTTAAACCTTTGACTGAGCCTTTAATAAAAATGTTAAGCCTTTAAATAAGCCTAAATTAAATTAATTAATTATTTTTTTTAAGTTTTGTTAGTTATTCAATTAATTTAATTTAATTTAGACCTTAACTAAGCCTTTAATTAAAATTAAAATCCTTTAATTAAGCCTTGTATTAAATAAAACCGTTAACAAAATTAATTTAGTTTAAATTAATTATTTAAACATAACATAGTATAACATAGGAATAGGCTTAATCAAGCTTTAGAAACAAAGAACAATATTGAAAAGGCATTGGCTAACTGTGCCTAATTAGTAATATAATTTTGCCTTTTATATATTTTTTCCCTAAAAGTATATCCCTAGGCTTTGAGGTTTTTTTCGTTTTTTATTTATTTTTTTATTTTTTTTTTAACCCTCATTTTGTTTCTTATATATTAATGGATGACTTCTAATAAACATTTTCAATTCAAAATTGCGTTTTTCATGACTCAAGATATATTTCATTTTCAGCTGTTGAACCATTGTGACGCATAAACTTGCCGCAAAAAAGGGGATCACAATTGACGGGTCACACAAAAACGGCTGTTCTTGCGTGAACACGCAGCAGTGTGAACCAAGGATATGACTATTTAATAACTCATCTACAGATCAGGGGCGTAATTTGCCTGGGAGATAACTCCCCCTCCCAGACCTCGGTTTTGCCACCCCCCCCCTTCCCTGCTGAAATTTAGTTTCTTCAAAAATCTTGTCAAAACTAAGATCTGCATGATTCCAGCATTCACAGAAATGGGTCAGTTTTCTTGGTATATATTTACCTTTATGGTATTATATGGCCCATTTTTCCGTTTTCACTGTCATTTTCCCTTGATTTGGGAAAATTGGCTCCAACTTTGCCCCCCACCCCCATGACGAAATAATGCCACTGCTACGGATAACTCAGGAAATGAAGCATGAACTCGTCCCCCTTTTGCTCACTCCCGTATACCCAGTAGATATTTTGCGTGCATTCAGTGCTTCAGACCCAAAATCAGGGAATTCTCTCTCTCTCTCTCTCAGTGCTCTCTCGTCTCTCTCTCTCTCTCTCGTCTCTCTACTCTCTCTCTCTCTCTCTCTCTCTCTCTCTCTACTCTCTCTCTCCTCTCTCTCTCTCTCTCTCTCTCTCGCTCTCTCTCTCTCTCCTCTCTCTCCTCTCTCTCTCTCTCTCTCTCTCTCTCTCTCTCTCCTCTCTCTCTCTCTTCTCTCTCTCTCTCTCTCTCTCTCTCTCTCTCTCTCTCTCTCTCTCTCTATATATATATATATATATTATATATATATATATATATATATATATATATATATATATATATATATATATATATTATATACATATATATGAATTATATTTATATAATTAATCTCCTTTTTGAACAAGGGTATCAAATTCGCCGCTCTCAGCTGAGGGGCCCTAGAATATATAGATGGACCCAGTGACCTGTCCAGCCAAGTTTATGTACAAATTACTGCTTAATAACTACTGGGTGAGAACTAGAGATGAGCTTATATCCCCCCCCCCCCCCCCCACACACACACACACACACACACACACACACACACACACTGGTCTTTCGAACATTCCTTGTCCATATTCCGTGAAAATTACGTAATTCAGAGCCGTAATCAGGGGATTATCATTTATAAAGATAATTTATATATAGATTCGGTCTGTAGCTTTGGCTCTGGCAACAAAAGGCGTTATGTTACAGAGCAAAGATCTTACAGCAGAGCAGATTAGCAGAAACCGTGTTTTAGGTTATATAAATCATATTGAGGATGCGCTCGTTTTTGTAAGTAAGGTTTCTCTGGGTATTCAAGATACAACAAGGAACATATTCAATATCAAAACTGCATTTCCCGGCTATGTCTGTTAATGAGAAAAGAAGATGTAAGTTGATTTTTATTGAAAATTAAAAATTTGTGAAAAATTAAAAACTAATAAGAATTGTAAAAAAAGGGTTAGGCTAATTGGTTGTTTTTGTCTTTTTAGAAACTCTTGTAATAGTACATAAACAAGTTTCTCAAATGTGGAAAATATGAAACTCGGGTACTTGTGTAGAAAGCGGTAAGTGCTCGAAAAGTGAAGTTTCGTTAATGCTAATGAAATAAAACAAAATAGGATGAAAATATAATAGTTTATGAACAAAATTGGGCTATATATTTGCACATTAGGGGGGGGGGATAAAGCATAGCATATATTAAATACGCAACCTACCCCAACCTCGTTACCTTTCATTCCCCCTAAACCCGCTCCCCCAAAATAAAAGTTTAAATATAGTTCCCGGAGTGAGAAACCCTTTATCGTACAGCGTCTAGGCATTACCCGATAAAATGTCTATCTGTTCTCGCAATACAATTGTCGCGCATTTACCGCTTTCTACACAAGTGCAGAAATTTCTATCAGCTAATTTTGTATGGAAATATAAACGTTAATTGCTTAAAACGCTCCTAGGACGTTGGAAATGTTAATATCAAGGTTAATTTCTTGTTTCTTTTGAAGGGCAATTTTCGTTTTCCAAGCTCCTATTCACTGTAGGCTCTTAAAAATAAAATTAAAGGTTGTTATTGGGCCTAAAACAGGGTTGTTATTGGGCCTAAAACAATAGGATATGTATCGCAATTCCTTTGAAAATGTGTTAGAATACAAGAAAGACTCCTAGGCGATTTTTAACCGCCCTTCGTGTATAGAACCACGGTGGGGGGGGGGGATCCATCGCTTCTTGGCAAAAAATAACAATATAATTTATTTATTATATACCAAAAACGCACAAAATTATTCTGCCTCATGCTGCAATTATTCCTATCTAGAATTTTTCCTATTGAAAGTAGCTTTTAAAAAGCTGATCTCGCTAGAATCCTAAGAAACTCATGTAGAATTATGAAGATATAAGAAATGCCTTTCTTTGGGCGCGTCAATATAAGATAAGATGTATGTAATATATCGCGTGACATATAATTTAAAACATGTATATTTTTTGCTTTGAGTACGTTATTTAAAAAAAAACATAATTTAGTCCGTTTATTCTCATAAAAGTTGGTAGAGTGACGCTGGCGGGTAGCCACTCTCGTTTAATATAATATATTGTAGTAATATCATATTATTTGACTGCATTTAAAATGTTGTGTTGCAATTTAACGCCGGTATAGTGCAGTTCTCTCGTAGCCTATCTCTGACATGTTGTAGTGATAACATACTGGTTGAATGCAGTCGAATAGTTCATGTCTTAATTCAGTATCAATATACTCAAAAAGTGGCATTGTGCAGCTCTCTTGTAGCCCATCTCCTCTGATATATTGCAATGATAACATATTATTTCTAATATATGTGATCTGTTTTAGAAGAAGCCATCACCCACAAGTACGCCCCCTGCAGAAGCCACCTCAAGCAGTATCCTCCATGGCGCTTTGAGCGGAACCATTGCTCGGGGTGAGATCTCCGTGAAGCCTGCAAATTCAAATTATACACCCACTCTTGCCTCGTTATTAACGTCGTCTACAGAGTCAGAACAGCCTGAAGTCTTGACGTTATCAAACTTGTTGAATACAAGCAAAGTATGTTTTTCCTAAATGGCTATTTTCCATTTCTAAGTTTGTTTAACTTCAAGTCTACAAATAATTTGATTGTTCGATTACTTGACTTAGTCAAGCTAACCCCTTAACTAAATAAGGCCATGGCTTAAACTTCCCTTTCTGTATTTACCCCCAAACCCTCAGGGCACCAATTTACATAAATGTAGGGGAGGGGAATAGTTTTTCGAGTTATTTGTATTAACGTACAAAAAAGGGAATTTAAAAATCTAGTGGGGTGGGCAGAGTAGGTCTTTTTGATTTTTTTATGAAAATACTATAAAAAGTCGTCTCCACTCCTCAATTTGTACCCTTCAAGCCTCTTTCATGGACAGTTTGAAGCTATTGGCATAAGATATACCTTTTTTTGAGGCTTGAATGAAAACCGCTATGGATGATTTTCGTAACAGACGCCATTTGAGGGAAGGCTGACGGGATGTACTAATAATGAGATATAAATAAATAGTATAAGAATAATATCCTAAGAAAAAAATAATAAGAAATATAAATAATAAGATGAGTTTGTTTTTGCAATCTTAGAAATGTACAAAAAAAGAAAATAAAGAAACTGAAAAACACGATTGGTCACGATTTTGGGAAAATTGCCTTAATTTTTTTCTTTTTTTTGGGGGGGGGGAATGTTCATAATAAGTGACGTCACAAATGCTCTGACATCCAAATAAAATTTGTTTTTAGAAAAAGATTTTAAAAATTGTCTTTCTGTGCTTGAACGAAGCTTAGTATTCTGGTATTATAATAAAAGAAAGAAATATTTATTTAAAAAACTATAAAAATAAGCAATGCAGTGTGATCTGTTGCTACTTTTCGCAAAAAATAATTGTAAACATAACAAAATAAACAAGTAAAAATAGATAAAATAATAAATAAATAGAAATTTAAGTTATTATTTGACCGAATTGGTGCAGTGGTGTTGTTTGATCCCCTGAGTTTTGGCGATTCCCCTTGCCACAAAACCTTTATTTTGGTGATAACCTTAGTAGGAAAGAGGGGATAGGTAAGAGATCCCCCAGCTTACCATTAAGGGTCTCATAAGGACCTTTAGTTTCAGGAAAATTTAGAAGGGGTAATTACATTACCTCCTCCCACAAGGGTTTCATTTATGTATCTGGAATGATCAGACTTGATCATTCCTCAATCATATATGATCATATATTTTATCTTGATCATATATCGTTATCAAAACTTGAGCATATATCTAAATAATTTGATTTTGGTGATAATTGTATTTAATGCCGTCATGTTAGTGATTAGTGTATTTTAACACCCTATTTCTGGTGACAAGACTCATCTGAACATCATTATTTCGGTGAGGCTTATTTTAGTTCTCGGGTTTTCGTGATCAAATTTATCTAAATTGCTCCTATTTTGTGATCATAGACCTCTAAATGCCCTGATTTTGGAAATATCGCTTTAGTTGCGTCAATTTATGAAAACTTGGGGGAGGGCAAAATTTATTTGTCAATCTAAGATTGGGGGGGGAGATAAGGAGTAAACGTCCCTCTCCTCCCTTCCAATTGTATTGTCGTGATTACCTTATCTAAATGTCCTGGTTGTGACCATCACACTTTGCTTAAATCCTGGCTTTGGTGACTACCCTTCTTAATTGCCCTGATTCTGATGATCTCACTTGTCTGGTTTCGGTGATTACACCTTTTTAATCCCTAATTTTGATGTCCAATTGTATCAACGAACTACAAGAACACTCTCTTTTCTCATAAGGACGCTGGAGTAGGGGATGATTCTCAAGTGTCCTCCTTCTAAATGTAAACTTTTTTCTTCTTTTCTCTCTGTTTATTATTTATTAGACATGTGTCCTCCTTCATAAACATAAACCTTTTTTCTTCTTTTCTCTTTATTCATCATTTGCACTCACTGATTTGCTAAGTGTCCTCCTTCATAAATACAAATCTTAGATTTTTTCTTCTTTTCTCTCTATTCATTTTATTTATGTTCACTCCTTTATGTGCTAAGTGTCCTCCTTCATAAATGTTTTTTCTTCTTTTCTCTTTATTCATTTTATTTATGCTCACTCCTTTATGTGCTAAGTGTCCTCCTTCATAAATGTTTTTTCTTCTTTTCTCTTTATTCATTTTATTTATGCTCACTCCTTTATGTGCTAAGTGTCCTCCTTCATAAATTTAAGCATTTTTTTCTCCTTTTCTCTCTGTTTATTATTTATTAGACATGTGTCCTCCTTCATAAACGTAAACCTTTGTTCTTCTTTTCTTTATTCATTTTGTTCTTTATTCATTTGTACAAAATTATTTGCTAAGTATCCTCCTTCATAAATATAAACATAGATTTTTTCTTCTTTTCTTTCTATCCATTATTTATACTTCCTCATTTATTTGCTAAGTGTTCTGCTTCATTAATATAAACCTACTTTTCTCTTCTTTTCTCTCTTTTTCAATTCGTTATTTATATTTACTTCTTTTTTGATAAGTGCCCTCCTTCATAAGCGTTTTTTACCTTTCTTTTTCTCCATTAGAATTATTATTTACATTCACTTATGTATTTGGATTTTGTTGTTTTTTTGCTGTTTTTTCTCTATTTATTATGTCCCCCCTGTGGAAAATTATAAGAAAAAGCGAAGTTGAGAGCACCCAGGGCCAATATCTTCAAAATAGACAGCAAAATTGATATATTGATATAATCATGCATCCAGGGGGAGGGGGCATCCCCCCTCCAAGCAAATAAAATAAAAAAATGGTTGCTGAATTAGAACTAAAATAGCCTAGAGACCTAAGACGTCAAAGCACGATTTCGATTTCTTAATCGTTCGGAGACAGACATTCTAGAAATAGTTCCCTAATTTCTCAAAGAATAAGTTATTTTCGAATTGGTTCCAATCCAGATAGAAGTTTTATGTTTTATATTTTAGCCCTTACGACGGCCTTGTGGCCTTTAAAATGGGGGAGGGTAAATACATAATATAAGCACTAACTCAAAAACCACAAAGAAAAGAAATGTTGAAGAAAAGGGAACACTCCAGTTAATGGGAAAAATAACTGAATACAAAAAAAACAATCGATTAAATAAAAAAAGCAGTTTTTTATTTTTCTAGCCAGACGTTTACACGTTTTGTTTTTTTGAGTAAGAAGTTCCCGGAAATTTGGGAAAATTAATGAATTTTTAATATAAATCAAGCAATTTTGTATTAAAACATTTTCCGATAAAGGAAAGTGTAAGGCGAAGAATTTTGTCATAATTTAAAGTTTAGTTGATAAATTGTAAATTAATGTAAATTATAAAATGCTGAATTCAAATACAAACTTAGTAATTGAAATGAAAATTTTGATTGTTTAAATTGAAATGTAAATAGCATGTCTGAGAAGCTAGGCAAAATCAAGAGCCTTACAACTACATATAATCAAAAATCACATTGATTCAACTCTTAATGCAAATCAAGCAATTTAATTTTAAACTTCTTTCGACAAGGAAGAGTAAGGCGAGCAATTTATTTGTAATGGGACCTTTATTGCGCCGCATAGTAACGAAAAAAAGTAAGGGCTTGGAGACATGCCAAATTCTTTACAAAACAGAAAAAATCGTTTACTTCTTCAGTAGCCTATACCATATTCACTATCAAAAACAATTTTGACCTTTCCATTAAGGTCAACATCATTCAAAATTTCGTGAATCAAATATTGTTAATTAAAATTTCTTATTCGTGAATTAATAAAAAAAATAGTTTTGTTTTGTGACCAATTCGTGTTCAGAAATATAAAGGTTATTGAGCATGGAGGGGGATTTTGGGCCTCTGACCTCTTTTAAACCCATTTTTTTGCGATTTCTCAATAATCTTTTAAAGTGCAAATATAATTCGCTTTTTTATGGTGGTGCCACCCTTTCCTCCTTGCTTGCCACGGGAAGCAATAGCTTATATATATTTTTAGTTAGCTAGATATATTTTTTTTGATAACTTATAATCGAATATTAGACGGCTCATATCAAAAATCGAAGCACAAAAAAGGATATATTACTTCAGGATACATTCTACCTGAAGCCCCCTTCTGGATACATCTGTGCCAGCCCCCTTCAATTTTTGTATTAAAAATATTTTCATTAATAATAAAATTAATTTACTAATACCATTGTTTTTGTAATTTATAAATATTTGTTATTTAGTATTATTAATAATTTATTATTATAGCTGTAATTAATTTAACCGTAAAAATAATATGCGTTAATTGTAATCAGAAATCAAGAAAAAAAAACTTAGGGCTTAAGTTTGCATGAGAGCAAAATTGTACCTGTAAATTTCGTTTCGAGAAAATAGACCTAAAATTCTTATCTTGGAACTACTTTTTTAATTTGAAATATATGTATAATGAAATGCGAAATAATTTTGATTTTGATTTTTTGAATTTTTTTCTTATTTATTCCTTACGAAAGAGATGAGTTGTTAATTAAATTATTTTCTTGAATGTCCTTGTAATTTGAAAACCACAGACAACAAAAAATGTTCGATTATATGAAATATTATTTGAATTTTGAAGTTTTAATTTCAAAGTTCTTTAGATTTTGGGTAGAGGAAGGGGTGACTGGTTCTAGATGGGTTTATTTTATGAAATCAAATAAAAAATTCTCTTTCCTCACTTTTAAAATGCTTACTTTTATTTCTTGCTGATTTTTAAGGTTTAAAATGTGAAATAGGAATATTTTTTCTTTATTTACCTCTTCACTTTTGCCCTGCTATTCAGTTTCAGTATTCGTATTCTAAATCATTTTCTTAAATCCCTCCCCCCCCCACCCCCATCCGCTGAGTTCGAAACCAGTTCTTAGATTCATTTGACGTATCCACACCGGATAAAGGTTAAGATTTTGGCCTCTTCAGAAGTAGACATTCTAGAACGAAGACACATTTTTAGATTGCTAATGTTATGCTCAATATTAATGTTATGCTAATGTTATGGTTTGGTTGGCGTTTGTGACAATTCATCCCCACCCCCCTCTAATGGTTTCATATTATTAGCAATAATATGACTATTATTTATACTATATTTCTACAGCTATGTAGAAAAAAGTAACATAATAATTGATGAAAACTTGTTAAAAAACAGTTAAAAATGGAGGAAAAACAAGTAAATACGATTCATTGATACTGGCTGCATATTATACAATAAGATTTCCAGATTATTATTATAATTATTAATTTTTTTGTTTGTTTGTTTCTTTGTGCAGCCTATATTATACAAAAAGATTTCCAGATTATTATTATAATTATTAATTTTTTTTTGTTAGTTTCTTTGTGTAGCCTATATTATACAATAAGATTTCCAGATTATTATTATAGTTATTATTTTTTTTTTGTTAGTTTCTTTGTGCAGCCTATATTATACAATAAGATTTCCAGATTATTATTATAATTATTATTTTTTTTTTGTTAGTTTCTTTGTGCAGCCTATATTATGCAATAAGATTTCCAGATTATTATTATAATTATTTTTTTTTTTTGTTAGTTTCTTTGTGCAGCCTAGAGGTATACGAGACCATTAGAGGGGGCTGGAGATTAATTGTCAAGAACACGAACCAAAACATGAAAATAAGCATAAAATTTGAAATCTAAAAATGTATATCTTTTTGTTCTAGCATGTTCCTTCTGAAAAGACCAAATTGTTAAGCTTTACCCCTTCCCCAAAAATTCTAAAAAGTCCAACGTTCAGACCTGCATTTCTTTTCCTTTTTGACCTTATTTTAATTGTGTGCTTTTGTTTCCTTGCTGAATAGGGTCAGGTGACAATAACCAAACCCAAAGAAGTAACCTCTGAGGCAAGGTGCTTGCCGTCCATGTTGGTTGTTGTAAGTTCACCTTCATATCCTGTGTAGATGCATGGTTGCCACAACCCAGTTTGCTTATAAAATTGGCTATTTAAAGCGGCGTTCACAATGTAAGTCCAGCAAGACTTCCATGCCTAGGCATGTGTGTCTGCCACGACAGTATAAATATATACGAACAGTCGCTAAAAGTTCTATGCTCTCCCTTGAAGATTTTTTAAACACAACTAAAAACCACTCAAGCTAAACCACTCTTCATGGCCCCGTCTTCACGCACGCGCAAATGACAAATGTTTAGCGCATTCACGACGAGAAAACTATTGCTCTGACGGTCTGGGAACTTCCCAAACTGCGCGATATGAATGTGCGTTATGTTTGGAGAAATTTTTCGCTACTGTTCGTATTAATATATTTACACTGTGTCTGCCACGCACTTGCTTAAGCATGTCAATTCGGCCAGAGACCTACATGTGAACGACACTCTTTAAGTGCAGATGATGGTAGTACAAAAAGAGCTTTAATGGTTGGTAAGAATTTGAAATTTTAGAGAGTTCTTTAGAGAGGCCCTAGAACTGAATGCTTAGCTGTAATTTGTTGCAGCCGAGCTCCGAATTTTGTATGAACGGGAACTGTCTGGACAGACACGTGTCTAGACATGCAGATCTAAGTAGACGTGCATCTGAATGCCACTAAGTTATTAGGAAGAACAATGCTCTTGGGAACCAACTATTGAGGCGTTCAGTTGACAAATTTATTAACCATAGAAGAAGCAATAGAGAGAAACAAAGCAATATGTTGTTAATTTTGATTATTTTATTATTTGTTGGAGGGAGGTTTTTTTTCCCCATAAACTTCGTAAGTAAAATAAGACTTGGTTTCTTATCGCACCCCGACATTTTCTTTCTTTTTTTGCGTTTCCGTATAAATGATTTTGAGTTAGAAAGGGCTTCAACGAATGCTTGTCTTTTGGAGGGGGGAAGAGGTGAAGTATCCACAAATTTACCACAGTAGAATAATAGAAAGAACTGACAAAAAAAAACACATTGACCGATTATTTTGCCAATCACCAGGCGAGGGGGGGGGGGTATTTAAGAATTTGCTCAAGTATACATTAAGCTGGGGTTAGTCAATGAAGCTTGCTTGGCTTGGAGTTAGATTGGAGTCCGTAATGTTATTATGAATTTATGCTTCTTGATCATGGAAAAGAAGAAGCAATAGAGAGAAGAGACAAAATGGAATGCGTCGTTTTCTTTTATTATTTTTACCAGCCATTGG